>JABJVR010000089.1:977228-1007770 GCA_025773905.1 Chitala chitala | reverse complement strand
GACCTGGACATCTTTGGACCCATGGTGTCCAATCCCCTCCCTTCGTCTGTCGCACAGGTGAGCCACTCCACCTTCATCCATAAAACTGTTCCGGTCCTTCATTTACATCTGTGTTTCTTACAGGAGTGGGGGGGGGGGATACTTAAAGCCCTAGGGGTACTTTGAGGCACGTCACAAGGTACACAGATGTGGTGAATGTAATATTTTTAGATGACAGAGTAAAATACAAAAAAAAAATTTGGATAGCATGAAACCTGTGGCTTTGTTTTGAGCTCTGTGCGAATTGTGCTTCTTCTTATGTTTTAATAATACAAAGGGGGGGCTCAAGGGGGTACTTCATTCATTGACGTGTTTGTCTAAACTCTTAATCTGTCTACTCCTCTCAATATTCTTGTTCTTATCCATTAGTACTCAGTACTCTGTCAGTACTCTTATCCATTCGATACTCAGTTGCCAGTCGTCTCATCTCATTGTGTTTTCTCAGTCATTTCTCAGTCGCTGACCGTCTCCTCCAGGGTTTCCACCAGCATGGCGTGAACCTGCTGCGCTGCCAGGCGTGAAATATATTCCTCCAGGTTGACAGCTTGACGGAACAAGGACTGCTTAGCAGTCTTTTCAAGCTAAAAAGGCTAAATTAATGAAGCAGTACCCGTGGAATTTCAAGTTGGGTTATGTTACATTTAAAATGTAGATCTTTGTTAAAGACGCACCCCCTTCTTCCTGACAAGCTGTCTGACCCCCCCAGAATGTGTCTCATCTATAAAATATACAAAAAGTCTGGTAAAGCCAAGCCTATTCTGGGCATCTCCTTAAGCAGACTTCTTTATCCTTCACATGTACTTTTCATTTCTTCATCCAGATATCCCAGCGTGCATCTCGGATCCCCATCATCTTACACCCGCACCGGAGATCAGCTGGCGTTAAGCACTGATATTTGCTCGCTGTTCGCGGGAGATCAGCTCACTCTCTTCCTGCGTTAAGGATTTAGGGTTATGAAGGAGACGTGGCCCCATGTGGGGGTCTCGTCACTGCCAGTTGCGCTGCTGGGCTGTTGGCTCACTGTGGCCGAGTTTCGCCTGCTGCCATACCGTTCCCTTCCTCTGCGGCGCTTCATGATAGGCGGAGGGAAAGGTCGGGCCTGCAGCCGCTGACATTTCAAGTCCGAATGGTCGTGCTTACACTCCTTGTATAAATCTGCCAGTAAGCGTTCAGGAGCCCAGTGGACTGGCAAGTTCCAGTTTAGCTGCGGCCGCTTAGAATTCCTATTTGCTTAAATGTCATTTCCAAAGCCGTTCGCCTCACTCCGTGTTTGCGCACCCAGTCGGCGGCAGGATCTTCCTGACAATTCCCCGGAGCCGAAATGAATCACAGATGCATTAACGGCTACGCGTAGTGTCCTCTGGGGGGTTTTTCAGCAGTGTGTTAGGGCAACGTAAAGGCGTTTTTCTCTTTGATTTTTGGGAGCCAGTATTCCTTCCCACCCAGCCCTGCCAGAATAGCAGCTAGGGGATTAGCCCAGTGGCTAACGGTCACGTTTCCTCATGCCAACAAATATTTACTCGCACGTGGGACATGGCTCATTCCCTTCTCGATTACAATATCCCGTAAGTAGCATGCATGGAGACAGTGGCTGAAAGGGGATGGCTAGAGGACTGAATGGGGCCGGTAGGTAATATGTGTTACTGGCCTCACAAAGCCACTGCAGTCCAAAATCACAGTCCCTCATGCATCGCTAAATGGCTTTAATTTCTGTAATATTTGCTGTGCAAATTCAATTAACCATGTACCGTGCTTAGCCCTGCGAGTTACGTAGTGTATCCTTGTAAATTCTGGAATATTCCAAAGTCTGAGTTCATAGCCACGGTAACAACAGCTGCGGAATTAAGTCACGATGGGCGAAGCGGCGTGTGTGAGGACGTTTGAAGGACAACTGCAGGCCTTGAGCGTTTGTTCCGGGCACCAGGTCGATAGCAACTTCTCCGTCCAAAACGAGTCTGCGGGAGCCCGGCAGTTTAAGTGAAAAGATGCATCGATTCCTTTTGTCGAGCTTTTCTCGTTTGCTCCCCATCTCCATTGACATCTTCGCCGAACTGAGTTGATCTCTGCCTTTCCGTGGCAGGTGTTGAGTCAAAAGCTTGCCAGCGTGAAGCCTTCGGGTGTCTAATGAGGAAGTTGCAATTTCAAATAAAAATGTGCAGCACCTTTGTGTTCGTTATACATTTGAAAAGCATCTGTTTTAAACAAGACCAGTCTGTACCAGGCTTAATTTCTATGCTCCGTCTACTGAAACGATTTCATGTCTCATACCTCACTCACAGCAAAAAAAAATATATATATTTTATGTGTTATCTTTTTTTATTCCTGGCAGTTTCGGATCAGTGAAAATGTAAAATCAACCTCCCTTCATCAGGAAGTGCCCCCATAATCCTGCTCATTGTCAAACCAGCGTGAGTCTGTCATGGGGCGGTGTAGCCGGAGTGCCGGGGTGGGCGGTGTCAGGAGACGCTGCCGCTGAACCGCACTTGCTTAAAACGTTGCTGTGTGCCAGGGTTCGCTAATTTGACCGACAAGAAGGCTCGAAACGTAGCGTGAAATGCCGGCGGAGTGTTTGAGCAGCCCTATTCAGGCAGCGCCGAGAACGGCGACGGGCAGTCACGAGAGATCCTCGCAATCCCAGAAGATTAAGCAGCGGTTAATTAAAATAGCTTTTGTTCCGTTGATCTGTTTAAACGAGTCCCAGGTACATTACTAACCGTTACCTGAAGGGTTTTTTTTTCTTCTTCATCCAAACGACATATTGGATTGGACAAGGACGGGCACTTGTGTTATCTTGTTTTTGATGTGTAAATAATCATGTGAAGGCATTGTAATGTAAAGCATAAACTTTCTGACTCATTACCGTAATGTTCCTGTGCATAACAGGGATGTTTAGTTTTTAATTCATGCTGCGTGCGCGAGTGTGTGTGTGTGTGTGTGTGTGTGTGTGTGTGTGTGTGTGTGAAGGGGGGGAGCGCAGCTGAAATGTTCAAAGTCTCTCTCTGTTGACTCTTTCCTTATCGCACAATACAGCGACTCTGCGGTTTTATCAGGGCCCAGATCCCAGGCAGGTGTACCGGGCCGACAGGCAGGTGTGATCTCGCATGCGTAAACATGGCCTGCCAATCTGACGTCCATCTAAATGGAACAATGACAGGTCAAACCACTGTACCCCACCCCCACCCTGAAAAGCTACCTTCCATCGTTGTGTTGGGGTTTCAGGAGCAGAGTTCTGTCGACTTGTTTGCAGAAGGACTTAAGCGCTTCTCGTCCCGGCAGGACATGACATCCTGGGAGGTGCCTGTTGTCGCACTGCCATTTCCCTGCTAAGCACAAGCACCTTTGAAACTCGCCGGTAGCTACGGTTACGTGGACTTTTTCCTCTTCAATCAGATCGAAATCATTCCGATTAAAGATTCCAGTTTAACTGTTTCCATGGGAGCTAATCTGATAAAATGTGAATTTATATGCCCAGAGCATTTATTTAGAATAAATCTTTTGTGACGTGCGCGAAGTGGTTCTGCCCGCTTTGACATACGTTTCGGCTTTAAGCTTTTCAAAAACTCATCTGAATAACTAGTGGTTTCGAGCCTTCCGGCCATCAGTTTTGCATCGTTGCCGCCATGTTTCTGCCCCTCCTGAAAACATGCCGTGTGACCTAATGGTAACCCCACATGGGACAAGTACACGCAGAAAAAATATATTTATTCCAGTAAGAGGGAAGCAATCTGATCAAGTATTTACATGGTTAATATTTTCCAAACAACTAGATTACACCACCCCACTTATTCTGATCGAAAATTCATTCGGATTGAGCTGAATCGAATCGGTGTGTAACCACCCCAATCAGAGCACAATGCATTTTTAATTCAACACACATTTTATTTTTTATTAAAAGTGGCGTACCAGGGTCCACGTAAACGCAGCCACTGTTACAATTAGCAGGATTACAACCATATAGTGAGACCTCTTATGTAAGGTAGGGCTTCAGAACAGACTCACTAATCTCCAGAGGGACATTGCTCTTACGCACTTAAATATTTAAAATATGAATCTGTTTGTACAGGAATGTGAATTATTTTTGTCATCCTGAACTGAAGTGTAGTATAAGTTCGTTCTTATAGCCTTTCTTATAGCTTTTCCCCTCGTAATGGGGAGGTCTGGGAGTACGTCTGCTGAACAGTCCCGTTCTTATAAAGCTTGCCCATCCGCTGCCTTCCACTAGCACCACATTTTTCACTGTCACCATTCAGTGATGTTTGCAGCACTCTTGACTCCATGGGAACTAGTTGGGAGAAATTCCCTGAAGCTCCGGGTATCGAGTGCAGGAGTGGGCGTGAGTGCCTGGGCCCAGAGTTTAGGCATGATGAGCTCGTTAGTGCATCAAATTGATTGGTGGAGTATGAAGGTCAGGTGCTGGCTCAAGGCTAGTTCCTCCCCCTACCAACAGGTCAGCACCAGTGCTGCAACCGCTGCCGTGGCAACGCCAGCCACAGCATCGGCAGTGCCACCGGGAGCAGGTAGTTCTGCCACCGCCCAAGGAGCCCTGGACTTGTTCAGTGAAGGAGGGACTAAGACGGAAGACACAGCCAAGAAACCCCTCTCCAAGGACTCCATCCTGTCGCTGTACAGTAGCACCAGCATGGCCCAACAGCCCACCCCAGGTACACACCGTTTCCATGGGAACCCAAAGGCCCGAGGGCACTCGGTTCCACATTCACACAACAGCCTGTCAACAGCAAGCTCTGTTCATGAGACAGGCGTCACCTCTGCCACAGACCTCCATAACCGTTTAATAGTTGTTTGACAGAGGCACGAGTTTTTACAGAGGCAGTTTTTTTTAATAACGAAAGGCCTCTTAAACAATTCCAGATAATTAAGCAGAGGGTGTCTCAGCACGCTCCAGCCCTAATGCCACACCAGATAGAGAACAATAGTGTTTGTGGGTGCATTGTCTTCGACTGAGGCAGACGGATATTATTAAGCCTTTTTTTATTGGCTTTATAAGTCTGTCAGGCAGTTTTGACTGTAATTTTTCTGCCACGAATAATGTTGCTGTAGAAACCCGTTTGTCGCGAGCTCCCGTCAGGATTTATCGTTACAATATTGCGTTTCTGTGCACGTCTGTTCCGTCCCCAGCGATGTACATGGGACCGTCGCAGATGCAGTTCCCAGCGCAAGCAGCCGGGAACTTTCAGGGCTTCGCTGGCATGGGCGCGGCGGTGCCCCCCAGCGCCATGATGGGGGCCGTGATGGGCCAGGGCGGGGCAGTGATGGGCCAGAACGCCGGCATGATGGTGGGCGTGACGATGCCCAACGGCTTCATGGGAAGCGTTCCGGCCGGGGTGATGGGCCTGGCGCCGGGCATGATTGGACCCCAGGGGGGCGCCGTGCCCGCCGGAGTCGTACCCCCCCAGAACATTTACGCCATGCAGCCCGGACAGCAGTGGAACATGAACCAGGTGGGAATCTTACTTGTCTGGATCTTCTACGCAGCTTCTTACTGAGTGTTATGGGAAGGATGTTCACGCGATCTTCAGCCTGCGTCAGGTTAACCTATGCGATTGTTAGTCTGCTGATTTGATTTAACCACTGAATTAGCTGTCCGCCCCCTTGATTGCTTTTGTTGTCTTTTCCGTGGTTGCCTTGGTGATGTAGAAAGTCAGGGTTGGCGTTAACTCGTGTTAATAATATAATAACCCTGCTAAGGATGCCGGGAACCAGTGTGTGCTGCTCTGTTTCAAAAGAGCTGACTTTTTTGTTTTAAAAAGAATTTAAAAGGTCAGCAGATTTGAAAGTTGGCATAATGATGGGGGAATGAAGTCACGAACAGCGGCCCGTCGTTGGAGTTTGCAATTTGTGGCACAGAATAAGTGGGTGTGTAGGGATGAGGTGGCATCACCCCGAACTGGGCATTTCTACCAATCAGGGTAGGGCTGCGCATTTTGTGTGCAATCAGGTGGCTGGCTGTTCCGGTTTGAGCCCACTAGGGTGGAAATCAGGATGTTTGTGTGTGTGTGTGTGTGTGTGTGTGTGTGTGGGTGTGTGGGGGGGGTCTTCAGCTCACCTCACATTTTCATAATTTGGTCAGAGGTGTAGTCACTGTGTGTGCATTCAGTTTCAGCCAGTATTCTTCCTGCGTGTGTGTGTGCACGCGTGTGTGCGTGTGCGGGTGTGGACCTGTGTGCCTGTGCACACATTCTTGGTTGGACCAATATTTGGGTACAAAAAACTATTTTTTTTTTATTACTACTTTTTCTATGTTCGTTATGTCAAATTTGCAACATTAATTCTTTGTAGAGATGTTTTTCCCCGAAGTGTGTGCGCATACACGCACATGGACCTAAACACATCAGCAGTCCCGTGTGTGTGTCCGTCTCCTCCAGGTGAACCAGCAGATGTCCGGCGTGAGTCTGAACAATGGTGGGGGCCCAGCCGTGGCCTTCGGACAGCCAGGCACCTGGAGCGGGCCTTCGCCCGGCCAGACCCTCAGCACGCAGCTCTGGAAGTGAAGGGCTGGGCCGAGCTGGGCACGGCACCCCCACATCAACACCAATGTCTTTTTATTTTCCACTGTCTATAAATCGGAGCGATGTCAGTTCCACCCAGCTGGTGTGTGTTGATGCGAAGAGTGGACACACATAAATCGTACTGACTGACAGTTCTTACGTACAAACGTTTTTTTTCCCTGTACCGTCTTTTTTTTTTTTAAAAGCATATTAGAAAATTTTCCGGACCAATTGTATAAGCGTCTGATATATCATTACTAAATCAATAGTAAATAATAATTATAATAATATTTAAATGGAAGCAATTTTATGTTTAAATCTTCTTCCCGTGTGTGTAATCAGTGTACCCCCACCCCTTAGAAGATATGAGAAAATCTATAGTATGTCACCATGAACAAAGACACCCCCCCCCCTTCTCTTTTCTCCCGTTCACCCCCCGTCAGTTGAAGAAAATGGTCAATCTCGTGGTATTTATTGTGTACATCGTAGAGGAGCACAGATGTTGCGGAGGATAAAGCAAACACCCGACAGAAGATTGTCTTTTCGGTAGCGAAAGAGCCGTGGAGAACTATTGAAGCATTGCACTGTGGGTAAAAAATAAAAAGTAAAAATAGGAAGCTGAAGAGGCGAACGGGAGTGCTGCGTAACGAACATTTCGACAATTGCTATGCCGGAGCTGCTGTCGCAGCGGTCGCGAGATGCCTCCGCCGGGTAGCCTGCGATTCAGACCTCATCCTCCATGTTCATTCTGTAATGTGTTTACATTTTCTGGTGCCTAGTACAGATGAAATGTCATTTCGTGCATTAAATGGTGAACAGCCATGAAACAACGCGTGATTGTTTCGTCTTGCGTCTCGCTGTAAGTATCGTGTTTATACTTTGTGTTCTGTTGTTGTCTTTCTTTTACAAGAGGGCCGTTTGCAATAAACACAGCTGTACCCGTCATACTCGGAGTTCTGGTCAGTCACTGGGGGTGTCGGTACGGGTTGAGAGAGGGGGTGCTCGTCTGATGTGCCTCTGTGACTTTGGGCCGTGAAGATCAGATGGCTGAATTCGGCCGGGGAGGACGGCCTCCGGGACCCGTCAGACCTCAATGGCAACAGAGTCCACTTGACGTTTGGGCTCGTTGGCCAGGTTCACCTTCTCTGTCCGAGTGTGCCACACAAGGACCTGGTAGGGAGGGGAGGAGGAGCACAGTAAATATAAAGCCAGAGGTCATGACCTTTTGACAGGGCAAGTCACGACAGGGCACAGGACAGAGACTGTTCTTTGTCCCCCGTGGCCTCGTTGGCTGCCGTGTCACCCGTTCCCGGCGCCTCTAACCCCAGGTTCTCTACTGAAAAGCTTTCGCTTATCCTGAAAGGGCAAATGTTTACTCTCCAATCAGATTAGCATCCCCGGTGGCCAACAGTGTCACCAGCCAAGATATAATTACATTTGATGCCCTTTTCACTTGTCTTTTAAAAACTCAAACAAGCGCCTTCACTTGAACTCTTTTTAATTTCTTATTCCATCCTTCCAGAAAATCCTATTTCCCCTTTTCAATTTGAGGCACGCTGGAATCCCATGTTAAAGCTTAGGCCATCCTCCCAGGGGTGTCGGTCTAATTTGAAACGGCGTTGTACGGCGCTGATCCGAAGGCCGTGGCGTCACCAGCAGGCCGCTGAGGCTTCTTGGAGCCCGCGCTCATTGCTTTGGTATCCCAGCCAGCTGGGAACGGACTGCATCCAGACTAGATTGAATTTGTAATGGGGAGTGTGTTCCACATGTACGGACACCAGGGGGAAAAAACGCACTCGAGCGTAAAGCTCTGGATGAGTGGACGCGCCTGTCAAAAAATTGCAGCTCGCCCCACCGCTTAAAGGGACCTTTAGCAGGCGAATGCTGCTCTGAAAGGCTGCTGCTTTTTGGGTCTCCTCTGGCAAAAGTGTCACATTTACATAGGATTTTGTATTTATAAAAAAAATTAAATTAATTCCTGCATGTGGACCAAACACTGAAGTAGTCCGTGGGTTTTCTGGAGACCCCTGGGCAAGTACATCCCACTCCCACAAAGTCCCGTTCGGCCTTGAACGTCATGCCCATCCAGGCTGGGAACTGTCTGTGCTCGCAGAATGAGGCCAAACTTATGGCACAGTCTAACCTGTAGCATCTCAGCACTCTATTTAAGATACATTTTTCTGTTGGGTTTAAATATGTGTTTTTACCATGCTATTCAATGGTTTATTAAATATTTTTTGAGGAGTTTACTATAATGTATTTAAATTTTCCGGGTGGGGACATTTGTACAAGTTCATTTGTGCTGTCAATCCTCATCAGCTCTTAATTTGCTAAACACTAGGATAAAACAACAGCTTGAAGAATTTAACATTTTTAATGGATGGAGGAGACACCCTGGAAGATTTGTCTCTGAAGAGCCAAATATCCAATCAACAATGTGATCAGTTCCACATACCAGAAATAGCCAAAATGTCTTCTATGCAAAAAAACACCAAAAATTAATAACTACTTTTAAAGCTTTCTGTATTAAGTCCTTTGGCAAAGGATGTCTTTTATGCTTTTTATATGATAATACATAATTTAGTGTAACGGGTACTGGTTACAATCATACATTCACCCCTGTGGGCATTGATCTATATATACTGTATATATATGGAACTTGAGACCTAGAAAGGCTTAAAATGGAGGTTTTAGTAGACGACATTGTTCTTGGTTTTATTAGAAGTTTTTTGGGAGGTAATAAAATGTAACATACTTTTTTTAACTAAAGAGAAAATTTTTTGTGGGCTTTACACAAAAAAATCAGCATTTTGTGTTGGCGGCATAAAATCAGCATAATATTCTGGATAAAGAGGACTTTTAAAAGAAGGCCTAAGAGGGACTAAGAAGACAAGGTCTACATTCCACAGATGTGTTGTGGATGTTCACTTTAGCCCCTTTGGATATTTTTTATATTTTCACAACCTGTTTTCAGTTAAGCAGCAGTCTTGATCACATCATCACCTTTCTGACTCTTTGGAAACTGCTGGTAAGGCATACACATTTTTATATTTTCATGTGGTGGTGGACTGTGGTTGAAAGTGGGCTGCAATTATGTTTCACCTGGAATGTATGGGGATATCCAATAATGATGATGTAATATTGTGGGGATGCATTGTTTGTTGTGTATAGTGTAACATATTGGACACAAGTTTTGGTTGTGTTTACTGTTTGTTTAATTGTGTATTTGTGGGCTGTTGAGATATACCAGTTATTCTGTTTTTGCAATTTTTAAATCATTCCCCCATATGCATTTGTATGCCTATTTGTTTCAGTGAGTTATTGTTCTGACAAAACGTGGTTTGGCAGTTATAAAGTTCAAAGAGCAGCAGACTTAAGTGTGCACTCAGCAGTGTGCACTCAGCAGTGTGCACTCATTTCCCATGAGTTAAAGTTAATATTAAAAAGCCTCACAACACAGAAACGGAGGCAGACTCACTCTGGTGCAGTTGTTGGCCTTAGGCTCTAGGTCCTCCACCTTGGTGATCTGCTTGAGAAAGTCGGACTCTTGCATGCCTGGCTTGGAGCCATGTCGCTTGAACAGAGCCCTGGGATTTGCCAGCACCACCTGTAGGTTGACAGCAAAGCCTGGGATTGGGGTGGGGTGGGGTGGGTTGGGGTCGTTGGGGTCGGCAGGCACACAGACAGAGCTGTTTAACGTCAGCTGCTTAAAATTCTCTCCCAGTTGAGTGCACAAACCGGAGCAGGCTCCGTTCTGCGGTCAGAGGCGCTCTGAGTCCGATTGTGCCGTCGCCTGTCTTTCATGTGATATGACATCGCATCCATCGCGCACGCTTCAGCGTCTCAGGCTGGGTGCGGATGTAGGTACTGTTTATCGCTGGGCAACAGATACAGATCTGTCTGCAAAATATGACCCATAGTTTCTATTTAAAATACTACATTTCCACTTTCCAGCCATAATTCGCCATAAAATTATTCCTTCAACCGAGTGCTTAAACACAGGTTTAAAATCTAACTCTTGCAATTTCTAAGTTTGTATTTAACGTTATTATTAAACAATTTAGAACCTGCAAAAAATAATGAATTACAGCGGCGACAGAATCGCATTATTGTGGGGATTCATTCACGTTCCGCTTCTCATTAAAAAGTGGCAGGCATAGCTTAATTATTTTTGTCAAAGAACTTCATAATTTTCCTTCGGTTCAATGTTTTTACCAAGTGTCTAACTTGAATGTTATGAATGCGTGTAAATGCTAGACAGAAATCATCTGAATTCAGAGAGCGATCGCTCTGTGCCAATTGGGTTTAAAAAAAGTCTTTAGTACTAGAGCTGTTTTAAATATTTTACAGTGACATCTGCAGCTGCCTCCTAAACTAAACTATAGCCGAACATAAGAACAGAATAAATCCTAGAAACGATACAGCCACATGCTTAACCTCAATCGTAAGTAGCATAATATAGCTTTTCTGTCTAGGGGTAGCTGACTGTATAAATAACTCCGCAGAAATGTGAAGCAGTAGTGTCAGTGATCTGTAACTCAGACATCCATGAGTACGGCATCTTGGAGATTTCTGATGTGGTTTGCAAAGCCCGAGGGTAGGGGGTGTTTACTGGGGCTCAGGGCTGTCCAGTTAATTCCACATGGTGCTTAGATGGGTGGCGGGGCGGGGGGGCTACCCGTAAGATGTCTAGAGAGCTAAATTGCTTTGTCTTCAGGGAAGTTTTTTTAATGTGCAAACTGTTTAGCAAAGCTGTCACAGAATGTAATTTTCTCTTCTGTCGTTGCAGTTTAATGACATAATTTGCTGTCTTGCTGTCCTCCGGATTGTCGGCAACGCAAGCCGCACCGCAGCCACCAGCTGCAAGACAGAACGCGCCGCGAAGGTTCTTTGGAACGCGGGCGAAAAATTAATTAATTCCAATTTCTTTAAAGTGCTTTCGGCACGTGGGTATGTTCTCACATCAAAGTCTCCAGCGGCAGCACGCGTAAATATGTATTCAAGGCAGGAAGAGCGACCTGCTATAGATGAACGGATGTGTCCGTGTACGCGCAACATTGTCACTGAAGCGCGTTACAGTTTTTTCTTCAGCACACGTAAGGCGATATACAGCGATGGGAGTTTACCTGCCATGTCGATGGGGAATGGGCGACCCGCGCCCCATCCTGTGTACCAGCCCACAACTCTGCCTCTCTCCACGAGGGGGCGCTCATACCTACGTCCACCCACAAGCCCCACTGGCCACACAGCCACCCTTTGGGTCGATCGCATCTGTTGAAAGAGGGATGCATGAGGAGAAATCGCTCAAAAAGAGGTGTAGATGTCCAGATACAATGGAATCATACCTGATATAGCTTCGCGCAGATTTCTTACAACGGAATCCTTTCAGATCACATGCATTTGCTGTAACGCAAGAAGTAATCCACGAAACAATTGCTTGGTATTATTGAATACAGGCTTGTAACAAACACCATGTCACTTAGAAACATGACCACATTTACCATCTTAAATTTACCATTTACCATTTTAAAGCATCAGTACTTAAACGGCAGAAGGAGGACACCTGAAATGATTGTGTATATTTTAGTGGTCTTAGTGCTGAACATCCGATGTATATCATTTTACTATAAAAAAGTGACCTCACAACCTCAAAATCCCAACAATCCCAAATGATTGTTGGAATTTTATCAGGCCACAGCAAATTTGGTTTATACATCCGTCCTCGGGCGGCACTGAGCCATCTCTACAGCCGCTGAACCTGAGGCAGGGGACCGGGAACACGCGGAACAACAAAGCCAACATCAGAAAGGCAAAGTGCATTAGGAAGACCGAGCGAATGGAGTATCAGTACCACAGAGGGCCTCTTCTCTCACTTAATGCTCGAATCAAGCCTGGCCTGACCGAAGCGCACACATACACGCGCATCTTCGCTGTACCAGTTCCCTATTTACACTGCTCGCCGCCCCCTTGTTTCCACCTTGCGACTCCCTTATTTTCTCCGAACGCACTTTTAGTATAAATGGAGTAGGAGGTCTGGAACATGAAAACGCCGACCCTGTGATCTTCAGTTGAATGGTTCAAGAAATGCTGTGTGCTGACTTTAAGTGGTTTATTGCGACGGAACTGATTCCGTGAAATTTTCAACCAAATAAAAGGTTTTAAGAAACTAAATTATTCCTCATACTCAGGACTCCAGGGTCCTTCCATCAGTACAAGACAAAACTTAGCTTTGAACTCTTGCATTCATCTTCACCGCATCGTCATGCTTGTTCGTTTGCTGTCTGACATCATTGTTTGGTTATTGATGCTCTCACGCGACAAGTACTTTAATTTGCATGCATTTAATCCACTAATATTAACGAAATTTTACTTGGAGGTTTCATTAACTAGTGTTCCTGAAGATTACTTCTCTATTTCATTTGAGGAATGGAGAAGTTATTTTAAGGGTGTTTTCTACTTTTAAGAGCGCGTCTTGTCTTATACTGCGGTTTTGGTTTGATATTCTTATTTTACTAGCTGTTGCATTCCTGCGCATATTGTTTATCTTAATACTGTCCCCTCTAGTCTTAATAATGTCCCCTCTGGTCTTAATAATGTTCCCTTTGCTCTTGCTGCTGACTTCGCATTGCTTTCGAGAACACTTTGCCAAATTAACGGTGACAAAAATTAAAACGCTTGCACGTGGGTGCCTGCATCAGCATCATTTTTAAAAGGCTCGTGCGAATTGAGCGTGTTACTTTATAGATGCATGCGCACCGTCAGCTGACACTAATTTTCACATGCAAATTATTAACATTTTCACAGGAAAATACGGTCCGGCAGAACTTTAAATTCGTGCGGATTCGGTAGATCCTGTTATCGCGGGTGCAACTGCGAAACGAAAATATAACGCCTTCTTGTGAGCAAATAACCGTTAAGGTCGAGAACGTATTAAGCCACAGTAAGCGACACAAGGCCCACCATCTGTAACGTTTTCATCAGTCTCATTCGTTGTGCATTTCCATGTCTGATTCGATAGAAGGAAAACTACAACGTATAATCTTTATGTAAAAGTTTTGAATTGATTATTAAATTTGTTATAATCATTTCTAATTTTCCGCAACACTAATATGCTCGTGTTGCCCCAATTAAGAAGTGTATCAATGTTTTGTAGAACTTCATGATTGTGCCCGTCATTTAGCGTGCCAACAGACCTGCACTGTTCTCCATAGAGGAGAAACAAGCCATAAGGTGCTTTTAAACCGCAGTCTGAAACGCTCTTCGGACACCCCTGAAACCAGCATGACCTTCTCCCATAAAACTGCGTATGGTCTAATGTTCCTATAAACGGTAAAAGTGTAATCGGCTTTGTAAGTGTTTTAAAAATAGAATTTCGTTGCAGTTAGCATAATTCCTGCCACAAATAAATAAATAACATTTTTATGCGTAAGATTAAAGAAGTAACATTTTCTGATATTTGTACTAAACGTGTCTACCGCTCTAGACAAAAGAATGCAAATGAATTAAACGCATCCGATGGCGATCGAGTTTAATTGTCCGACGGCCAAGCGGCGAAAAACGACCGTGAAATAATTTTTTTTTTAGTGAAAACAGCACGCACCTCTTCGAAGAGCTCCAGACTGTACGTGTTGTCGTCATCTGCGAAAAAGACCACTCCGGAGTCATTGCGCGTGCGGTGCGAGCGCAGCCAGACCAGGGCTGCGTTCCGTTGCTCGGTGGCGCGCGGCAGTCCTGGCCGCTTATACCTGTACAACGTGGGCACGTGGAGGTGAGTGTACTGCATCCCGGACCGCGCTAAAAAGCGCGACACGAGGTCTGTCGGTTTGTACGAGTCCTCCACGACAATCCAGTGAAACCGGGGAACCTGGCGGAGCGTGTTTGAGAGGCGCGTGAGCTCCGCTTTTTGAACCGGTCTACTGTAAGTGGGGGTGATGGCATAAATAACAGGCTGAGGTCTCCGCTCTGCCTTGCTGTAGTGCTCGCGGTAGAAATTAGTTCTGCGCTGTACAATTCTCCTGGTATCGACGTCGATCATAATAATCACGATCAAAATCCATGGCAGTACAGTGAAAAAGTAGCTGTAAAATACGGATTTCATAATGGAAAAGTTCCTATAGGTAGAGGTTCTTATCCCTTACAGGAAAAACTTGTTAGTTTCCATTTGATTTTTTTGGCATTTTGCAATTGTGGGATCATCCACAAAATGTGGCAATGATTAATACGGATTATTATTTTTAAATGATTCACATAGCGGATGGAGTATGTAGCCTACGTTATCACGTTCAGTTCTTCTGTTGCAGTAAGTCGTGGTTCGCCTTCCTGCCTGTCCTCTATTCCGTCTGGACCGTTTTCCACCACGGATGTTCTGTTAACGAAGCGGACCAAGTTGCTTCGTACGGTCCTGATGGTGTGCGGCGTGCGTCACTATTGGTTATATTTTTCAGCCTATAGAGATCGCAATACGGAGCTGAATGAAATTGTTTATGATGTCATTCTAACTCAAGCAGCGTTTAAAATTCGGGGTGTTCCCACCTTACACTACGTCACTTAGCTTGGCACAAAAAAGGTAGTGAAATGACGCTAACAAGGCCAGCTGCCGTCTTTCATCATACACCATTTTTCAGTGCATACAATGTTTAGTGATTATATGGAATTTAGTGGGCTGTCAAATAGGCGTTCAACCAATGCAAGAGCTGAATTTTTAGGTGTTTCACGTCGACATTCTTTAAGATTTCGGACATGCTCTCTTTTAATGGATGTATTCTGTGCACCGTTACCCTGCTCTGCATACAGTTTTCTCTGTTTTTGTGAACATTCCGTTTCATTTAGACTTTCAAAAACCAGATAATATCAAGTGTGAAACATTTCTCCAACTTGTCTTGCAGTATATTGAATTATCTGAAAGTAATAAATTAGACTACGGAAATAATTTATTAAATGAAATGTACCAAAGTCTGTGGTGTTCAAAATAGGATAGATAGATTCCTGTTACAACATAGTTCTAGGATTTTTTTAATGGGTGAAGGGGGTCAGAAATGGGCCACGTTTTACATAGAGCTGCAAACTGCGTGTCTTTCAATGATTTGCAATTCTTTTCTGAAACTACTGACTAACAGGTGATGCCATTAAATGGGCCAATCGAATCTCAGATAGAGCCGGTGCCCCTGTGGGCCTGCCCCTAAATTCGCCGATTCTTAAGCAGGGCCTCAAGACTGAGAAGGATGACCTAGGTGAACATAAATCGCTGGCAAACGAATAGAGCGCCCATAACATGCTGGATGCAGACCGCAGGATGTGTCTGCGCTACATCAGCACCACTAACTAGACTGCAGTGTGTGAACCAGCCCTTTGCTTTTACCTGCATCAAATTCAGCCTTGGACAAGTGATAGGAATCAGTCACACTGATTTGTACTAAATTTAAATTAAAAGCACAAGTTTGAGTACCATGAGACTCTCAAAGAATAGCACTTTGAGATACCGTACATTAATAGTACCGTGGTTAATGTAGTGTTCCCCAGTAAATTGTTGAAGTTCAAACCCCGTACTGGCTTCACTCAGTTTTTAAATGGTTCATGAGTCCTTTAACTACCCATGTATGACACAGCACCTGCATCTTCTTCAAGTAATTATTTTGGGGTAATTTGAGTGTTCCCTTGAACCAGAAACCCTTGGAAATGCTCCAAGTTCAAGTGTGAACAAAAACAGGGAATTACATTTTAATATCCAATTTTCTGGTCTTATTGTATGTTGACACATTACTGCCAGCATGTGGTGCTCTCATGGTGATGTAACCCGCAAGTAAAATTAAAATAGTTTTTTTTCCCTCTTCCCGTTGAAGCAGAGAAACGTGGAGTACACTCGTCGTTTTTTTCCCATCCGCCATTATGTAAACTTTTCTTTATATAACCGGTTATCACCTTATAATGGAAGCGGCAACATTATATTATTTCAGTAATAGCAAGTTGTTCTTGCAAAGATGCATGCGGTGTTTTCCAGAACGGATACGTTCAATGCACTGAATCCGCAGGGCAGAGAAAATGTCATTAAATTATTTGCCAGTTAATTATCATAATATGAATATTCTTGGCAGCAGATGCAAACCAAAGCCTGTTTTTTCTGCTTGCTTTTGTTTCTGCAAATGAAATAACAGTGATGCCACAAGGCGACGTAAGAAGCTGTGACACATGTTCACATGTGTGAGGATAACTGACTAAGGAGATTACAGGGATGGTCTGATGAATAATTCCTTATCTCTTACATAAATGAGAGGTTTGTTGTCTTCAGCCTCTGGCTTAACAGCAATATCTTGGGGCATAGCCAGAATCATTTGGATGACCTGCAGTCTTGTTTGACTGGCTTAGATTTATTTTAGATTCAGGTAAGACCAGATTTAAAGCACACGCTAAAACAAAAAACTGCAGAGAACACTGCCCCCTAGTGTACCGTCAGGGTTAGTACCGCGCAGATATCTCATATCACCGTCAATATCTCATACTTAGCTCTCCGGACTCTTAGCGGGGCACTACACGGTAACGCTCGTGCGAGTCGCTGTTCAGTTGTTTTTGATGGTTTTGATACAAAGTGCTCCACAGTAAAGATTAAAGGCTGCCGAGATGTTGCTAAGACGGAGACAGGATCTGAACAAGCTGTTGGTGGAACACTAATTGGGAGTGCTTGGCATCAAGAAATTAGTTTCCCCTTTAAAAATAATAGTTTGGGGAAACTGTCAGTAAAACAAGTTGTAAATGTTATAGCTGTTTATACATTAGCGAACCCGTTAAGAAAAATAATTATGACAATGAACAAAAATAGTAAATGAACAGAAGAATTGCATATGATGCCTTGAAGAATTGGAAAGAAAAGGCTTGTTAAATGTATAAAGCAACAGAATCAGAGATCAGCTCAGATAAGTAAGTAAAACCGGATGGAGATGGATGGGAGCGGGGTCGGTATTACAGCACTCAGAGTCCATTAGTCACTGTCTGAAGTGTTATTAGCGGTGATGTGTTCTTAATCGTTATTAACCGCTCGTCACGCAAGGACATCTGATTGTACCGAGACGCCGTTTAAAGCTGGAAATGTTGTGCAGGAATTGAATTCGCGCGTGATGCAGCATCAGTCGTATTTTTATTTACCTGTCGCCGTAGCGGACCATTTAAGTTTAGATCTCAGCTAATTACGATTTTTTTTTCAGAACTTTCTGAAAAGTTCTAAGTGTGTTAAAAGCGGCTCATGGTGTACGCCACAATTTTAAGGCTTTTGTGTGAAAAACTTTGCGAGTCCATATGCCATTTAAATTCTGCCCCCTAGTGGAATATAACAGGATAATTTAATACCTGAAGATCGGCGGCTGAGATCGAGAATGAAGTGCAGAAACTATTGATTGCTACCAAATGGTATAATAAACTTAAACTATAAGTATTGCGCAAAAAGTAAAATTGCAACTTATAACTAAGAAATGAATATCTAAGGTATAACATTTATTGTCGTTGTTGTTAATAAATAATAATAATAATAGAAAGAACAAGAAACAGGACAAGACACGAGACGGCTCAGTTTACCTTAAATTTAGAATATTGTTAAGGAACAGTACCTTTGTATTGTATGTGTATCTTAACTGCTGAATCCAAGCACAAAAAGGAAATAACCGCACAGAGTAAATAAATTACCTTAACAAATACCATTTCACGTCGATGCTGACATACAAGCTTTAGTTGTTATCTGAGTGCTGGCTAAATGTAACGTTACTGTGAGAGAGGACTATATCCCTGGTGATTATTCTGAGAAAATGCTGACTATACGAATCGAGTGCGTTGGGAGAGGAGTGTATCAGGTGTAATTAGTCGTAGATAATGCATACAGAAATAGTTGAAGACAGGAGCAGATAAGAGGTGAATAAAACACAAAATCTTCACGTCCTCTCACTTGTCTTGCTTTGCTTTTCTCTCCAACTGAGACAATCGTCATTTGTATAACACTAGCTGGCAAATTTTACCAGGTTAATGTCCCTCTGCACAGAATGTTGAGCTTGTCAGCCCGTTTTATTTAGGTCTATTTTCTGCATTTTTTTTTGCCAAATTAACATGTGTTTAATGAGTTATAATGAGGTTATAATTTGATACTGTGGATGGGAGGGGGAGGCAGAACTGTACAAACCGATTGTATATTGCAAAACGTTTGTAGGGGTACTCAAACTTAAAAAGGTTTGATTTTTTACAAGAATGATTGTATGAGAATTCAGTCGGAGAACATAAGTTAGTGTTGGAAGCGATATTTACAGTAAATGGATGTGTTAATTAGATGCCAGCGTAATGTCAGACAACAGGCCACGTTATTCAGAAATTAAAAGTGGGTGGGGGAGTGGATGGTGAGAGTAAAAATGTGAGGAATTCGATGCAGATTTTATGATCCTTAACAGGTGGCTGTGAAGCTCTTTTCGTGACATTTTTTCATCAGCGAGGAAGACCTGCATCCTTCTGATTGGCTGCGGGTGGACCTTCTTTGCCTCTCAAAGTCCTCGAGAGACCAGAAACTGAAAATAACTTTCCGTTGGCTGGCTCTGTTCTTTGATTCTTTAACAGAAGCTCCGAGGCTTGTTAATAGATGGTACGTGGCTGGCCATCTCTCTGGCTAGATAAGGTCCAAAGGCTACATAACTCAGACATGCCATACGCATCCACCACGGCTGGCTGACAGCTAATTATAACCAATGATGTAAGGCAAAGTCCCGGTACTCCCTGAAGTGATTCGGTGCATATATCCTCCACTCGATCTCTCCTTCTCTTTATTTATCTTCCAGTCGTGGCTGCTTGCCGGTATTAGTAGACGGGGAAGCCTTTTATTGCCTTTAAGAGCTGCTTTGCGGAATCCACATGACATGAACTAGAAGGCATCTTAATCCAGCTCCCCACGTGGAGCGGGAATCGCAGTGGCTGTCATTATAGCCGCAATGCTAGGTCATGTGACATGCCCCTGGATTGCTGTTGCAGCTGTCCGCCCTTATCTGTGTGATGCATGCTGGTCGTACGAAAGTTACCAGCCAAACTTCGTGCGAAAGAACAAGACGCCACATGTAGCGAGTGATGAGTTAGCTGTTGATCTCCCATTTAGTTCATAAGGCAACAATGGATGAGCTTTCTGTAAATACATAATCGAATGTTGTTAAAGCATGACGTGCTTTATTGGTCAGAATGGAATAGAAAGACCATACTGAGGTCTGGCGTTTGCACTAACACAGGGAACTTTGATTTCTAGGTCCTTGTCAACTGAGTCTGAACTTTTAATGTTGCGGCGTTCCAGACACGTACGAAAAGAGTTGGTGTGCTGAATCAGTGTCACACAAATTGCCCTTCATGTTCCGCACTTCTCTCACACGTAAAGCGTAAAAGGCAGCACGGCATCAGAAACTGAACAGAAGCATCCTTCACGTCAAGGAGAGGAAGGGAAAAAAAAGTAAAATAGAAACGGCGGCTACAAAGTGAGCCGCGCATCAGCTGTCACTCCTCCCGCTCTCGTACATCCGCAGCCGCATCCATCAAGAGGTCTTCCGTCATTTTTTCGACCTCTAGTGTCTTTCACTGGCTCGGTTCAGCCCTTTCAGTCACCCCCCGCCCGCCTGCGCTAATGCACACAAGTGTAGTTGGAAGTGGCATTTGAAAATGTCAAGTGACGAGTTCGATTTGCAGAGTCTGTCGCTGAAGCTGGAATTAAGAAGCTCAAATCCTTTGATAAAAAAATTTGCTGCTGTACCCTTCAGGAAGTTATCCAGACATTTTAATTTTTTAAATATATACTATACAAAAGTATAAATCGCTCAAAATGCAGAACTGCGAGATGCACAGGTCATGTCTGAATAAAAGTATCTGCCAATGTACCAATGTAGGGATGCAAACTGTACTGGACAAAGGCTTGATTCTGCTGAACCAGGCAAAGGTGGGAATAAAGAGGCACCACTGAAGGTTACCTCCATTAAATTTCCCCATTGAAAGTGTCCTTGTGATATAAAGGAAATGTAATGAAATGGTTGCAAGAATGACATCAGAGAGTGGAGTTTTGCTCTTAGAGAACTTATCCCTGTGGGCACCGAAAATGTTCTGTGAGTTTAAACGTGACAAGTAGAAGCACCTTTGCTCTCCCGTCTGTAAAAATCTTGGCCGTATGGTTATCTTTCCTACGTCACCGTGAGGCTGACTGAATGGTTTAGAGAGATGAATTACCCAACAAAAACATGGGCATGTGAAGTTTTTGACCTGGTCTGTGAGTGAGAAGCAGAACACAGACTTGTTAAAAAAAACTGGCTTTTACAAAAGCGGTCTCCTGCATACGGGCTTTATTTATGTATTTTTTCTTACTCTTGTCAAATGAGTTGTGCAATGCAGAGTGTTTGAAATACAGTTAAAGCCAAGTGATGGGACAGACCAGGCAGGGGTGTATGCTAATTATGTTAATGATTTTTTTTAACAGACACGTCATTCAGACCCTTGGAAACGCTGATGTGTCAAGCTTAATGTGTAGTCTCTCGGGGCTGCTTCCCCCCCCACCACCTTTCTAAATTTCACCAGACAAGCTTTACTTTAAGCAGGCTTGCTTCACGTGTTTGCCTGGACGGACATAGGTGTTCCTCTCATCAGGCATTGAAGTACAAATGTTTTTGAACCTGTCTGTATCTGGATGAACATATTAAGCAAAAACTAACATGGTTTGTACTTGCAGTTTAGGTTTGACGTTGACACGTGTGACAGATTTTTTCGAACGCGTTACTATGCAGGCTGACTTTCGATGTGAGGGTTTGGTATACTTTCAGGCTGACGCGTTTTACAATTCCACCTCATACTGATGGATTTCTGTGCCAAAATACTATGGGCTTGGTGACTCAGTTGATATGGCTTGACGAAGTTCAGCTGTTGACTCTTAATTGGCTTTCGTTATCAGCGCGATGTTTATCTTTTTCTTTTTTTTTCCTGAGCAGGTGCGAACTAGAATTTTACACTCATTGTTAAAAGATTCTCAGCTAGCATTTAAAACTGTCTGTGGTGATATTCCAAATAAGCTTCAGGGAAGACAGGTGCCCATGAATATGTATGTCCCGAAAGCCTATTATATGTAAGGTGCTGATTATATTTGTAGTGTTTTTTTACTATGCAAAATAATTGTGATAAAGACCAATCATACAAAAATCACTGCTTCCCTGCAAATGAATATTCATAAGCCCTTAGGCAGACAGACAGCAATTACTGTGCTTCTGGATAACAATTAACCTCCTGTTAGTGCTGTGTGGGTCTTGACCTATTACCTCTCACTTGAGTTGTATTGGAAAATACTTTTTTTCTCTGTTCCCTATGAATGTTCATACTAAAGTACGTGATGTGGAGTGTAACAAGTACTGAAGGTTGTTGCTTGATGCTGACATGAGGTTTTAGGTGCTGCTAAAAAAAAGTACATTTCTATTAAAGCAGAACGTGCACTTTGAGACAGTGATGTAAGAAAGACTTTCCTAACCCTTGTTATTTAACCCTTCCAAATACAACCTTGTCTGCTATAGAATTACTTTTCCCAAACCCATTTCGCCATGGCTACAACAGTGTGGTGTTCCGTAGAGTGTTGAACGGAGTGTAGATTTCTTTCTAGTACCGTACGCTCCAGTTTGTTGCATTCTGGAAGACGGTGTTCCTTGGAGTCTAGTTTGTGCTCGGTTTGGATTGTGGCTTGTAATCGTGTACTCCACAGCCATTACTGTTCCTGTAGCTCTGGTTAGAGTACTGTTCCTGTAGCTCTGGTTGGAGTCAGCAGCCTTCCTCTGCCAGGCAGATCACAAGACCCCGAATGCCAAGACCTACTCGCCATCATCTCGTCTGCGTTATCCAACACCGCATCCGCAATTTGTAACATTATGCTGCATTCACAATTAGTATGTTGACGCTGTATTTCTGGAGCCTTAATTGTGGGTGGTGTGTTCGCTCAGCGGACTGGGATACAGACACACCAAGCCCACATGTTTGGCTCTAACTACACTATACAACAGTTTTGGCTACAAGCTCTGTGAGACCCTAAACTGGTTAAGTGAGGAATTGATGAGTTTGTTAACCATTAATTACCCCACCCACTTCAGAGGTTAAAAATTTGGTTGGAAAAATCCCGAGGAAATCTCTACCATTTTTAAAAATGTTTAACCTGATGAATATCATTCTCTCTCTCCCTCCCTCCCTCTCATTTTATCTTAGCTGAAGTCACACTAACTTCTCCCTTATTGTTTTTCAAAATCTCTCTTACTTGCTTGCACACACTGAATCATACTGAAAATATCCACAACCATTGTCACTTGTAAAAGCGTGAAAATGAAATTATCACTTTATTTACTACAAAATGGGTCTACAAATAACATGACTGTGAAGATTAAGAGAAAATCAGGTAATTGACATTGTTGGTGTATATCTGGCATTAAAATACTGTTTACCTGACAACAGTTTAAAAAGTATAATTAGTTACACTGAACATGCTACCTTGTTATTTATATTTGATAACACCCAGCTGCCGTTGACTTTCATATAATCTTATAATGAGCTGCAAACTTTTGCGCCCTCTATAGATTACTTTTGCGACTGCGAGTGTCGCCATGGATATTGTAAACAAAGCAAAGCTTGAAGTGATTTAAGAAATATATCCTGCGCTTTAACATTTCAGTCCTCGTTCAAAAATCTTAAATACTGAAATACGTTTTGTTTTTTTACTTTACTGTATTAAAACGACGATTTTGTGGCTTTCATAAATTACTTGTTTGCTTGTGTTAAACTGATTTCTCGTTTCGAGAAGGTGCTTTTTTCTTTAAAGAAAAAGGATATGGATATAAAATATGAATACAGTTATTTTTGCAGTTATTGCTTTCTGAATTCCCAGCTGCAATGCTGAACGTGTTGTCTAAATGTCAACAGAATGCCCTCTAGTGGCCGCACGACACATAATCAAAACGGGTAATAAGCACGTACATGAATTTTGCGTAACATCCACGTGCAGAGTTCAGCTGCCCAGTGACACTAGCGTGTACAGCCAGTCACAAAAGCTCACGCTGCCTCCGGACTGCGATGGGTAGCAGCTAGGCGTATACGCACAGGAAATGAAAAAACAATCAAAAGGCGGATTTACTTAGGATCTGGGAGTGCACAAATAGCCACTTCCTTCCAGGTTCTCTTTTGGTCTTGCGTCAGTCCTCTCCAGGAGGGCAGAGTGAACGTCTGTTCGTCGGTGGCGCCGTCACCCGCCAATATGCTACACCCAGGGCTGGCAGGTGGCCATTAACCCTACAACAACCCACGGTCCAGTCTTGCTAATCTCTTATTCCCTTACCAGCCTAACTCACGTTACCCCTCTGCACAGAAGTGCAACCATGAAAAAATATGTGGAAAAGGGTAAAGTGTGTTATCACACACACAGTATAGGAAGGGGTAGAATTCAGAGCGTGAACGCCCTTTAGCGCAAGTGTTCAGCATCGGGTAAAACCTCGTCATTGTTTGTGCCTTAACTGTGTTTTTTCAGGGTGCTTCCCTTAACAAATCACTGGGGTTTACAAAATGAAGGCTGACTGCCTTGTTCATTTTGTCTTCAAAGGCCTCACAAGACTTTCACAGCTTCCGTTCAGGGCACGGCTGCTCCCCCTCCCCCCTTAATTGAAGTAGGGGCTGTTCCTGCAAGATCTGCCACACACAGTGCTTAGGGTCACTGTGGACACCATGGTGGGAGGAGGTGGAGTCTGTGTGGAAGGAGGCGTGAAGGGGTAGGGTAATTGTCATGTGACCAGACCTATGTTCCTCTGCCAGCCGCTGCCCTCCCGGGCCAGAGAGAGCAAACACCCCTCTCCCAGCCTTCTGCGTGGCTACAGCTGAGAGTGTAGGATGTTTACACCCCCTGGGTCTCAGGACTTAGGGTTAAAGAGCAAACCGGCCCCATCCGCAGCATGCTCTGTGTTGCAGCTCCACAGCCTCTCTTCACCGTCACATTAAATCTGTTCCTTCTCTCAGCCACTCCTGAAAAGAAACATAAAAGGGAATGGTAAGACTTTCTCCGAAGAGCATCGGTGCTCTGGCATGTGATGCGACATGGCTATGATGGCAGCTACGGATGTCCTGATACCACTTTTTACACAAGGTCAGTATCGGACCTGATACTGGTATCGGGACATCCCTAATGGCAGCACATGAGGCAGTCTTGAAGAGCACTTGACCAAACCAGTGGAACTCCTCTGGGACAGCACTGAGGGAGGAGCTGTGGAGGAGAACCAAAATGACACATTCCAGGCAGACTGCTCAAAGAAGCAGGAAAACAGTTGTCATAGCGGCTTCCACCACCCTGCTAAACACCACCTGGTGGCCCTGGTGGCCCTTGCATGTACACCACAGGGTGACTGTACATGTTAGGTTATCAAATAATGTTACCGTTTTATGATGCGAAAGGTCAAAGAGAGCATAATATCCAATGAGCTCCTTCACAGAGACAGCTGGAAACCCTGCCTTCTAGTGATCTTAAAAAATAATAAATAAATAAATCCCTGCAGTGCATGGAGTTTGTTTGTCTGACATAGAAAATAAATAGACCTGATAGCTGGGGGGGGGGGTGTTACGGTCAGAGGGTCATAGAAGGTCCACTCCCACGGATAAGCGTCACCATTCCTGGTTCTCTGGCTCTGACCCAGCTTGTGTGTGTGTGAGAGAGAGAGAGCGAGAGAGAGAGAGAAGAGAAGAGAGATGGAGGATGTGGCCCCTCCCCAGCAGCAGGAGCCATCCTGAATGAGGCCTTTTCACATTCTTCAGAGCCGTTTCCTCGATCGGCGCAGCCCTGCCCACTCTCCTCAGTAATCCCTTGAGCAAACAAAGACACTGAGCCGTTTCACAAGAGGAAGCTGCGGGGGGAAGCCCTACACCCCCTCAAAGGCCCTATTTGCTGCATTATATGTAGAAGGCTTTCACTGCCAGGACAACAATAAGCAGCTTTGTACATGTTGGTACACGCGGCCCTTATATATTACACCATTACATTTACTGTTACTACTACAACAGGACTTTATTGCCATCAACTTTCATATCACCGTGAGCGTTGTTACCGTGGTTATTCAAATTTGGGCACGCAGGTCTCCTGCTCTCTGACCTTGTTGTAAGCTGTCCAGCCTATCTTTCTGTGCAGATTGTAACAGCCGGCAGCGCACCCAAACGTGAGTCAGGCCAGGGTGCTGGAGTCCAGGGGAGCGCTTCGATGAGCGGTCAGTCCATACGGAGCAGGCCCCGCTCATCCGTGTCATATCAACCCGACCTGACACAGGGCAGGCATGGGCGTCAGACAGACGGTCTCTGCACCACTCCCGGCCTGGTGCATCAGTAGCGCAGCCCCCAGGGTGTCTGGGAGGCCCAACCTATCAGAGGAGGTCTCTGACCAGCGTGCCGGAAGAACCAGATGAACGGCAGGTCCTGCCCACTTTTGCTTCTATAGGATCATGGGATCAGGGCAGTTGTGTTAAGAGCTGTCCAAAGTTCTGAAAGGCTTTATATTTGACACAATGCAGCAACGATCCGAGTACATAACAGCAGTGGGACTCATTACAAGAATAAATGAGTACTGAGTATAGTCCCTCAGTGTTCATTCAGAGCTGTGAACGTTTTAGAAAGCTGTTCTACTCTGCTCTGTTATTAGAATATAATGTCCTGAAGTGTAATATGTAATCTTGTGATCAGGCTATTCTGTTCAGAGACAGTGAAAGATAAATGTGAAAGCGCTACAGAGGACCACGTGAATTAAATGAGAGAGCATTAAAACTGCCCGGTCGCTTTCATGGCCCTGGTGGCACACAGCCATGAGAGTAAGTGTTTTCTAACCAGCCAGAAATGCCTTCCTGCCCAGCCCATGGCTGTCGCCTGTCTGACGCCCCCACCCCCCTACACGTGCGCGCACACACATACATACATACACTCACTCCAGGCATCAAAAGCATTAATTTACTAGTTTTCTAGAGGCAACCATCTCCAGCAACCAAACTCTTTGTGACCTTCATAATTAAAAGCATCTTTCTTGAAAAATGACGCCTTTATCTACACTGTGACACGTCTGTCTGCCATAAAGTTTGACTGGTTTTGTATAGGGCATGCATGGAATGGTTAGTAATTTTTAAAAATATCACTAAGATAATTCAGTCACGAACTGATTAACCTCGTCAGAGTCCCAAGGACTGTAGCCTATTCCACCCAGCACAAGTTGTAGAGTTACTAATTCACGTGAACAATATCTTTGGCCTATGGTTAAAAAAAAAAAAAAAAAAAACAGAAAACGCACAAAGCACTGATAGCCAGATTTAAACCCATAGATCTGGACATGTGGAACAACAATACCAAGCCACCATTTACCCAAAATAATTTTAAATTTGACCGCTGTCCCATTGTTACAACCACAGTCTCTTGAGGGCCATAAAATATTCAGAAGGCCAGTGCTGTTGCAAAGCCACACTGAACCACCTTCAAGCCATGGCGCTAAGTGATGCCCCCCCCTCCTCCCCCCAAGATGAATCTCCTTCACTCTCCAAGGGTGAGAGGACAAACTCGTCCTTGGTCTAGGCCACTGAAGCAGCCCTGCGTTTGCACGCCAGCATCCGGCACGAAGAAATAAAACCTTCATGAAAACACGAGCCGCCCTTAAAAAGCCGGCAGGGTCAAGTCAATTCACAAGGAAAATGACGTTTGCAGGGGACCTCCTGGTTTCCCGCACCTGAAGGTAATAGCAGTTGGCGGCTGCAAACATCCGACTGAAAGCCCCCTCTGCTGCACCAGCTTCCAGTCAAGGATGTTTACAGTTGCCCGTACTGCCAGTGTCCTATACCTGCCAGGACCATCCATACTGCAGTCTGCTCACAGAGCCCCGTGGGGTCAGTGCTACCAGCCCGTGTGTTTCCAATCATCTCCTCAGCAGCACCTGCACCGTCGCCATCTTTTCTGTTGACGTTCACTGTTTCCAATGTTTTTTTTTATGGTCAAGTCTTCCCACAATAGAGCCTGAGAAGCATGTTTGTAGTGAAAACACAGCGCAGAAGAATTCCCACCGGGGAGGACCTGATTAAAAGTTGCACAAAAAGCCATGTCGCAGGAGGCTGCCGTGTGTGGGCGGAGCAGACGCGCTGGGCGGCCGTGACCTGTCGCCGTGCCCCCACCACTCACGCAACTCGCCGCTTTTGTTTACCCTAAAAAAAAAAAAACCTCTGCATCACGCAAACCGTCTTGCATGTGCTGACGCTGCAGTTTGCTTGGCGACACCCCCCCCCCCCCCACTGTGAAGTCTGCCTGTGTCAGCCACCAGAATGAACTCAGTGTTCACCCACATGGTCTGACACCCTGCAGTCCAAAAGATCAAGTCAGCACCAGCTTTCACTGCATTTATTAAACCTCCCTACATTATCTGTTTTTTTTTTTTAGCTGTTAATATATTCGTGTGAAAAAGACACCATCCCGCCCCCTTGCACCTCCCTGTTCCCTTAAATAAGCCTTGATTACAGACCAAAGAGCAACCGACTAGATCTTCCCAGGAGAAATCTGAGGTTTTGGCATCCTTGGCAGGTATGTGTATTATGTAGATTCAGTGACCACATCAGCATGTGTGAGTCTAGTAACCTATGTAAAGTATCTATGTATCTAAATGGGCTTAACAGTGATTAACAGCACATAAATCTGCCTGTTATAACTTCCTAACCTTAGCTGCTCCCTCTACAACAGTGGATGCTCCTTGTAATCACCGGTCTATCCAAACACTAACTGAAAATGTTGTCTAATCAGTCCAGGGCTAGAAAAATAGTCCCCATTGTGGTTTCTGAGAACTGTACGCAGAGGAAGTAAATGTTTAAACAGATGCCCAGCCCTCGGACTCTTGGACATGGTTATTGTTCTGGGCAAGATGAAGGGACAGAGGGGTACCGCAGCACCAAAACAGGTGCACGATTACAAAAGTGGCCTCAACTGGGGACTGACAGTGTGGTGTGAACGGCAACACCTGAGACATCCTTCCCTCGTCCATCCCGTTTTATTGCAAAGGTGAGGGTCCACGCTCATTATCTCATGAGGGCTACAGCCTCTCCCATGATCTTTGTCCCCCTGTAGGACAGCAGCGGGGCTCAGCTGGCCAAGCTGGGTTGCTGGCCAGCTGATTATTGGATTTGAGTGTGCCCTTCAGGTTTATACTGCCCCACATGTAATCCCCAACGTGTAATAATCTAATAATAACCCCAAACTCGCTGGGAGTCAGCAGGCCACACAGTCCTGTGCTTTTTAAATCCTCTGCTCAGTGCTATTGAAATTCCCAGGGCCTTATTTTTTTTAAACCCCCCCCCCCCCCTTCATGGTCATGTCATGCAGGGAACAAAGCAAACTTTATCAGATCACAGCAATTCTGCATTCCGAGGATTCTTAACACTTGGCAACCATATTGGCCAGTAAAGCGACAGGAGGAGGGGGGCACGCTAAGCTGTTCCAGAATTCCCACTTCAGCCTGACAGCCGCCCTGTTATTAATATACAAATACCTAGAAACGGGTATAGTGATGCTCACAGGACCTCCGAGAATAATTTATCAATGCCAAGTCAATTCAAAGCCCCACATTCAAATTGTGGATTACCCAGAGCTCTCCACAGATGAACTGGTAGTTGTAGGTTAAGAAGTAGAAGTGTGTAAAATGAAAACAGTCTGCCTAACAATGTACACGTTACTCTGCAGAGGCAAGCAATTTGTTTAAAACCATGTTTTACATTAAATTAGTGTACTTAAGTAACTTTCCATTTGTAAGCACATGGCATGAAATTGAAATAAGGTCAAAGGGCTGCTGACACCCAGAACTCTTCAATTCAGCTTCATGTATGTCTCAATTTTTTAAGTTCCCCCCCCCCTTAAAATCTGTTGCAACACAGTTAACACTAAGTTACCTATAATTATGCACATACGGTACCAACAATGTCACAGATGTCAAATTCATCTACAATTCACTGTAATGGCATAATAACATTTATGGCACTGATTGCTTAAAACCAGACCAAATAACTTCCTCTTTTGAGGACTTCTGTCAACAAAAGCATTCTTGCTGAAATCAGACCTGATCCGTTTTTGTTCAGCTATTCTCTACGGCTGAAATCTGGAATGTGCTACACAGTTCTTCAAACATGGATTCATTCAGCGACCCACAATCTGCAAGGTTTCATTTCAAGAAATTTACACTGCAGTTGAACCCAAACATAACAATCGAATAATTTTACACAGACCATTCCTAAGCCTAAAATCTATCTTTTACTGAAATGTTTCACCTTAGAGTCCTCTAACATTACACAAACATGCTGTTTACTGTATATTAATAAACTGTTAATATGGGCTATCTGGCCAGTTAACCAAAACACACAATACTAAACATCTTTTTAAAATCATACACGTTATGACAAGGCAGCAAGATCACAACAATTTCTTTACATCTACATTTTACGTCTACTAGCAGAAGCCAATTAAATTTCCTGTCAGAGACTGAATATGTAATTGGATCTAAAGTTAGGGATGGCTTTGATCATTATTAAATCATATGAGGACGACCACTGAGTTCTAGAATGACCATTAAGTCCATTAATCAAATGTCCATAAAATGCAAGTGTTCCTTCAAGCTCTGCAGCAGTGTTTAAAAGGCCTTAAAGGGGGGGGGGGGCATCAGACCTGGCCAAGGTGAGCCGTGACACTCCTGAACTGTCCACAAAGGTTACTGAGTAGCCTGTAACCTTCACAGCGAATGTTTGTCCTTTAGCCACTGAAGTTTGTTTAAGCAGAGCCTAAACTATGCAGTCACATGTGTTTCCATTCTTTATCAGATAGGACAAGCTCACCCCTCCCAGCAGGCTGTGAAAGGAAACGTATCCATTCCGGACCCGCCCGCCCCCCCGATAGATGGCGGCGCGTTCCGGGGTAACAGGAAAAGGCTGGGCACAGGGGCGGGGATCGCAGGGAGAA
>JABJVR010000089.1:956336-976742 GCA_025773905.1 Chitala chitala | reverse complement strand
CCATAAACTATTCTTAAACTTGTTTTTCATTTATTTTTATCAACGTACAATCACCCCCCCCCCACCCGGTTTTTAAACCAAACTTCTCCATCCCGCACCCCCCCCCCCCCCAATTCTTCCTCCAGGAATCCCAGTGAGACCCACAGCCGAGGCCCCGGTGAGACAAGAACCTCGTGACCTTGACTGAGAGCGTAGAGCCTGCTTGCTCAGGCGGGTGGTTAAGCACGGCGGCCATATTCCAAGCACGCTTTGAAAGCAACCATGGAACCAGAGAGGCATAACTGTAGTCTACTGATTAACACCGCTAACTAACAGGGGTCAACCTGGTGTCAAACATTTTCCAAGGTACCACACTTGAAACTAAAAGACCATATCTGGACCTGAAAAAAAAAATGAGGCCGGATGTAAAACCACCTTTTAACGTGCGAGTCCACATGCAAATACTGAAGATACAGGTGCCAGGTGGGTCACATGTGTCCACATGGCTTCCAAAGAGCAAGTGAGTCTGATATATGCACATATTTGGCTACTCTTGTGCAGAATTTTACTGAAGGCAAAGCGTACTGCAGGGAGAATTGCTCCACAATAATTCCCTGAAGTTCCTGTAAATGTACAAGTTCTTTGACTAAATTCTTACAACAGGGGAATGCATAAAACACCTAGAAGAGCACATTCACAGACCCTTTAACCTAAACATGTTTGAAAACCAAAAATATGTTCAACTTTGTTTTCCTTAAAAATATATATTTTGATACATGATTAAAATATCTTCAGATTTACATTACATGCTCTTATGTAAGGAAATATAACCATTATTGTCAATATAATGCCTACGTTTACCTGGCTTGCATGGCAAAGACGTCAATCCTAGACAGAAACCCTTGTACTCCGCTATGAAGATGACAAACTTGCGTTGGAAGCGCAACTGCTTGGCCGGTAAATCCCGTTGATGTATCTGCGGGTACTGCTGGCAGCGCTTCATGTCTGTAAAGACTATAGTAAAGCGACTGCTGTATCTCTTCACGCTTTCACGTTATCAACCGTTCAATATTTTGTCGGCAAACGGTCTTCAATATATTTAAAAGTACTTTAAAAAGCGCTTTATACTGCACTAAAAAAGACCGATGCGCAATATTGCTTCAAGTTTATACTTGTGACTTTCAAACAGAACAAGTTAACTAAGCAAATTATTTTACCATAGAAATTCCTTTTATTTTTAATCGTCTATAATGTTGTAAAGAAAAAGTTGTCTTACTGTCTATTTAAACAAAATCATTTCTGTCGACAGATTCAGCGGAGGTCTGAGCTGGACTGAAGGGTAAACTAAATGACCCTTTCTACACTGCGCGCAGATCAACTTTCTGTGTGTGTGTGTGTGTGCATGTCTGTGCGTGCGTGTGTGTGTCCGTGTCCGAACTGCGCCGAAGTCACTGACTCCCCGTTCAGCGTCTCTCCGCGATCCGCGTTTCACACACTTGCGTTACTGACGGACGTGCGCACGGCCGACAAAAGCGACTCCACTAACGCGGCTGGAAAATTAGGCTTTCGCATTTTTTTGGCCATCTTCTTTGTCAGTATTTACCTTGTTATAGAACTGATGATCACCGATCGCAGCACGCACCACTCGTGACGTTTCGGTCGGATACTAGCAGAGGCAAAACAAAGTACAGCTAAATTAAATCCGCGAACCAGATGCACGCCTGAAACGTTCTCCCCAAACCTAGAAAAAGGCGACATTTTAATCTTGCAACCGGACAAGTACTGACCGATGATGAAGGACATTTGAGGTTGTTGTTCCGCTATCTCTCCGCCCAGTGCGCTCGCACTCCCAGCGGATCCTTCGCCGGTGATCCGTCAGTCTTGACTTTTCTATGAAGGTTCTTTCAATCGGCCGGCCCCCTTCTGGAAGAGCTACAACAAGCTGACCAATGGCCAATCGGGAAGCTTGCATCAATGGAGACACACACACACACACACACACATACACATACACAATCACACACACACGCGGCCTCACGAGAACGAGCGTGCTCCTCACACGCGTTCTGAAACACTGACCTCCAGCTTCTCACTAAACACTGTTAACCCCTGCCGTCGTTTGTTGAACAGTTACTGTAGAAAGCATATTCATTTTGTGTCACAATTTATCATCCAACTTTTGTAGATGTAGACCACGGGCACTGTTTATAAACCACAAATGCATTTTCTACAAATTTTTGCACATGGTACGTAATTGCATGCAACACAATGTACATAGGATCTTACACGCAAATTTATTGTTAAAAAATAATTCAGTTCTAACTGAACAAACATTTCACGGCATTTCCAACACTTACACTAGAGGGCACGCTGACCTCAGGCTGAAAATTTTAACGAATTGTATAATACATAATCCAGTCCTTAAAAAGCTCAAACCTAGGCAACATAGTAATGAGTTCCTGATTTAACAGCTAAACATCCTTTGCGCAAATGCATTTCACCGTACAGGTGATGTTATCCACGTAAGCTGGAAAAGCATAAAGTTTGCTTGCGGTTACTTTACACAGCAATTCACAGTGTTTTTAAAATGACTTTTACTGGCTAGATCTTTCAGTTCTCATCTTGTCATTTAATACTGGGGCTGTGCGCAGCTTGGAGCTACTGCTACACTGTGTTCCAGGTGCTTTCACACGTTGTTCTTGTCGGCATGTTAATATTGACGTTGGGAGGGCGCATCACGCCATCCTCTGCAAAAACGGGTTTCGACCGAGCGGGCTTGTGTTCAGACGAAACTGCGGGCAACCGCGCAGACGATCCTACACCCATCGAGACCCGAAGCGGTGCTCGGTGACACTGCGAGGAGAGTGTGGGGCTCTCTGTCGGTAGCCCAGCTGCTGAGCGTGTGATGAAGGGCCCCTGTGTATCTGATTGTATCTCCCTGCCCGGAGGAAACAAACAGGAAATGACAACTTTCCAGTCCAGGAGGGGTTATTTGGCCAGGCGGGACTCAGAGACAGAGGCTGGAGAGCTAGTGTCTCACCCACACACCTAGCTGAATCCATAGCAGGAATCATGTACAGGACAAAACAGAATTTAAGGAAAACGTAAACACTGACAATCGTTTCGTAGGTGAAAGAGACCCTTATAAGCACCAGTACAATTTGAAACTGGGCTAAGATTATTATCTGCAGGGCTGTAATCATACCAAGTGTATTTTAAAATATCAGGGCGCTATGAACAATGGATACATTTTTAGTTTTTGAATACACTTTAAATTTATAAAAGAGTATAGTTAATCATTTCAGGGCTTATTTATAATAAGATGCTATCATGAGTGTTATTTGGAGCAGTGCTGGACCACATTAGCACGTTGGCCAGTACAATGCCCTGTTTATATTCAGAAGAATCACCTCATTATTGCTTTTTTATGATAGGTTGCAGTGTCTTGCAGTGTGGATCAGATGGTCTCTTTAGTATGCCCTTGGGGCCACCATGGAGATCTAGACTGATTACTCTAGAAGACCAGGTAATATTTGCATGAGGAAATGGTGCATCAGCTGATATGATTTAGCCAATCAGACGTAAGTACTCTTGCGTTTCATCATTACCCTGCGTCGTTGTGTGAATGTCTTTCAGTGGGTTGGTCCAGTGCCGATAAGTGAGCTATTTTGTGGCTTTAGGAGGAGTGACCTGGGGCAGTGAGCAACAAGACAGGTCCTGAGGAATGATCCCTAATTCCATTAGACCTGCTTTTGTCACCACAACCCCCTGCCCTGCCCCGTCCCGCTTTGTCCGCTTTCTAGACCTCCGTTTCTAAGCTCGGGTCTGTGGACACCACAAACAAACCCCAGGCCTCCTGCGCTGCTCCTCCCACGCACATGACTTGGAGACCTACTCCACGTGAAAGGCGTGTTGGCTAAATATGCTTCGTATATACACAGCTTCAGATGGGTGACAAATAAAAGAAAAAAACTGAGTAAGTATGGAGAGAAACATAAATGCAGATACTTCCATACAGGTGCACAGCCTGATACAACTGAGCAGCGGACATCCCATCATGCTCTGTGGCATGTATAAAAACGCTGAGCAGGCCCAGTCGATTCTGATTGTGGATCAAGATGGCAAGAGGAAAGTGACTTTGACAGAGGGTTCATTGTTAGGGCACTGGTGGCAGGTGTTCCAGTCACAAAGCCTGTTCAACTGGGTGGTGTTTAGGAACAGCTACTAAACTGACATCTGCATTTAGATCTGTGGCAAAGACATCAGTAAACATGGTCTGAAATTGTGGTTGACAGTGCACATCTGATGGCCATGATGTTTGTGCATTAGTGTGAAATGTAAGGAAAAACAAGAGCAGCTCTTCCTCAGGTGACTGAGAATGTCAATGCAGGACACGATCAGCCTGTGTCAGCAAGAACAGTCCGTCGACAATTACTTAATGTTCGTTTTTCCTTTAATTTGTCACCCATTTGTACTTCACAGGTGATGTCATCCGCATCAGGTGAAGTGCAAGTGGTTGAATAAATGGGCCGGTCCGTGACGCAGCATGTTTTGAGTGGAAACATGGGTTCCAACAGCCATTACGCCCGTCTGTGGCTCTTCCTGTCGGGACGTGATCCTTAAAGCAGTTAGAGGGGCGAAGCGTTAAGCCTAAGGGGTACAGGAGGGCAGAGCTTTGTTTGGTAGAAAAGGCCACTTGTAATGGGTAAAGAGCAGATCGTTGTTTTCAAAGAGCAGTGATTTCATGTTGTACTTTCCGTTAAGTCACTTGGTTAGGGTTCATTATCTTTGTGTGATGTGTTTCCACGTTTGAAGACAGACCGGTTTATTGTTAAAAAGCTAAACTATGATATGATTGTTCTTGCCAGCAATGTGTATGAACAGTGATAATACACAAGTGACAACAAGTGTAAACTCATTAACTGATTTATGACCTGCTTTGGAGTGATGACTGTTTTTACCCAGGTGTCCAAGGGAGTCTTTTCTCTCCATGGCAATGCTCACCAGGCCCACCACTCAAACATCTTTGCTGGACCGTCAGGTCTCTCAAAAGGTAGAAGATCATGGAGGCAAGATAGCGCAGGGAGGATAAGAAGGACAGTATTCTGGCAGAGATGTGGCTGCAGGTAAATGTAACAGAATGCTACACACCTGAAAGCAGGTGCGCCTGTAGGTCTGCCATTGGTGTCCTGTCTTCATGAGGTAGGGACTCCTGTACCTGTGGGTGGAGCAGCCCGACCAGTGTTCAGATGACATTTGGAAAGGGGAAGGGTGGAAGGAGTGGAGGGGGAAGGGTTGCGTGTGCAGGAATGCAACTGTGTTGTGAAGGCCATGCTCCAAATCTCACCTTTCTCTCCGATGGTGAGGTTAATGTTTACCCAACAAATGGGAGGCAAGTCGGCGACCTTGAAAGCCCCGCACGGATGGAAAACCGTAAACAGCCATGAGGGAAGGGCATCACGACATAGTGGTTTGGCGTTAAACTTCGGGTGGGTGCAGGTGATCTGAGAGGAAGGTAAGCTGTGTTCAGCCCCAAGCCCACAGTGTTCAGCAGTCAGTTAACCAAGGTCATAATGAAAAACTCTATGTCCTTACCTCTAAGGTCCTGTGTTACCCTGGGTTACGAGACACACAGGACACACAGGCTTACATCTCAGAGGGGAGGTGGGTGTAAAGTATTGTTTTTCTAAGAAGGTTTTCCTGTGAAAGTTACCCCACAAGAGTCTGCTAGTAAGGGCTGCAGTAATCGAGACATGACATAACCCGAGATGCAAATAAACAGAAGGCTCCTTTAGTAGAGACATACTTAAAGACACATTACTTTGGGGCTTGCAGTCTGTCCTACGAAGTCTACTGACCTAAATAGATAAACATCTACTTTACAAGTACACGTAAACATACGTAAACTCATATACAATACAAATTATACAACCTACACCCGCCAGGCCCCTATTCATACACCCACTAAACTTAACAGAAAAACAGCTAATTACATTCTAGTAAAAAAAAATGTAAATCTGTAGATAAAGGACTGAAAACCAGTGTCATGATGATGAATAGTGTAGTACAACTTCAACCGTAACATATTCTAAAAGTAGTAATTACCTCTAACAAATGCCTTTTAACTTTCAATTAAAAGTTAATTACAAGATAATTTGTAACTGCTCATGACTTAAACGCCTCGACATAAATACAACAATTAACAATCCTGAATGGAAATCGGACTCTCTGGACACCATGGCACGAGAAGGTCGAGGCCGTTTTGTCCAGAGAGCACGGAGTCGTCTTATACCAAGGCTGGTACCATTTGCTTCAGACAGTTTCGAAAAGGCTTCAGCTGCCAGGGAGCACATAAAAACCGACTGATCTCACGTTCATTGCGAGACGCTAAATTAAAGCGCTATGACTGCAAATGAGCGCCGTGGTTCAAAAGTGAAGCGCATCGTTGCTTTTCCCCCCAAAGAAATAATATACATAGAAAGGACACATCCGTGGTATTTCAGGCAAATTCCAACGTAGTATTAAAACAAGATGGGACACAATATGTTTCTGTTACTGCTATGTATTCTGTAAGTACTTTATACTCATTCGTGATGTATTTGTAATATAAAACCACTAAAGAAGTCTCTTAAATTTTAATAGTTATTTTTCGTTTTAGTAGTACAAAGCTGCATTTTGTTTTGCATCGTACAAATATTTTGCTCTCCCAAAACGCAGTGGGTTTCCCTTGCCAGTAAGTGATTATATAGTGACATCATTTAATCGCAAAACAATGGAATCCTTTTGATTTTGATAGTGACGCATTAGCTGTTGCGTCACTTGCAGTGAAAGTAGCCCCCTCAAATATTGCGTCACTGCTCGACCACTGGCACATACTCAATAGGCCTCTACTGTTCAGTCTGTACTATATTGTGTCTATTTTTTTCCCACCAGAATGCCATGTTTCAGCCCGCCTGTATTTTTCACAAGAAAGAAAGAAAGCAAGTATCCACAGCAAAAATGGAAGTGTTAATTTAGCACTGAGACTATATAGTTCCAACTACACCCATATAAACACTCAGCGTAGTTGAAACTACATAAACACTGTGTTAAATTAACTCTGCATTTACACTGTGTGTAACGTTTCATATCTTCAAAATACATTTAATAAAATAAAAATTCATAAGTATAAAAATACAAAACGGATACCATTTCTAATCTTGTAGAGTCCCAAAATCCCCAAATCCAATCGTAAATTACAAGACAGCGTTATCTTAACAAAACAATCATGAAGTTATCAGCGTTTCTACATTTACTGTCCATTCCTGGTTTTAATGCCGTAAAAAATACAACCTTTTTAAAATTTTGAAAACATTCACTAGACTTGCAATGTTAATAAATTTGAACACATCGTTCATGTAGTTCACAGAATTTAATTTCTTCAGATGTAACTGTACACGTCTTTAAGATACAAATCAGTTTAGTTTTGTGGAGGAAAGTACGCGGCGGTCTTGCTTTCGAAAATACGTAAGGTGTTTTTTATATTTATGTCCAGTAGATGGGGCTAAACACAGACACCTTTTTTACAAATAAGGCAGACTATAAGAAATTACATGGTGTACTCGTGCAACAATTAATTACATAATTAACTACCCAAGATTGATAAACAGAATATTTAAACACCTTTTCCAAGAATGTAGTGTATACCTGTTACTGTAGGAGCTGATCTATAAAGTTGCTTACGTTTAAAAAAAATTTTCTGCAATATCAATGTCAGCCCTGTTCTCATATTTTGCAGTGTTTAAATTCAGTCTCATGCTGTACAAATACACGAATGACAACTTCTGTGTAACAACTAGTTAATTTCATCACCCACAGGGACAGCAAAGGTTACCCTGTTTTTGTCAGGCTATTAAGCTCACATCATATTGTGTACAGATTAAATTTCAATGTTAAAAGCGGCTCCTCCTGAGGTGTGAGGCCACGAACGCAATTTCCACAGCAAAAGAGCAACTTTTGGGCAGATAATTACAAGCTACGTCCATGCAGGCGCGCGGCAGTCGACTGAGGACAACCTGTACGAAGAGGGAGGAGGCAGTCTTATCGGGTCTCGCCGCGTCCTTGATATTTTGGTGATGTTGAAAAATATGATCCCACGGACGGGGAATGTGCGGAGTTGAGCTTCCAGCTGCCAGTCAAGTCACTGATCCTGAAGGACATTTATGCGGTGATGTCAGGAATATGTGGTGATGTCAGCAACGGAAAAGTGTTGTCACTGGCCAGTGAAGGGGTCACAGGGGTCAAAGGTCAAGCTGCGGGTCAGTTGGAGATGTGCAAGCAACGGCTCTGACAGCACCGACTCCTGGGTGATTTGACGAGAAATGCGGATGTATAACAATAGCCTGGTGCTTCCTGATGCCACACAGACTGGGCCTTTATAACACTATTCTGGGGTTTCCTCTTTCGCTACCTTTGCATACAAAAAACGTGACTATGCATCTTGAAAGACCATACCTAGAAATAACCACAAAACGAACACTGCCGCACATGTGCAGTTTCTTCAATCAGGTCATCTGCAGCCTGCACTGCAGTACTTCTAAAGTATGGGATGATACTAAAATGAGGTAGGTTCATAGGTTGCGGGGCTGAAGACCACTAGGGACTGGACATTGGCCATTCTGCCTCATGGTTTACCACTGACTCCAGTGACCCACGAGTGAAGGAGACAGTGAGAGGAATCTGAGGCACACGTAGGAGGAGGCACTGTGAATTGGAGAGAAAGTGAACATGAACATAGGAAATTCACAATCATGTGTAAGGAAAGGCAGAAGTCACACTTAAAGCTGAACATACAAATATTGTATGCATGCCCTTGGCCGTTGGGCAGCCAGTCGACCTTGGACCATATAAGGTCTTTTTTTCTTTACATGGGGGATTTTTTGTTTCCTCTCCTCCGTTATCACCTGGCAATAATTTTAGTTTTAACTTTATTCTTGTTTATGTACTAACTTCTATTTAGTTACATGTCAAACACCTTGAGGCAACTCTGTTGCAGAAGGCGCTATATAAAACTAAACTGAATAGAACGCAAAGATGAGAACACTGCAATGAAAGAAATGGAACATTCGGACTATCGCTAAGACTAGATGAAAGAAAAGCGCGTGATGATTTTCTAATCACCATACTGTGAGTGGCCAGTAGGTGGAGAGAAGGATAACAACTGGCGCAGTGCTGAACAGGAAATTCAGACTATGACGGATACGTGTTTGCAATCAGATTAAAACTTGGTATGCTTCCATAAACAAACAGAACAGTATTTAAAATGTATGTATAACGTTACAAGCAGTAAGTGAAAATTAAAAGGCAGAATGATATACTATATCATAAAACTAAGGTAAAAAAATGTAGTCGCGGGTGTTATGCTAGTTATTTTCCAGGGCCCCGCGCTGTTTCCCAACTAAACGCAATATGAGCCGATTGCTTTTTGATAATATACTGGCATTGCCTTGTAGTACGGTTGCCAACTGCTGCAAATACACTGTGCGTGCGTGTGTGTTCACTATGATATTGTTACAACTTTCTATATACATTAAATGTACATATACAGACTGTCACGCACAGTATATGCGTGACAAATTGTGTACTATTTATACCCAAGTATTATATTTGTGAAACACTCCTTCAAACGCTGTTTGCAGGATTGATAATGAAAAAAAGAGGCGGGAATATTAATGAAAGTGTTTTAGAGACAATTATTACAGCAATGTAGCTGTATACGTGATCCATCATCAGACGAACAGTTTCGAAAACATTTCATTTGTACAAGCGCTGTCCGTGGTCCTGGAGCAGTTTTCCGGTGGCCTTTTTTGCTAGATGGCACTGTCATTTAAATTAAAATGGAACAAAATGTATTGTGAGTATGTAAGTATAAAGTCTCCAAGATGTGTCCGTAATCCGTAATATATAATAGTATTCCCCCCTCCCCATTGATTTGAATGGATTTCCTGTTATGTGATTGTATCGACAGCCCTTCAGCTCCGTGTTTCTGCATTAAACATATGCCTCTTGGAAGCACCCACGGTTATTCGCGCTGGCAGTGACAGAATAGAGGGGAATTAGTCACAACACTTTGTCAACAAGTGATGGACCAAAGCCTGCAAATTCGGAACAATCTCATGCGAAACCTTATGAGGTGACGAAGAATGTAGTGCATCTTAAAATACCTCAACGAGCGATATTACGTACGTTGTTTTTACGCAAAAACTCGAAGCCACCCAGCGCGGCTCCCTCTCTCGTATTGCATATCGAGAATGAATGAGAAGCAAAGAGTCGGAAGACGCGAACGCGCATAGGAGGGGGGGGAAATGGGATAGTACTTTCGCCGGCGTTCCTGTGTTCGTGCGCGAGCCCGGAGGGAGAGGTGTGTGCTGTTCGTGGAGGGGAGGCGCGCCACCACTCCGTTAAAATAGGGGAAGAGAACGAGATTGTGTTAGCTCGTGGTAAGCCCCCCGTTCTCAAATGAGTAAGCGCGTCTCCCTTGCACGGAAAGTGCGCGCTTAGGAAGCTGCGGTCCCATTGACTGGTCCATTTCCCTGACAGCAGCAGCATCACCAGCCCGAGAGGAGCGCTGCGCGGTCGCCGCCTCACCATCATCTAGCAGCCAAGACCGAATCCGCTAGTACGGACATCTCAGATCAGCCAGCTGATCTGGGCTCCTTCAGATTGTGTTATCTCCTGGCCGAGAGATGAGCTGCCAGTAACTGGAGGTGGAGGGGAGAGGCGGACAGGCGGGGGGTGGGGGGGTGAAAGGCAGAAAAGAAAAAAGCCGAATAGAAACAAAAGCACAACCGTGGGTGCCCGCAACCATGAAAGGCTTGCACTATTCGGAAGAGCTGCGGCTCTGCCTGTGGACTATGTCGTGAGGAGCCTTTCATCGCTCGGGTTTTTGTCACGAAAACGACACGCCAAGGAGGGGTAAAAGATGTCCGCCTCTGTGGGGCCCCAAGGCGGCCCTCGCCCACCCACCGCTCCGTCTAGCATGCCCGATCTGCCGGACCTCAGTCACCTCACGGAGGAGGAAAGGAAAATTATTATGGCAGTGATGGTTCGGCAGAAGGAGGAAGAGGAAAAAGAAGAGGCCATGTTAAAGTAAGGGGAAATTATTTCCTTTTATAAATGGTACACTGTACTCTCCCATTCAAACCTGGGATGTCCAGGAGACAAATTAGCTCCCGTCCGCCATCATCCGAGCTATTTATCCAATATGTTACAAATTTCACCTGATGTTCATCATTTGTATTACAACACACCCTTAGCCGTAGCAGTGGTCTATTCGAATGCATGATCCACACCATGCAGTCGTAATTTGCCCCGTCTAGCTCTTTTCCTTAATGATTCACTTCTTAGATTGATACCAAAATACAACACTGGTTATCTCCCTTATTTACACCTTGGGAACTGTCCGACAGTGCGTGCTGAAAGGATTCCCTCGAAAGGCATCTTAGAACGGGGTTTTCATGCGCTTCACTTGCAGTGAAGATGCGTGTTCTTTAAAGATATCCCTGATAAAATTGCACGAAAAAAACATAAAGGCTGGCTAGACGCAACGGCTATAACACTAAGCACTAAAGCTTTGTGTGCAACGAGCGAGCAGGATATCCAGCAGTTACAGGTGTAACTTGGGGCAGCTTAAAATACGGGGCGTGACAGGACGGAAATGCCACAAAAACAACACCGGCAAACAAACCTAGCAACTGTGCATGTTTAAAAATCTCAACTTAATAAAACATAATGTTTATCGAATTCCTTCTTTCGTCTCTATGTATCAGAAAGCAAAGATGATCGTTATTGCCCCACTCCTCACGTCGGAGTTGTGTTCCCTGAAGCAGCAGGTTTATGAACGTGCATGCCGCACGTATAATTCTTCGCAATGCTTTTTCCACGACGGACATGTGGTTTTGAAAGACTTTGCGTGCACATTGTCATAATTTTGTTTGAAACGTACAGTGCATTTCTGTGAGCGATTTCCCCGTAGTGCACTCCGTATTCGTTCATCCGCGAGTGCGGGGTGTGGTTGATCACATTCGCTTGCTGTAGGCCAGCACTCGCCCATCGCGTTCGTTTGACATGTGGAACGAGCGCTTACGTTATATTTTAGACAACGCTTGCCTTTTCGAAAGAATGGCTTGGTTTCAAAATTATATTGATTACGTGTTTTTTTTGGTCCGTTGTCAGTTCCTGTTTTTCGATAGTCGTGACACAGTGTGGGGATGCAACGTTTGTCTCTTCCTCTCTATAGAAAAAAATTAATTTGGCTTGTCATCGTGACCGACTGAAAGAATACCGTTTAACCCACAATGCAGGGTTTCCAGCAGATGCGTTTAAACAACATGACGTAACTGTTATAAAATCACCAGCTGTCATTAAGGTTGAGAAACTGTGTATCAATAAATGGTTGTACAGAACAAATATACTTATGTCTATTGATCAATTTGAGCATATAATTTAAAAATGCACTTTCTGTTAAACTGAATGAATCAATTACTGTAAAGACAACATTTATTACGTGCATTTACTAATGTGGCGTTACCTTTGCAAGGATGAAAGTTCACGTTTTTAGTTGTAGCTTTTTCACGATGTGCAATAGCGTCACCACCAGGAATTACTGTATTAGCTTGATGTTCCGTGGTGGAGCAACAGGATGTTAAGTTGAACATATCGTTCTGTAAATATTGTGGCTAAATTCGCGCGTGGCAAATAATTACTAAGTAACAACGCCTCCACTGTGTATGTGTTTTTCGTGCAGTGATTGTAATTATGTGTTCTTATAATGCATATTTACAGTACCTTCTAATCTGGTCACATTTTATTTAAAGATAAGAAGGGCTTTTCCCAGTTCGTCTGCCTCAACAGGACAGGGTGTATAATTCAGTGCAAAAGTAGGACCGTCTCACTTTTGTTTCAAGTCAAAAGTCAGGGGAGAAGATCAAAGACAACATGGAATAATTGCGTATAGTCAAGCTTCTAGTGTCCCTTGATGTCACTACTTCAACAGCAAAAGGGAGAAATCAAGATCTGATAACAGGACAGATTTGTTGACACTATCCAACAGCCGTTAATTGTACCACACAGGTGGGCCAGATCAGCTCACTGTTTGAGGTCAGATGTGGCATTAAATTTGGCCAGGTCACATCTGCACGACAGGCAATTATTGCCTAGATACCAGATTGCCTGCAGCGTTTGCCGCAGGAAGGCAGCAGTGGATGTTGGAGGATAACTCCGGGGCTGCCACGAGTGTAGGCGGAGCTTAAGTTCTGAGACATCATCCAGATATTTATTTAAAGACCGCGTTTGCGTGCGTGGAGAATTGGGCTCAAAAACAGCACTAAATGCATACAATTGATGGATTGCTTCCTGCAACACACAATGGGATACGTTCCATTAAAAGATCTGCTTAGAGATTTTGCTCTTGAAATGTGAACGGACAGCAGGGTGGTTCTCTGTGGAGACCCTGACCACGCCTGGTTTATCCCAGCATTCAAAGCGTGTGCTTGTGCAGTACTTTGGGGGTGTCTGTTGAACAAACCCAGAACATTCTACTTTTGTGATCAGTGGGATCTTATCCATTGCCAAGGAAAAGGATGGTTCCCAGTTCTGGCTCTTTCTCAACTCTAAGGGTTTATTGCAGCTTCATTGAAGATGCCCACATTCTTAGCAGATGAACCAGCGATGAAGACCTCATGATTGCAGAGCATGTGGCAAAGAGGCTCATGCCTGTTAACAGGAAGCTCAAGGCTCTGGCTAGCTGTATCATGGGTATCTGGAAAGAGGCTGGCCTCACTTTGGTGGTTGGGAAATACTGAAATTGCACCAGCTGTTCCTGGGAGCTCAGCGGCTGGCCCTGATAAGCCAAAGCATGCTTACTTTTATGTTCTCTCCTTAAGAGCACAGGCAGTTCTGCTCAGCATTCGCCTCGCTCAGGGTCCTGGGTGTGGAGTTAATTATTACCCGGGTGTGACGTTGTGCGGGCCAGACACTCGCTTCAGCAAATACGCGGCCCTTTTTGTCCTCTGCCCAGCTGGAGTGACGGTGGGGGGGGGGCGTCCCTCTTTTTATCAGTCAGCATTTGACTGCCTGTAGACATCTCTGCTGGTTTTATACATTATAATGGTCAGTTGAGGAAGATTGTCTCAGCTTTTTATTTCAAGCCCTAACTGAAAGTCAAGTAGGGTTAACCGACAGCCTCAGTGCAATGTGAGAGTCCACTTCCTAGTTTCTGCTAGAAAGCTGGTGGTCTGCTGGCTCAGTTTGTAAGGATGTGTAAAGCCAACATCTAATCTGGTTTGCCTTGACCTTGCCCTAGTTTGTATTCCCGCTTCACCCCAAAGATATACTATCAGGTTGAGGTCAGGGCCATGTGCTGCCCAGTCTGCATTTCTAATATTAATCTCTGCTAACCAATGTACTTGTGTATTCTACTGCAGCGCATGTTTTTCTGCATTCGATATGGTTTGCTGAAGCGTTGACTTGCTTAGCTGAGGGAGCACCATGTTTAGCACAAAGTAACAGTTAATTTTCTACAAGGCATGTGCACAGCTGAGTCTTTGGGGTGGGAGGCTCCTGAAGAAAGATTGCTGGAGTGAAACAAGACTCCCCTACAAAGTGTTTGAGACAAGATTTGGCCATGCACTTGTGAAACGGATACAGAGATGCGCTAGACTGTGCAGTTTTGCATCTAATGTGACGAGTAAGATCTCAGACCCACGCACTCCTCTGCTTCACCTCCCGTTACGGAGAAAGGCTGTGAGTTTGACGGCAGGGTTTTCGTATTTCAATAGAATCAGTGTAATCAGTAGCCCATTGTAGGGAGGAAACTGTAGAGGGATGCCAGACCATAGGGAGTGTAAGTGGGACAGTGTGGCGATGGTGTGACTGAAGTCATGGTGATTCCTGATCTCCAACAAAAAGATGTGTGTATAGACCTTTCTTGGGAGAATTTCTTCTTGGGTCAGCACGCATGTTTACTCGCATCAAGATGTCTGTGTTGCTTGTAGTTGGACAGTGATGTATGTGCGTGTTTGTATGTGGGTGTGTGAATGCGTGTGCTGGCGGTCACAAGCATGCCTTCGGGAGGACAGGAAGTAAGCAGGTCTCTGGAAGTCCAACCTGGCCCGTCAAACAATGACCATAACTTCACTTTTCCTTAAAAATAGAAAGCAAACCACACATAAAACCCATTGCAACTGGCCATCATTACAGTGACCGCATGTGGTCCAGTTTACCAGTTTTTTTTCCAGCCCTTGGTGCATGAAGTTTTGGAGATGTTGGAATGCATAACGCTTGACCAAGCACTTGAAATGAATGCCGCTTGTCCAACAGAGCGGCTACTGAACTCCCATAATGCCACTGAGCAAATGCTAATAGGTTAACTGTGCACTGCGTGCACCCGTTGTGTAGGATTAGCACATTCCGTGCCATGGAGGCTCCGTTACTCCGCTGTTTTGGCAGAATGTCAGCAACTCACCTGTTGAAACAAGCAGAGCAAGTGCAAGGTAGGAAAAAACAGGCCAAATAAGTTACAGGGTGGCTTGTGGTGGGTGGGGAAAAAATAGACCCATGCAGTAAAATAAAAGGCCTCAACTTTTGGGTTCTGTCAGTGGTGACTGGAAGGCTTTTGTGGTGGGTTTTCACCCCCCCCCCCCCCCCCCACACCCAATATCATTTGTTCTTGCACAGGTGAACAAAGCCAGCAATCAAAATGTGCATTTGTGCCATTTGATCTGGGAACTTAGCGACTCCTGTCAGCCAAGGCGTCAACTTTGCTGGGGCTTTTTGGAGACTCAGTTTTTGTGTCTGCAAACGCATCTGTCAAATGTAAATATTGTTTAAGTGCAGTTTTGGAGTAACTTTTTGGGGGGCTTTACACATGACAGGGTAGTCTTTTTAATGTTTGTACAGTGGTAGAGTACTCTTCCTTGCAATGCTGATGAAACTCCTATATTGCCAATAGCTGTTTACCTTATTAGATCCAAAACCTCTGACATCAGGTTTTCTATAATTTTTTTCTATAGTGGTATCATATTATAACTGTTCAATGTTTTTTCCCTTTTGAAATCAGTATTGTGTCCCACCTCTTACCCAGCTGGGCTTAATGGAGATTTGACATCCATCAGTACTTCCTGGGTTCATGACTAAGAGACAGTGACAAGGAGATCCTGGGAATTCAATTAAATTCAATTCAGTTTATTTTTATATAGTGCCTTTCGCAACAGCATGCCTCAAAGCGCTTTACACAGAAAATTGAAGAAATCAATACAAATGAATGAAGCCAGACAACAACGGAGGAGAGGAACCAAAAACTCTGCAGTATGGAGAATGACAAGAGGTGGCAGTGGGTACAGTGATGAGGTTGGCAAGTGGGTGAGTTGAATGCCAGTGGAACAGGGCAGCACATGGGAGGCATTGGGCATCAGCGCCCTAGATGCCAGTGCCCTGGATATCAGACAGCAGATTGTCAGGGCACTGGAAGTCGGTGCTATTAGTGGGTAGTGTTACGGGAAGAACGTAATAATTTAATAGGCACTTTCTCCCTAGAGATGGACCAGAGATGTTCCACACTTTTCCTTCCGCTTTAATGAGCAAGTCCCCTTCGGTTCAGCTCTGATGGACATCAATACAATGCATAACTCTTGTTGCATTTCCTCTTCTCCCAAGTCCGGCGCATCTCCTTGTAATTCCTGCTGAGTTTTTCTGTGTCTTATACTCTGAGTCACGCACACCTCTCTGGGTTAACCATAATGCACCCTCTGCCGGTTAGCAGCCTTAATGTTTTACAGCTCTTAAATCAGATGTATTTTTGTACCCCCCCCCCCACCTTCGAGATGCTAAAGAGCATTTTTGTGCCTTGTTTGTTAGTTTGCATTGATTGGTTCCCTTGCTACTCATAGGAGGTTGACAGCTTACGTTGGCAACACCGCTTTAACTTTAGCTTGAAAAAAGAATTGAATTTTACTCTGAAAACACAGAGTCTTGCATAAGAAAACACAGACTTGGCAATTGCGTTTGCCTGGTCTCCGGCAGGTCCCGAGTCAGTATGATTACTGGTTCTGATCAGTGATCCTGAATAAAAATGGCTCAGGGGAAATGGTGACACATTCAGAAACTGCTTCTTATTTTCTTGTGCTGAAGTCAAATGGATTTTCTCATTGGGCCCTGACCACAAATTCTCCTGCGAATAGCTCTGTTCAGCTTTACCACGGGTCTGTTGGAAGCCCTAGTATGTTTTTTTTTTTTCTTTTTTTTTTTTTTTGTCTTCCTTCCACTCCTACATGTGAGGCCTAATAGAGCCATATTCCCCTTGCACGGCTGTTTCCAGGACGTAAGCTTTCTCAGAACAAACTGTGGATCCTCTGTCGCCATGTGCTGTGTTGGTCCCAAGTTAGTCCATGGGGGCAGCCGGTTTCTCAGCCACCTGTAGTTTTCAGGTTCTCCACCTGCCCTCCTTTGATATATTATTACACTGAATAAGCTACGGGTTCTGTTCTCACCGTGTCTGTATGGATATTTTTAATCCCTGAGATAAATTTGCCACACACATCCACACCTGACTTGGGACCATGGCTGGTTTTGCTTACTACACCTCCCCTAGCTTATTCCTCCAGTGCTGACCTTTGACCACCGATCTATTTCCTGTGCTCTGCGGAACAATGAAGCAGCACCTTGTGCCCAAGGCCTCGGTGGCATGCATCTCACACAGGCAACTCCCGTTAACGATGTGTCTGGGGTCTCTCAACCGCCCAAAAGGGACTGTTTGGATATTCATTGTTCCCTAGATAATCAGCATCTGTCTATGCTACTGAAGGTCCTGGGAGTGTGGGGTGGTGGTGGAAATTCGCCAGACTGGTGAGAGAGTTTGTTCACAACAGCAGAGCAGCATTCAAGATCTGTTGTCTCCCAGTATAGAGGTCCAGAAGGTAGTGTAATGCATAGAAATGTCCACTGGGGGAGCACTGAGCTTGGGGATAGTGCAAGGGGAGGCCTACAGTGTGGTCAGTGAATGTGGAACTGAAGACAGCTGTCAAACACTCCAGCAGTCTAACTACAGCCTCGATGGGCAGAAAATGGCGATTTTGAGTTGTCTGGTATTACATTTTCCTTCCACCGAACAAGCAAGCGCTATCATCAGTAAGGAGAAATCTGTGAATCAGTGTGACAGCTTTCTGGTGTGCTCCTAGTCACGCTCGTTGATGGAGCAGTTTGGCGGGAACATAAAGAGACCAACCCCACCATCCATTGTACAGTTGTATGTAGATGGTAGGAGACCACACCCAGCCATCCAGCAGTTGTGTGGGGATCTTAAGAGCTCCAAGGTCTCTTTATTGGAGTGCATCCAACTCTACGGGTGTGCAGTCTCCCATTCGCACATTTCTTTATTCTTTGTTAGTCATTTTTCATCACATGGAAAGCTAGATATGTTGCGGACCCGTTTAGTGTGAAAGTGGGAGGGGTGAACTTCCTATTTGTGATTGGCATTTAAAGAATGCAAATTTACCCCATAAAACATGCAGAGCCAGGAGGATTAGCCAGTGTAATGGGCTGTAGTCACTCCAGCTGAAATTCACTATTGTGGAGTGAGGGGAAGCATTACAGAAGTGCTTTCTGGTCAGCTTTGAGAACTTCAGTGATGCTCTGAACTCAGCCGCACTGTTCTTCAGGTCAAAGGAGCAAGGCGGTTTAGGCCAAGGTTGACTCATGTCAGCGTCCACCTTGAGCTGCATATACTTGCCTTGCTGTTCAGAGACGCCCCAGCTCATATTTTATAAACAGAGGTCATTTTCTGTTTCACCCAAAAGACATTCTTTGAACAGCAAAGCTCAGATGATACAGTGCTGTGTGGTAGTTATGGTAACGGCATCTGGAATGTGTGTGTATGTGTGTGCGTGTGTCTGTGTGTGCATGAGTGCGATGGTCCAGCTGCTTACGCTGGCACTGTCCGTGAGACACTCTGCTGACCAATAGCGTCTCAGGGCTCGTTTGTCAGAGCAGGAAGTGACAGAGCTGAAATGTAAAGCCACTGGCTACTCTGGATAAGTGGACATCTGGGTTAATTTGTCTGTCAAAGATTACACGCTACAGTGTTGCGAGCGCAACACAAGCCTGGAAACAAGATCAAAAACAAACTGACAAAAAGGAAAAAAGAAACACCCGTCGTTTTGCAAAGCATCTGTCTGCTGTCTGCTGCGAGGCTGCAGAATTTGGACGAGTTGCTGCTTGGTGACCAGCAGGCTTTTCCCTGCTCCGCCAAGCTGGCCAGACCACTCCAGCCACTCTGGAGACAAGGGAAGCAGACCAACGGACAGGCGGGTTCAAGAAGGGGGAGTTTAGGCTGCTCCGGGCTGTGACGCTGACAGCCCCCCTGTGCTGCCCGTAGTTGGGCAGTACCTCCTTGTGCCTGTTAGCTCTGTCAGGCTGTAAAATCGTACCATCAGCAGATGCCGGCCAGCCAAACAGTTGCCCATTCACAAAGCGCCCTTTGAGCATCTGCTTTCCACGCGAGAGGCAGAAAACGGTTTTCGCTCTTTGCGATTCTGGCGTGACGTTTGCCGCGGGGGTATCTGGGAGCCCCCAACGTGCGCTGATGCCCTCAGGTTTACCGTAACCTCTCCTTGAGAGGTTCAGCACTAGCGTGCCTAAGACAGCCGCCTTATATATACCTGAGTCTATTTTTAGACACGGCCAGGTGTGTCTCTGCATTCGGCCTGCTTCGTTCGCTTAAAAAAGACACTTTTCGAATGAAACGCGTGACGCGCTATGCTGCAGAACATTTGTCCGGGTTGTCCGTACAGATACAGTTGTTTTAGTGGAGCCGAAGGTATCAAGGTTTCTAGGTGGAGAGAGAGAGAGAAAAAAAATTTAACGCTGAATTATGGATCAAGGCTGAAAATAGATTCACACTCGGAAGCAGTTCCTGAAATATTTAAATGTACAGTTTGCCGGCTTCTGTTGATGTTTTGTTTTTGGGTAAAATCAATTGTGGTGTTTTCGCTGTTAAGTTGCGATCTGCTAATTAGAAATCAATACCGGAGTGCATGCATGTGTCTGCCTTTGTGTTTTTACGTACAGATTTTAGACAGTCGTTAAAGATTTGTGCTTGTTTCCATTTGAACTGATAATTCTGCGTGTTGGACCGCGGAATTAAAACTGGCATTCACACTGTAATTGTCTATAGCCCCATTTCTGTGTATATAGGCAGGGGGTTCTGATTCTTTAGTCTTATGTGTAAGTCATGCTGTGTACACTGTAGTTCACAACATCATATTTAAGATCAGTATTATTATATTTCCGCTAAATGTTACTCCTTTAATTAATGTACCGCCAAATCGGTAGAGTGTGTCCGCAGCACCAGGTGAAACTCTTCCATGCAGTTGCATTTCTTTCATATGGCATATT
>JABJVR010000089.1:939158-955320 GCA_025773905.1 Chitala chitala | reverse complement strand
ACCCGTCGGGGCCATTTTTTTTTTGGGCTTTTGGGGGGGGGGGGGGGGGGGGGGGGGGGGGGGGGGGGGGGGGGGGTGTAGGACGCCGCTGTTCCTCAGAAATGTAATTTATTGTGGGAGCAGCGCTATGCATAGGGAACAGGTGTGACGCTGACATTGTTATTCAATTACTTCGTTAATGGCGGACAGTCCAAGCTGCTTTAATGCTCAGAAGGGTTTACGTAATTAGTAGCCCAACACGAATGACTTTGTTTGTTCGTTTATTTGTTTGTTTAGCAGCTGCTTGGAGGTGAGGCGCACACATTGCGCGTTATTGTGTACGCCTCCCGCTCTGATGTTAGCTCGCAGCGTTAGCGCCGTCACGTGCATGGCAGCGCGCACTAGACAATCCGTACTGTTCTTGGCATTGCAGATGGTCATGGTGATTTTTATTTATTTATTTTTTTGCAACACTGGAAGGTGTTGTAGATGTGTGTTAATGAATATACTTTTATGATTGTACTCTGGAAATTGGTAGTCGCTTTTAATTGTACTTTGCACAGTAATTTATATATTTAAAAAATGTATGAACGTTATATTTAAACGTATGGAGGTTTTATGCAGTGAAACTGCTTGGGAAGCCTTTCATGCTATTGTTCTCTATTGTTATTTTTGAACTAGTGAGATAAACCGCACTATATATTTCAAAGTTTTGGAGAGGTACTCACGCACACACACACTCTTAAAAAAATATATACAGGAATGGTATATGTGTATTGTATATTTATATCTTTGTAGAATATAATAAAATAAACTATACATTTCAGATAAATGAAACTTGAAATAATACTAGTTAATGTTTATAAAAACCAGTTTAAGGTTGTTAGATCCGTATTCTGCTGAGTAGATAATGAGACAGAGAAATATACCTTTCCTGGTGAGTGAAATGTGATAACCTCGAGAGTGGTTCAAATACCTAAATAGACGTTTTAATGGAAAGAGGATTTAGGTAATGGTTAAACATTGTTTTGGGTTTTTTTTTTTTTTTTTTTTGAAATTGTCCAAACAACATCTAAATTAAGCCTAGTTTTAATGGTTTTGACATTGGCGAATTGTCTCCTCAGCAACCTGGCGGTTCACGGTCATCCCATCAGTCGTAGCTGCTGCACAGAATTCTCGTGTGTGTGCTATATCTACATACAGACGCACTGCTAAAGAAGTGTGGCATGAGAAAAGAGACTCAGTGATCGTTCCCACTCTCCCTCTTCCCCCTGGAAGGCACAAAAACGAGGTCTCCTGGGAAGGTGCCATCAGTCAGTAGTGATGGCACCATCTGCGCGCTGCCTGGACTGCGCACTGACAGACCGGCCTTATCGTTTCTGCAGCTACTCGGTGAAACGCGATTACCGATGACAGGTCGAATCACTGATAAAAGTGAGTATCGCTAAAGGAAACAGTGTAGCGCATTGCCCGATTCCTCTCGGTGCCCCAGCCGTTCCTCTGTGTGTGTGTCATGGCTATTGAGAGGAAGTGACATCATAAGGGCCGCTGGCAGTCTGCTGTGTGCTTTTTTTTCCAGGATTTCTTTGTGTCAGGCATGCCTTAGGCAAGTTGTGATTTACTTATTCATTTCTCCCTGTGAAGTGAACATGGTTTAAAACACGGGAAACCAAAACAGTTTGTACCAGCACGAGTAATAAGAGCATATTTCATGAATCACTCCTGTGTTTATGCAGAAGTTAAAAAAAAAAAAAAATCTTAAAATTGCTGGTAATGAAACAAATATTGGCTTTTATTTCCCGTTAAGCCGAGTTGCAGTGCTAGGCCAGTAGTCTGTATCTGAAAATCATTGTGTGAAAATGTGTAGCGAGATAAAGGAGAATTTGACCGTCTTTGTTCAGAGCACACATGCAAAGTCATGTGTTTGAGGAGGAATTTGTACCACGAGACACGCCTCGCTGGGTCCGCACGGCTTTCAGACAGAACAAAGGTCCGTCTCCCTCTTCAAACGCATTGAGCTTCTAAAACAAATCGCCATTAGGGCTCTGGCCTGCGTTCAGCCCTTTTGGATGACAGGGAAGGAAATCTGAGCACGTTCTGATTCCTTTTCATTTATTTTAGCTGATCTGCTGTGATTAAGAGCTCGGCGGAGATCACGTTGAGCCTTGCCAGAACGTGTGAATAATTAGAGCGATGGTACGCACTGCCAGAGTGAGGGAAGCGTTCGCACTCCTTATTAGAGCGCCTTAAATGCTGTTGTAAATCATGGCTGCCAGTGTTGTGTGCCAGGCTGGGCCAGTTCCGAAGCCTGTCCTGCCAAGTAAGTCAGGAAGCGATACAGAAAGTTGCTAAGAATGGGCCCCTATGGAAGCACTGTTTATTTAGTAACGCTGTTCAATTTTGTAAGTGATTACTTGAAACATGAGCGTAAAATTGGTCCTTTGTATATATTTTGTCTTTTCCCCTCAAAGCAAAAATTTAGTTTGGCATGTTCTGAATTTTATGTATTATTTAAAGATGTTGAAATTCAAGGGGATTTATTGTCGAGTATGTTGTAAATTACCACTCATGTTTACAAAGGAAATCAGTGTTGATATTGTCTTACAATGTGCGGTTGCCAAAAAAAAGAAGGTTGCTTTATTCGACGGTTTGCACATGAACCAGCGTTCTCTTTTACTTTTTCCGCCAAAACAGCTTAATTTTGATTTTAAAAACGATGGAGTCGGTTTCCAGTTTTAACACAGCAATGTCAGTTGTCAGCAGAAATGGTGAATTCTCTAAAACGAGCAAGCAGTTGTATAGAAAAGGACAGGGTCTGGTTAATCCGTATTTCCCATGGACCGCACATTACAGAAAATCAGACGCTTCCTGTGGGGAGAGAATGGCTATGGATTTTAAAAATGGCGGTAGCAAGCCCAATCAAGCTTAACCATTCTGCATGTTTCCTGGGAGAAGACATAAATCAGAATACATTGTTTCGGCTTGCGGTAATGGCCACTGCAGCACCAAGTACCAGCCATCTCGTTTGTCCCACAGAGCGGGCAGAGGTCTGCCAAATCACCCGACCTACACAGCTCCAAAATCAATGAGGGACATTGGCCCGCTGTTTTTTCCAACCCGGCTTGTTTCGCGTAGGGAGCATGTCTCTGGCACGGCCTGCTTCAGAAAGGTCACTTCCCGGGAAGTGGAACCATTCAAAGGTCCCTTAGCTGTGTACGGCTAGATCTTGCTGCCAATGTTCTCCCTTAAATAAATGTACTGGTGGAGTTGTGCGAAGATGGATGTTCCTGAGTGGGAAAGGGGGGGAGAGTGAGGAGGGAGAGGAGCTTGGGACTGGTACTGTGCTCTTGGAAGATGTATGGCAGGCAGCCACTGGGGCTGCGGAGAGAGGGTGCTCTGGACTAATGATCCGACGCGTGATCGTTATGGCCCCCACAAAAGAATTGGTGGTAGGTGCCGTCCTGAAGAAATCAATTCCAAGGAGCTAGTGAGTCCTAGTTGTAAATCATCCGGGTAGGGCAGGGATGAAAAAGGAAGTGGGAGTGCAGCCTAGGTGGGCTGAGCTGGGCTCGGCTAGGGTGGGCTGGACTGGGATGGGGTGGGCTGGGCTGGGCATGGAAGAGGAAGAAGAAGGTTAGAGATGGCTGGTAGCCTGTGAAATTCCCAAGCCACCCCCGGCCCTGAGCTGGAGTAGCCATCACGAGGGAGATCGGCCAGGTACTCGACACGGCCTGCTGGGCTGCACGTTCAAACGCAGTGATTACGAATGAGTGAACGTGCAGAGTGACGTGAAAAGGATGTGTATGAGCTGGGGTGTTGGTGGCACAGATAAAAGGTGGGCATCTGATATCTCCTAGGCTTCCAGATCCCAGCCTTCGGCGGGGGGGGGGGGCACAGTCCTCCCCCAGACTTGTTGCGGTTCTTTGTTCCTCGCCTCCCTGTGATGCTGGCTGTCCTCACAGCCATGCTTGGAGGTATTTATAGACGCCTCGTGTTCGAAAGCTCGAGCTGATTCTTCAGCAGGCTCCTTCTCGTGACAGAAACGGTGCGCGGGCCGTTTGGCTGGGCGCTCTGGAGCTTTAAGCAGGAGGGCGTGGCTGATGAAGATGATTCTCGGAGGATGAGGAGAGAGCCTTGCAGTGGGTGGGGGTTGAGGTTGACTGGACCTAAGGCAGTCATTGCAGGGTTGGGTGCAAAGCAAACTATGGGATGATGCACCTTAACGATGGGGCGTATCACCTGGCGTTCTCTGCAGCAGCCTGTGAGTGGGAACTTGTGATGAGTTGCGTAAGAGTCACGTGAGCTTCAAGGCGTAATAGCCGGTCGGCCATGGTTAGCGCTCAGCTAGCGTGCCTGTCACAGGACACAGGCTATCAGCCTCCAGGTGATGCGGAAATACAGGGCCGTTTTAGCACCAAGAAACTAGCTAAGGGGCGTCCATGATGGAGAACTGGCTTTCATGAGAAAGAGCAGCCCTGTTGGCATGTCACGAAAGAGTTAATCGAGTACAACCGCGTTTCCTTTAAATAGCACATCTCACACATGCCATGGTTACGGAGCGTTATGTGTGGCATAACAGATGGAAAAGTAGCTGCAGGGATATTAGATAATCAAAGGTCTGGGAAGTACATGCAAAATAAAATGGTGGAACGGTCTAAGTAATTTCAAAGAACAAAGGTAATATAACAAAGCAAAAAAAAAAAAGCCAAAAATACCAAAACATAAGGACAACATCGACTGTGTATCAAGATACTAACTATGTAGATGAAACAAGAGATGGAGGAACAGCCTATATATTGTTAGATCAGTCCAGGTAACTTTCTCCGGTTTGTCCATTAGCCTGTGGTATTAACATGGGATTAAAACGTTCTCTTTCCTTTTCCAGGCGTCCAGTCATTACCCTGCTGTAAATCCTGTTTGTTCATTTCCTGGCTTCCTGGATAGCCATCTTGTGAAAGGGAATCGGAACAGCTTTCACTTAGACAAACAGAACTGAAGTCTATTTTTATGCGAGACCATTATTGATCCAACACAGGCTCAATTTCAGTATATTTTTGGGATTTCTACAGGGCATGTGGGGGGAAACGGTTTTGAGCTGTCGCGCATAGAGATCTTGACCGTATTTCCTAAAAAGCAGGCTGTATTCCAGTTTTTCCCCCTCAAGGTTTTGTTTTGATAATTCCGGCGGTTTGCCGACGGCGCCCCTGGCCAGACGAAGGGTGACGTGGCCTTCTGTCTGTGACGCCGTTGGCTCAGGCCCATCCGGACTGTGATTTCACCACTCCTCCTTAACGTTGCTCGACAGAAAGCGTCTTTTCCGAGGCGTCAGCCGAGCGTCAGCTGACGGGACAAAAATAGTGCTCCCTCCTGGCTCCGCGTTTGTGTTCGTGCTAATTAGCGGCACGGGGTGCCCGCGGAGAGGATTAGGAAGGGGCGTAGGTCTCAGGGTGAATCGACGCTCCTCTGAGCCGGGGGCTAGGCCTCAAGTGACCCAAAGTGAGAAGTTGCTGTCACTGCCCGCTGGGGTGGGGTGGTGTTGACGCTGTACTCTCAGAAAGGTTCAGTTTGCAAGAGGTGAAAACTGCAGCGTCAGTGCAGTGACAGACTGGACAACAAGTTCAGGCAGGGAGATTGAGTGAACCATGCTAAAACAACCTACTCCGCCATTCTCACACTGCAGAAACTGTTTCTCACAGGATCCCCCTAAATCGTGACTTCGGGAGACAAACTTTGTCAGAGTGCCGTTAAAGTAAAACCGAGGCTTTCTGTGCATGAGGCTGTAGAGTCAGGCCGCCACTGTCCCTTTAAGGTAGTAGTACAGGGAGAGGTGAGGAGTCCGCTGCAATTTGTACCAGAGAGCCCAGCCCAATAAAGGCGGAGCCGCCTTCTCGCATTCTGTGCTGGCCCGTGGGATTAGGGAGGTCACATGTCTCGCCAGCGCAGGGAAATGCTTCCAGGTATTCTGCCAGAGGAGTGCCCTAATAAGGTATTCCCCTTAGGAGGTGAACTTTACTTCTTCCGTGAAAGCAGCATCGGCTGTCCGGGAGGGGATGGAGTGAGACAAAGGATGCTGTTTTGATCACAGCATCCCGGGGAATTGTTTGCCTCTCCACTGCTGTCAAGGAGGAGTAAATCTGGCAGCAGCTAGGTCTGAAAACCTCCTGCCATCACCGTGTCACACCCTCAAACAGTGTGAGTGGTAGGGACACCCAGTCTCTGTGCGCCAGTAGCCAGGTGCCAGTGATGGGCATTGCCCACCTGTTCGTGACAATGTGCTACACTGGCAGCAAGCGAAGCCCTCGTATGCCCACCATCCTTGGGAGATATTATGGTCCACACCTTTCTGGCATTTCTGATTGGCCATAAGGGTACATTTTCAGCCACCCGGTGACGCAAAGATGTGCTTCCACGGCAACGTGTCAGAGAAAAGGCACGACGGCGCATGCGCCCGAGTTGGTAAAGTAGCCGACGTTGCTGTCAGAGCACCGAGTGATGTGTGGTCAGACCAGCGTGACAGCTGCCGATGTTAATATTTTGACAGGGTAGTGACACGGACAACGGGGATAATGAGAGTCAGCTGCAAGGTGAGACAGTTTTATCGAGCTCGAGCCAGAACTGAGTGGAGAGGTCAGAACGTAACGAGACCTTCGTTTTCTCAGGTAAGGGGTTAATCGCAGCTAACCTGTGGAGCGGTATAAGCCAAATGGAGGGGAACTGGGTCAAGAACTGAAACTGAGAATGTGGGGGGGGGAAAGGCCAAAAGAGGAAGAGGGAAACATGGTGGAGAAGAGGGTCAGAGACCACATGAGGCGTGTGCTCGTTCCCGTGGTATGTGGGGGCGAAGAGGCGTCGTATGTGGGCGGAGCTATAACCACACTGGAGATGAAGGGCAGGCGGCCGGAGTTGTCAGAGCCAGAAGCACCTCCGTTTTTTTTTTTCCGTGTGGCATAGGCGCCATATGCCAGAGCACAGCGTGGCACATAGACGCAGCGCCCCCCCAGCTGGCATGGCTTATATAAGCGGAAAGAGCAACGGAAGGAGGCCAAGGCCAGTGAGGGCCAACTTTCTGACCAGAATAGCTGGGCCTGAGCCACTCCTCCTGGGAGCAGAGCCTTCTGGACACCCAGTCCCTCAATTCTGACAGCTCAGCTGCCTACTAGATTTATTTGCAGAGACCAGCATGAGGAATATGGTTTGGAGAGAAGACAGGCACTGGCTGCTTGTAGTTGGACTAGTTAGCAGGAGCAGCAGAGAGGCCTCCAACAGGCCGTGAGTGCTTCCAGCATGTAATCGATGAGCACAGTACTGCGGTCACAGCATGAGGACCGAACGCTGTGCCTGAACACACGGTCAACACACGGCCATAACAGCCCTGCTCGACGTGCGACTGTCTTCTCCGGTCCTGCTTCTCATATCCTCACAGTTCTTCCTGTTCCTCTTCCTTTTGCTAATTGTTTTCTGTCAGAGCTGCTGCCCCCACCCCACCACCGCTCCCACCTCCTCCTCCCTCGAATTCCAACGTAACCGCCCTTGTGCCAAAACTGAGCTCTTTTTTTGTCCATGGTGCGACTGCTTCGTGTCACGCGGGGTGCAGCTGACCAACCGTTGGCAAGTCGCTAATCCCCTCGCTGCTGGAGCTTGGACATGCAGAGGAAGGTGGGGGGGAGGTGGGCTGGCGCTCACGCCCGGCCGCGCGTCCACCTGGACACCAGGGCGTGGTGCCCTCTGAGTGCCAGCAAACCCTCTGCTCAGGCTGCTGTTCCCCGCCAGGAGTCTGGAGTTCGGATTGGTCGGTGCTTTAGGGTTAGGGACATGCTAAAAAGCACCACATTGTCTGTTTGATCAGCTGCGTGATGCTCAGTGTACTATTTTAACAGTTCGGCTCTTAGAATAATATCCCACAAGCAGAGAAAGTCATCTGTTTTTAATTTGGGTTTTTTATGTCACCCATTAGTAAATGCCATAATCCCTGTTAGCCTAAATTGAACCTTTACGTTCAGCTCGTCATATCAAAATAAACTGTTTCCGTTATGATAAATGACAAGTTCATCACCTGATTGTTGGATAGATGTGAAATTCAGAGTGGCAACATAAAATATCTCTGTAGCTTTGTCTTTGTGAAGGCGCTTTGGAGCAGACAGCCAGCTATGAATTTTAATCTCAAGATGTATGGGGTGTTATAAAATCAAAACACACACCACACCACTGGCAAGCTGCTATCCCTCTTCGAGCTACTCTTTAATGAAAAGCAAGAAAAAAGAGAAATGTTTTTTAAATCCATTATTTTATGTTCTTTTTGCATTAACATAATTGCGGTCCTTTGGAACACTCTGGCTGTACGTGTTTTGAAGTTTTGGCAAGCCGTCACGGTTTTCAATTAAGGACGGAGAGAAGAAAGCGACAGCGTTGCCAGGGACGCGTCACCGTCCTCGACGTCGTCACCACCAATAAGCCCTGATAAAGCTCTGATCTCTGGTTTCGTCACACGAGCGAAGACGTTCCCAAGTTGGTACCTCGTTCCAGCTTCCCTGGGCCGCAGTCTGCTGCCGCTCCGTGTGACATGCGGTCTCCGAGGTGCAGCACGCGTGGCGCTAGCGCTGTCCTCTGCGGTTGCCGGGCAAGGCGTGGCTCAAGGGACGCTAGCGAAGCCATGGACTCCAATCCCATTCACAAACCAGGGGCGCCGAGGATCTAACCCACAGAAAATGGCTACCTTTTTACACGCCAGGTATTTTTATCCGCCGGCCCTGGTGGGCTGATGTGATTCTTTAGTGTTGATGAGTGATGCTCTGATCAGTGTTTGTAAGCTACTGAAATGAGATGCGACATGATTTAATCAATATTTTAGTGTGGGTTTTCACACTTGCCGTCATTTTCATGGAGTGGTGTGTTAAATGCAGTGCTCTGTGTTTTGGTTCATCCATCTCGTTTCTGTGTTTCCAGGGAATGTTTGAGGTAGACAAACGTAGCCCTGCTTCATTTCTTTGGGGCCCCCGCAGCCATTTAAACATTACAGGCAGCAGTAATGGGGGGGGGGGGTCGCCACATTCCCTGGCACGGTCCGATAGATAGTTAAGGAGCCGCCCGGGTCCGGAGAGCGGGGAGATGGCATGCCAGCTGGTTCATGTAGAAAACCTTGGCTTCGATCGCTTGGGTGCTGTCGTAGCGTTGGTAGTGACGCTGTGTGGTGTGGAGACTTCGCTCTCTGCCTTCTGTTTCATGGCTGCTGGCATCATAGCAGATCTGCATCACTCTAGAGCAGCACCTTTGAAAAGATGGATATGATTTATGCTTCTTTTTTACAGAGCACAGCAAGGCGGCTAGTTAGTCTGCGCTGAGGACATTGTGACCTCCCTGCTGGAGCGAAATTAGCGCCGCGACTCTGTGTTGAGAATGAGCCTCACTCTGCCGTTCGTACACGTCGCTCATGTCCCCCTGTTTTCCATACCCTCGTCGATTCGCTTCCTGATATGAACCTGAAGTGAAGGGGATGAATCATGTCATTTGGGTAGCCACCTCAAATTTCCTGTCGGAACTAAAAAGCAAAGATTATGCCTGCCTCTCATCTTTTTTTTTTTTTTGGGAGCGTTCACGGCATGGTGCAAACAGAACTGAAGAGAACGCACAAAACTGCCAAACAGATGATGAAATGGCAGTAATGAGGGGCGGGTTATTAATGAACAGGTGTTTGTATAGCCGTTTATACTATGGATGAGAACAACTATGCGGACCTAAGAGGTCAACCAGACTACAATACCAAGCTAGCTACCAACTATCCTTTGTGCATTTCCTGGCAGAGAGTGCATGCTAAGGTCTGCTACCTGTCTCTGCATGAGGTCAGCAGAACAGACATGCCTGTGATGAGAAAAATGTCTTAATTTCAGTGAGTGGCACAGGAGCACTTTTTAAAAGAAATGTACTCATACAATTTAATCCATCCTTAAACCGTTACGATACCACCTCTCTTAAAATGCATTAAATTGATGGCGGTCAAAGCTTTGCGTGACAATACGATACGCTACTCTTAATTGTGTGGAGTCGGCAGAGCTGGTACGATGCAGGAAACGCGTTTAGAATGCGGTGGTGTCAGGTGCCGCTAAACCCTGCCCTCATGCGTACCTGATGATTCTTCCATTGGCAGGTTGTTATCTGTGAAAAGGCCCATTAAGCAGAAGAGAGAGCAAAATGACACGAAATGGCAATTATTAGCTTCCCCTTAAGCTTAATTAGGAAACTGTCTTTGTGCCACCATGGCGACGGACTTGCAGGTAGACGTGCAGGGGGAGACGGTGTGACAGACAGCTGAATGTGTAGTTTGTGCTCGTAACGCGTAGGTCAGAACGTATAAATGAACACATCGACTCTATGAATGCATGTGACCTGAGTACTTGTCCAGTTTTATAATGATCATTTAATAAACCCAGTTATTTTAAAGACTTCTCTTGTATGAGACGTTATCAGAAAAAAAAATCCAGTCCAAACGATGATAGAACTGTCAGTTGTCTAAATATTGAGCCTGTACATTGGGTTTTGTGTTTAATATTCTGTTGACGCAATTCAGTTAGAAAGCATAAGAAAGGCATGAAATGTTGGTATTTTTTGAAACGTTGGTATTTTTGCAGTTTATAGTGAACGCTAGTTCTTTTTTTATACATATATATATGTTACAGGCAATGTGTGAAAAGCAGGCATTGTATAGAAAAGCTAGGAAATCTATAGAATGCCAAGCCTAAAAATGTCACACATTCTATACAATGACTGATTTTCACACATTGCTGGTAACAATACATATAGGTGATATGATAACAAAAAATAAATAAATATATATAATAGCTTTTATTGTCATTGTGTACATGTAAATGTTACATATACATGTCATAACAAATATTGTTCTCTGCATTTAGCCCATCCCTCTGGGAGGGATGGGCTAAATGGAGTAGGCAGCCACATGTGGTGCCCAGGGACTGAGTGTCTTGCTCAAGGACACACCTGGCAGTTGGACTGGGATTGGAACCAGTACACTTCCGCATACCTGATAATGCGCTACCCACCGAATCCCCAGGCCACTGGTGAAGAACCTTTGTCCCCATCATTTCCCCGTGTTTGCGTAGGTAGTTACTGTTAAATAAGAGTTACAAAACCAAGGCCGTGTTTTGTCCCAGGGCCTTAAAGTACAGTCTACTCTTGATTCTTGCAAAATTTCATCATGGCGAACAACACGTGAATAAACAAATTTTTAGGTCAAAAAACCCGCCGACGTGTGTGCACGTGATGACAAAGTGTTACAACGCATCTGAAAAAATGAAATTTTCGGCCACGGCAAAAAAAACGGCTTTTAATGCAAGCGCGCGGATTTGATCGAGCTCTGTAACGTATAACCTCATGTTGTGAGAACTGAGCAGTTTCCAGAACTAATGATTATTATGTCCACATCAACACAAAGTCCTTTCACTTGTATAAAACAATGTTTAATGCACCAATTTAGACTTTTTTCCTCATCTTACTGTGTTGTATTCACTAACAACCCCACATATATTACTGGGGATACTGTGGTCACAGGCTACAGGAACATCTACGATCCTGTAAATGCTTGACGAATTAACGAAAAATCGTGTCAAGTTGTATTGCTTTGAACATTATTGGACTTCAGTACAATGTAGGCACACAGCAGTAGATTTAGTAGATCTCTTGCATAAGCATATGATCTGAAATTTACTTATATGTTTTCCTGAAAAGCTAAAGTCTCCTCCGAATGCGCTAATTGTAGAACTTGTGTGCTAATACTTGATTTCGGCTCCATGGCCTGGCTGGGCCTATATAGGCCTTAATGGAATCTACCATGTAGTTTTTAAATCTAGGGTGAACTTTTAGATCACTGAACAGCCTTAGAGATGCTCTGATCTTCTCTCTTCCCACCAATCCCCAAGAGTTCCAGATGACATCGTCCCACATAGACCACAGATTGGCTCTTCCCGCACGTAGGGTGCGCTGAGGTGTCACGTGATTGTGTGCGTTAGTGCTGCGTGCCGCGGTTTCTTCAAAATTCCACGTTCTTTGATTTGCCGTGCACAGCGAATGCATTCGAATGCTTGTTCTTTCAACTTTGACCAGTAATGAGATGTTATTGTAAATACAATAATAAACAAATTACATAATGAAGTTATATTTGTGTTAAATACAAGCAAGAAATAAAAACACTACAGTACACAGACATAAATGTACACACAGTACAGTGTTGTTAATGCATTAGTGCTGTAATGGACATATAAAGCAAATGTGCTAATTTGTGCAGTTAACCGCTGTGTGTTTGACACTAGGGAAAAGAAGCTTGTTGAATCTGGTTAGGGCCAGCGTGGGTTGTCCTGAAGTGTTGCTTGAGCTGTTGTGGAAGCAGCTGAGATATTTCAGGTCGATGAAAGGTATCTCTTGCCCATCAATTTGTTTTTTTTTTCTGTGTGGCTCTCATAAACCTCTCTGCGGCTTTCCTGTGCTCTGCCATACTGTAATACCATCGGCGAGGACGCTTGTCAACGGTATCACTGTAAAAGTCAGTGGGAGGATTCTCCTCTTGGAGTGCAGATGCGGAAGGCAACTTAGGCTCGAAGCGACGGTCCCGTCTCACCAGATGGCCCCAGAGCTGATCGATAGCTGCCATTCAGTGGCAGTCAAGATGTAAACAATGAGACTCAGAACAGATCCCGCTGGGCGGACTGTTTGTGAACCTAACAAACACCGCCAGTCAGTGATGCTGAACATCGCTATTGAGCCCCCAACTGTCCATCTGTCTTCCGCACACTTATGCATGGCTGTATAATATTGGTATAGCGCTAGGTGCAAAATAATAGCTCGCATTTATCACTCATCCATGCCAAACTAGGCCAGGCCAAGCCAAGTCAAGCCAAACCAAGCCAAGCCAAGCCAGTCTTGTTGTGGTTTACTTCTTATCTTACAAACTGTTTTAACTATGGTTAAATGTCAACTGATAGTGCACCCTCACCTATGTCACTACATAGATATGGAGTACCACAGGTATCTATGCTGGGCCCAGTACATTACTGGAAGTATAGCCAAGACCCTTTCTGAGCCACTCTGGGCTCTAAGGAACACTGTGTTAGGAGGCTCTCCACTAAAAAATAATTCAATAGAGGCATGGGGCCCTAAGCAGCCTGTATCAGTTATACCTAGAAACAGCCTTGAGTGTACTTTGTAGAAAACTCTGCTCAATGGAGGGAAGGTAGTAGCAAAGGCAATTAAGGCTACTGGACACATGGACTTCATAGTGGGAATTTTTATGCTAATGTCATGTTCTCGCTGAGCGGTTGGAAACAAAGCAGCCTCACGGAGGCAGTACATTTGCATTTCATAGAAGGTTTATTTTTGTTCCAGGAAGAACTGGGGTTGGGTGATGATGGTGGTGGTGGTGGTAGTGGTGGGGGGAGGCAGTTAAGTGGGAGGGGAGGAGTCACTGAAGTTTCCTCCTGCTTACTCGTGTAACCTTGTGTTTCACTTTCTTAGCGCAGCGTTTCGTCGGGTGTTTTAATTGCCGCGAGCTTGCCAAAACTTTTTAATTTCTTAAGTGTTCGCCAGAGATTGAGCAACGCTCGCTCGTCCCACGAGCTGCGACGAGCAGTGGCGGAGGGGCCGAAGTGCTACATTAAAAATAATACGTTTATTGATTGTCAGTAAGGGAAGTCTGAGGGAACAGCGGTCTCACAATTTGATAAAAACAATGGGTTTTGTTGACGGTATTGATCACCCTCTCGTGGCTGGACGTGTTACTTTCTTACCGGAAAGCTGTAGCCTATGATTACTTCGTTCTTTTGTTTTGCTTACTTTTTTGCAGATGTGCCTGAATAATCTCCGCTAACTTTATGAGGCTTTATTCCCAGATTTCTCACTATTGGTAGAGAATTTAAGCTTGACGCTTGAAAGATAGAAATATAATGTTAACGATATGGTGTAGACATGGACATTTTTAATTATTTAAATCGGTACTTAGTATCCTATTGGACCTTGTTGCGATCGGTCCGCTGCTGTTAAACACTGGAGAAGCAGGCTTCTTTCTGTCACTCAAGCAACTGAGAATGATCCTGCGTACGCTTTATTTTGTGCCCTCGCCAACCGGCTGTTGTGAGGTTTACAGTTGCCGAGATCGCTCCAAAGACAGGTGACAGTGGAGAGGTTGGCACCAGCAGCAGATCGCCTGCAGTGCTATAGGACAGCTAGTACTTCTGGGACAGTGTCCCTTCATCCCGGCCTGCGGTGGCACCAGAGCGCCCAAAAGGGTGGGGACTGCGCGTGTGTGTGTGTGTGTGCGCGCGTGTGTATACATGTGTAAGCCTCAGGTTACTAATGACCCACCCTTTCCCCTTGCTGTCAGAAGACTGCACCAGCAGTTCGAGAGCTACAAGGAGCAGGTGCGGCGCATCGGCGCGGACACGCGGCGGCAGCAGAGCCAGCATAAAGATGATGCACCCACGTGTGGTATCTGCCGCAAGACCAAGTTTGCCGATGGCTGCGGGCACCTCTGCTCCTACTGCCAGACCAAGTTCTGCGCCCGGTGTGGTGGCCGGGTCTCCCTGCGCTCCAACAACGTGAGGCCCACAACTTCTAATCCTCTACTCCCTTCTGTCCTAACCAAGCTGTCTGTGTCCCTATTTAACTTGCCAGTCTTCCCCAACCATTGCCTACATTTCCCATAAGGCATTGCACCTAACTACATTTCCCATACAGCACTACACATATCCATGCTTTCTCAGTATAAGTGTCGTTTTTTTTTCTTGGTGTCTATGAGGGTACCCTCTGAGCATGAGTCAGCATGGGTCTCTGACAGTCTGCTCCTTCACCTTGTCTCGCATCGCTTTCGCTGCAGGCCACCATCACCTGCAGCACTGCTCTGCTGCCACACCCACACACCCACTAAAAGGCCCTGCCACCTGCCATTTCTTGGCAGCACGCGAGTGTGTACAGGCTTACTGTAGCGCGTAGATTTTGTGGGCCAAGCGTGTCATGCAAAAAAATAAATAAATAAAAAGCCTGCCATAGCCAGGGTGTTAACTGTGACTGCAGGCCCGTTTTACACCGAGCAAGTGACACTCGTGGTGAGGAGTGACTACCCACCAGGAAGGGGTACTTGGGCAAACAGTTGGTTTTGTCTCCCATAGAAGGTGTGGCAAGAACAATTACACTGAGTCTTTGGGGGTCATTCAATCAGTGGGTTATAACCGGCCTAAAACAAAAGAAACTGGCTCCTCAGGAAACAACCAGTCAGAGGCAGGCTGTATCAGGGAGATGACTATAGACACTACTACATGGGAACAGGTACATGTAAACTGTCAGTTATTTGTATTTTTTCTGTGGTGCTAAGTGGTTTTAAACATAACTGGCAATCCTAGCGTCTTCATTTTGCAAAAAAAAAAAAAAAATGAAGACACTACATTAAACACAAATATATATATTTTTTTACCTTTTATATTGTTATTGATATCTGGCTTATTGGGGTTATCTTTCACAACATTTAAAATCAAAGTAAAACCTTGAACCAATTACTGTACAAGGCTTTCAGTGTGAGCTGCACTCTGGGATGTATAAATCGGCAAAACAAAAAAATCATAATCAGCCCACATTTAACTTTAATATTCCATTGCAGAAATACCTGCCAGAATGGTCTCGCAAAACAAACAGAAATGCCTGTTACACGTAGGTAAGCACACCTAGAATATTCACTGTGTCATACACAGATCAGTAGCCATCTTGGTTATGCAGACTGGAAAACAAAGCTATTTGGGATTGTGCACTCAGCTACTGCTGTCCAAATTTTTGCAGGGTTATTGATGTCTTTGTCTTTAATTTACCTTGTATGTACAACTTAGAGGCATGGCCACTAGTGCCTGCTGTAATTATCCTCAGTTAAATTTCAAGCCGTCAGTACAGTTAGAAGAACTGGAGCACAGTTTCAGGAGTTGAACCAAAATAGTTCCTATGCAAAGACGCTCTTTTAAATGCAGTGACAGAACTCATTGTGGGCCAGATAAGCAGTGCATGGGCCATAATAATGGGGATGCACAGGTTCCAGTCTTGAATGATGATAGCAGAGATGCACAGGTTCCAGTCTTGAATGATGATAGCAGAGATGCACAGGTTCCAGTCTTGAATGATGATAGCAGAGATGCACAGGTTCCAG
>JABJVR010000089.1:919799-939058 GCA_025773905.1 Chitala chitala | reverse complement strand
AGCAGAGATGCACAGGTTCCAGTCTTGAATGATGATAGCAGAGATGCACAGGTTCCAGATTTGAGTGACAGTAATGGTGATGCACAGGTTCCAGTCTTGATTGACAGTAATGGGGATGCACAGGTTCCAGATTTGAGTGACAGTAATGGGGATGCACAGGTTCCAGTCTTGAGTGACACTAACGGGGATGCAGAGGTTCCAGTCTTGATTGACAGTAATGGGGCTGCACAGGTTCCAGTGTCGAGTGAAGATAACAGGGATGCACAGGTTCTAGTCTCAAGTGAAGACAATGGGGTTGGGCAAGACATCACTGTAACACCGATAAGCAGTGAAGTACATTTAGAAAGGTTAATGAGGCATTAGTGGGGGAATGGGTGGGGCAGCGGCATCACATGTAGTCAGTGCTAGAACTGGGGGGGGGTCTTGAACAGAAGCACAGCAAAGGTAGGGGTGGACACCACAGGAAACCTTTCAAATGGCAGCACCCTCCCAGGGCACGATATTTAATGATGGTTCCCCTGAGAGACAGCTGCCATTGAACCCGGCACCCTAATTAGTGTTTATTCATTATGAGGCCGTGCAGGAAAGCAAACAGGAGGGGAGGCCTTGAAGTACGATCTGTGAGGGCAGCAGAACACATAAGAGGAACAGAGAAAAAGGTAACATAGATCTAATTAAGCACGGTTGCGGTTCACCTCCTCCCCCCCAGACTGCCACGTCCCCAGGAGCCGTCTGAAAATGTGCCCAGAGGAGACGTGCCGGAAAACGAGGGACAAGGGGACAGTGGGTGCGTGGGGGTCAGCAGACGAAGCTTTGGTTTCTAGGAAGGACAGAAAAGGCCTTGCCGCCCAACCAGTAGATGTGAACATGTTGCGCAGTTCCTCACTGGGCCATTGTTGGCAGGGGGGGGCCATCCTCCTCTGGGTCAGCCAGCCTAGCAGCGGGACCCACCAGGCCGGGCATGCTGTGAGGCAAGCTGTCGCGGTTCCGCTGGACCCAGCTGTGCCCGCTGTCGGAGCGGGCGTCATACTGGCAGGACCTAAACACTTGCTTGGCTGCAAACCTGCTACATGGTGCTGAGAAGACATCATGGTAATTAGTCTGATGACATACTTAGTCCACCAACACTAAAATTATCATTAACATAAACACTAATACTTACAACTCGCTAACAAGACGATTAAACCCTAGTTACTGCCTCCACTCCTTAACTAATAATAATAATGACAATACCAGTACATATAATGTTTCGTATGGTTCACACTGAATCGCGTACTACTTATGTGACTTAAATGGCATGTCATGCCATTTACATTAAGCTCTAAGAGCTTTCGCTGTGTAATGAGGTTAAAGGCAGGAACTGCGAGGGGCCTTCGTTTTTATAGCGTTCATTTTCGTTCGCACAGCTGTCAATCAAAAATTTTTGACAGGACGGGGGCGGGTCAGTTGGCTCTTCATGAGTGAGAACCGCAACATTTCCCATTGCACAATGAAGCATCTGCGAACGGCTCGTTCACAATGAAGCGTCATCACACGGCTTACCTAAAATAAATTTTAAAAGCATAAAAAAGACAACGGAAGGCGTGATATGAAAGATTATCGTCTCGTAAACCCTGCCGCCAAATCAGTTTAACTGTAAGCTCGAAAAGACACGCATGCATTTTATTCGGTTCTGCGCTGTCCGGAGTCGGCATGCGTTTCGCGGGAGCGCGCAAAGTACGCGCATGTTTTCCGTGCGGCAGCCGGTGAAATGCGATTTGACTGCATCCCAATCCAGTCCGAAGAATCCTCTATCGGCTCTGTCGGGGGGTGTCGGCAGACTGGAATAATTGGATTAGGAAGTATGCGCTTTGTTTTATTATATAAATGATTTCTAGTCATGTTCGCCACGCACCCATCCACATTGTTCCCGTGTCAATATTTGTTTGCAAACGTATTTATTTCTATTACTAAGTATTAACGCCCGATTCATTTCTTTATGTACTTATTGCGTATTGAAAGAGGTACCTTTGTTGACAAGGCTAAAGACCATCAAGTTGTCTGTGAAGTAATTAGCATAACGTTACTTTTCCCCCGACTTTCACCACGGGGACTGTGAACGAGCGCAGTTCACCAGGAACGACTGATTTGCACAGTATCTAATAATTCATTATCTCCGTAGTTAAATCGTGACTCATTTTGGTAAACGCGATTAAAATGTGTATTGTGCAGAATTCTGCCTTACTGTACAATGTGAGGCATCGCATTTAGGTACGTAGAAATACCTACCGCTGGAGATAAAACCTTGCGTTAGGCAGCGTGTGGGCAGGAAAGAAAGCTTGTCATCATTGCGCCGTTATTAACGAAATATGATCGCTGTCGTTTTATCCATTTGCTGGCCAATGAGATGACGAGTCCTGCGCGGCACTGCATGTTTATGGTTGCTTGTTCACACCCCATCACCGCTCTTATATGTATGAATTCTAAGCCCTTCACTGACCTTTGTGCGTTAACTTTTTCAACCCCCCCCCTTTCTTTCTTTCTCTCTCTCTCTCTGTCTCTCTCTCTCATTTCTTTTTATTCCCTCACTGCTTCCTGGACTGCTTGGCCCAAGGAGGACAAAGTGGTTAGCACCTTTTCCATGTATTCTTTTCTTGTTGTAAACTCTCTTTTGGTTTTATACATGCGATGGTGCAGTACATGCGTTAATACAGTGGGTCGTCTTGTTGTCTGCATGTCTGGCACTTTCTGCAGACTTATCTTGACACAGCTGTCACTGTTCATATCCTGTCGTTCTGCAGACCACACAATAATCTGCATGTGTGTGTGACACATGTCCAGGCCAGTCTAATGACTGCCCCTTGTCAATGTCTGCTGCTTTATTAATATGTGCATTTGAAGGGAATGTTTTTGCACTAGATGTTTAAACCTTATACGGTTATAGGCTGTAAACTAGTATTGTAAAAACCTTAGATCTTCGAAAATGCATTATGGGTAAGGTCTATAACATAACTGGTTATGATTGTATCCATTTTATCAAAAACTGTCCGATGCTGTTGGTGATTGCGCCCATGGGGTTATGGTTGCACCTCTAATCTGTGTACCCGTTGTATTCCTCCCGCAAAGTGTCACATAGTGAAGGATAGGGTAAGGTTCATTACGTCGATACTGCATGAGTTGCAAAAGTGGCTGCCCTCCACCTGTCATCACCCGGGCGGGTGGGGGGGGTGGTTCTTGCGGGCACCCCGCACGAGTGATCCACTGTACCCTTGCCCGCCCTCCCGGATGACAGTAGGTGGGGGTGCCACCCTTGCCCCGAGCGTGGAACAGATTCACACCTGTGCATGCTGCCTGCCCCTGCTTGGGACCCTAACGGGCATGTCACCCGGGGCAGGAAGGCGATTGGTTTTCCTCCTGAGAAAGCTCCCCCCGATCCACACCCGCTCACCCGCAAAAGCGCCCGCCGGCCGCTGTCTCGAATTACACAACCTGCTCTGACTGCACAATCCTTCAATCAGTCATAAAAGTACCCATGTGTCTGTTGACGTCCTGTATCTCTCTCTGTGTATGATATACGTGCATTTTTAAAAATTGTTTTAATTGTCCTTATACTTTATTTTAGTAAGATTTACCATTTTTATTCAAAAGATCCTTGATTCAAAGTCATTATGTCCTGTCAACACATTGTGGGTGTCAGTTGTTAGGCACCTGAGGGGAACTTAACTTGGCAGCCCACTAACCATTGCACATTATTGACTCAAACTAGAATTTTCTGTTAAAATTAACACTTGTCAGTTGGATCAGTGAGATCCTTTTTGTAATGGAGACTGTACCTAGTTTGCTTGGTCTGGGGTAACAGGAAACACCAGGATTTCTCTGAGCCCCCCTCCCTCCCTATCCCAGGGGGTGTCCTAGCAGCTGCTTCTTTCAGCAGCCGGGGGAATGGATGGGTGATGGTATCATTTGAGGCTGCAAGTGGTCCCTTTGTCCATAAATACAATCACCACCAACAGAGGGTGACGTCACACCCCGTGCTCCTCATTGCTGAGAGGACCTGTTAAGATCAATGCAGACTCGCTTATTTGCGCAGTTTCAGGCTCATAGTTTACATTTGTTCCCTGTTCCCGCTTAGTTGTCTGACGTCCGTCCGTCCGTCCGTCCGTCTGTCTGTCTGTTTCCTTTCGACTCCAGATGGCTGCTTAAAAAGAATAAACAAGAGCCAGTTGGTTTTTTTTTATGACCACGGAGTTTCTCCTTTCACAGATGGCAATCTGCCATGGTACAACATAGGACGTGCTCCCCCTTCCTGTGACGTCTCACATCACAGCGTGAGCAGCACCCCCCCAACCCTCAAACCCCTCCCAGAGGACTGCATTCGGTTCTCCTTGCCTGCCAAAGCTTGAAAAGCAGCCCGTTTTCTGTTCTGAGACAGTGCGATGGATGTGGGCTTTATGTCCCGCGGCGTTTCCGAAGTCTTGATGCCCCCTCCTCTCCCTCCTTCCCAGGCAAAACACTCTGATCCGATGTAAAAACAGCAAACCTTACAGGTTTTATAATTATTACTTTTTAAATCAAAGTGGATGAGGTGGGGACCTTACTCACATGCATGTCTTTCTAACCTCAATGGAGAATTTCACCGAAATATAGTTTTTTTTTTTTATACAAACTACCCTTTTTACTGTAGCAGCCTTCTTCAGTGTTTTTTGGCTACAAAGGTTGTGTAGTTAAGAATGGAAGCAATTTATTTAATTAAGCAGAAGTTCACTGGTTTATATGTAATTTGCTTTTGTTATTAATGAGCATTTGAGTTTGGACATAATTATTCACTTTTTATCCTTTTTCATGATGTTTGTGTTTGTGAAGTACTGGATGGCTGTATTCAAGTGTCGGAAATAGGTAAATAATTCAACACCAGGGACGCCGCAAAGACGCGGAAGCCCACGACTTTTTCGAGGGCCCGTGATTTACAAGGGCTGGCAAAAATTAAAACATGATACAACAGTCTTTCATAGGGCCCAAAATTTTTTCACGGTGCCTCTGTTTAACACACCAATATTATTTAAAAATTTTTCACACGTAAGAGTTGATGAATGAAACATACTAGTGGGTTTTGAAAGGGTAAAGATGACACAGAGGGTCCATTGGTTCCATTTTATATCCTTTTGTATTTAAGAACAGAAGTGTCCACGTTCTACATTAAAGGTGTGTGGAATTCTTTTTTTTTTTTGTGAAAAGGCATAATTACAATTTTAATTAAAAAAAGACAAATTGATAAGGGATATTTTTCGGTGGAATTCCCCATGAAAATACTTAAAACTATGCTCGACCACGCCACCTTTTTTCACTAACACCATTAACTGTCAAATGTGGAGTGGATTCAGAGCCGACGATATGTTACCTTCTCCCATGCCAGTTAGGCGCAGGGGTGTGTTGACAAATGAGAACGCTACTTTGAAAACTCTGTCCATGTTCAAAATGCATTTTTACACAGTATATTTCAATAAAATGAGATGAAGTGCAGAAGCAGCACCCCTACGTGCTCCTTTGGTGTTCTTCGAAGAACGGTGAAAATTTGGTTATAGGAATCGCTTCCTTTCACAGGAGCGTGTGCACCAGCGACATCTAGTGTTCGTATGAACAACTGTAATTGATCAAGGAGTGCCATTGAGGGAGAGGAGAAACGTTACGCGAAGATGTTGTAACTTTTAAAGTTATTTTTTGCAGACTGACTTTGGATGTGTTTATCTGTTGCCCCCCTTCCCCCCAGGAAATGTGTCAGAGCTGTTAAATGCATACAGACACGGTGGGTAGTCTAGTTACTGCACCCAACTTTCACTTCCTGTATGCTGTTCAGGTCCTGACCCAGATAATTCAGAGAAAATTTATCTGTTTGGACAGGAAGTGTAGCTAAACTTATCATGGCATCGACCCGCCGTTGCTACGTCATGAGGGGAGTGCATGCCTCATCCGAGGAGAGCAGTCCCACTTCTGTAACCTCGGTGGGGGACCCTCCATAAATTATTAATGCTATTGACATCACATTCCACAACTGAAATGCTGCATATTGGGTTGAAATATGAGTGCCTGTTATAAACAGCTCGGGGGGGGGGGGGTGGAGGTTCACCAGAGTGGATATCAACGAGCTCGTTAGAAGAAACGGTGGATAATCTCTTTTGTGGCAGTCTTTCAGCGTTATCCAGGATTTATAATTCAGTGAGTTATGGGCAGTGCTTTGGCCCGTGTTGACCCATACGTCAAGCTGTCACAACAGCGAGCCCCTTGTCTGGCCACTCCCCCAGATCCGCCAAACATCCCCATTTATTTCACCTGCGCCTGGAAGCTGACATCTGCAGTATTTATGCTAAATGCCGACTTTTCCTTCCTCCCCGTTACACCCCTGGCCTCCCTTTGACAACAGATGGATGAGATTTCATTAGAGCAATAAATGGAGGCGGAGACAGAAAACTCACCGTGACGAGTGACAGCTGGCGTTCGGCATCACACGCAGACCGCAACGCGTAGGAATATTGGGAGGACAGGACTTCTTTGAAAAAGTAGGCTGGGGTGTGGCAGGTGGATGGACAAGGCGGTGGATTTGAGCTTACTTGGGATTTATGATTGGGTGTTTCCAGGTGAGACCACTGAGTACCCAGGCAGTCCTTTCAGAGCAGAGAACACATGAATGACGCGTCACCGTCTGTGAGTCTCGTGCTCAGTGCAGCTGTCTGTTTATCTGGCATCTGGGTTATATTTTTAAGTGTCTCATGGAAGTTCTGGGCCAATATTTGAATAACTGGAGCCGGTTCCTGGTAAAGGAAAGGAAAAGAGGACCTTGACTCGGCCACGTTTTGCAAACGACAGACCTTTGTCGCTTACGTGGCAATACGAGAGCCTGAGGGGTAAGATGGGAGATATGTGATGGGGAAGTGACCAGCTCTGGTTGTGGAGTTAGAGTCCATGAACACTGTAAATGTGGCCCATAATGATAGCTACGGCGTGAAGAGATCTGCAAAACGCAGGCAGGTCCTCAAAATCTAGGAAGTGGCTTCTTCTAAAATCATTCACATTACCTTAGAGGTCCCTAATGTGTAGTCCAAAGGCCATCCTCATAATCTGGCAGGTGCCCGGCGCACATTCAAGGGCTTCCCCCAAAACCTGTGAGATGACCTTCCGCTGTGATCAGAATTAACTTATATAATCATGACATGTTGTACGTTTGAAATTTGCACCTGTGCCGGATGCTGTATATTAAATTTTTAATGTATCTTGGTGGGCACAAACATGCCCATAGAATAGAAAGCTTGTGAGTCCAGATGGTGCAGTGCCTGTGCAGGGGGAGGAAAAAAAGGAAAGTGTGTATGTTAATGAAGGCATAATATTGTAAAGCTGCAGGACAGAAAGCTTGTAGAGTCCCCGCTCAGCCTTCGTTTCCACTGTCTTACACTGCTGCATCCCATCGGACACCCGTCTCCGTGCAGCGACTCGGTTGCCATGGAAAGCAGCAATCTCTGGAGTGGAGCGTGATCCGAGATGCGACGCAGATGAAGCGGCATAACAAACACTTGCCCCCGTGTTGCCGAACTCACGATTAGCCTGTCCTCATGGCGCCTGCGGGTCTGAGCTCACGCATGCGCATGTACACACACACACACACACACCTACAAATTCAGCTGAACCAATGAGTAGGCCTTTTAGACATAGCTGATGAATGGAGCATGCTTGCTTTAAAAAAAAAAAAAACCACTGCATCTGGTCAAGTGAACTCCAAGTGACGCTAGGGTGACTCATTCCTCTGGTGACAGTGTTGCCGTGGCAGTGAGGTGCAGTCACAAGCTGACAGCAGAGATTTGCTCTGTAGTGGCACGCTGGCAGTGTGTCGAACTACAATCTGACCTGATTTAAGCCATATTCCTCTGAATGTATTTGTTCGTGGGTGCTCAGTGAGGAAAGCCGTTCCATACCATCTTCCCACCGCTGTTAAAACGAGTATAGTGAGTCAGGATTACATTGTGGTTAGAGTACCCTACTTTAGTGATATCACCTAATTCTCCCAGCTGTGTCTTGTTCTGTGTGCTGTTTTAAGTATATAAAAATAGTGATGTGCTTTTGACTTTAATTTGCTGAATGAACTCATGTACTGTCTTAGAAAAGTCTATTCTCTATGTGATCACTGGTGGAAAGAGATTTAATTCACAGACCATCTTGGGATTATGTTCCCCATTTCAAAGCCACTAGAGAGATTAGTAAGCATTTTCCACATTATTGTAGGTGTCTTTATAAAGATCTGCTTCATATGCTTCATTTTTGTTTGACTTTAGCTTTTTTAGCTTTTTGTTTGGTTGTTTCGAGAAGACAATTTTGCGGCAACTTTAGTAAATCCCGTTTAGTTGAAGTTTAGTTACACCTCATCTGCAAAATATCAGTGTTAGTACTTTGTTGCTTTAGATATGAACTCTAGCTAAGTGTAGCTAACTTAAAAAAAAAAAGTCCTGCTTAAAAGGGTCATTAAGTCTCATGATATAATTTGGGAGGAGAGCTCTGGGGGAAGGGGGTCATCTAAATTTGAGTGGGGGTGGTAGATTTGTGTAGGACGTAGCTGCAGATTCCTGGGTTCAGCAACAAGGCCACGCTATGACAAGGTCTAAAACCTGTGTTGTGTCCTGCCTTCCACTGACAGGGAGGAATTTTGTTTACAATCTGGACTCCCTCGTCGGTGCCAGGGCGCTTCGGATCTCGCTGTGCTGGACCTTTTAAGCGAACGGGTTCGTGCTTCTCACCTCACGTGTTGGTGGAGAATTTTCTTCTACCGAACCTGTCTAGTTGAAGACATACTGAAATAGCGGACGAGGAAGACACAGAAAGTTTATTAAAAATCAAATTGCACCTGCTTAAAATTCATCATAAAGACTAGGTGTATGAAGGCTTGGAAATGAATTTCCAGTTGGAAAGTAATATATAATGTTACAAAATCTTACATGCACGATGATTAAAGTATTTTGGGTTGTTTTTTTCCCCAAGCCAGCATGGATGTATCCTGTGAGCTCCTGTAAATCCAGGCATTCAAAAGAAGCCTTTGTAAAACTTTCTGGCACTGCGAGCGTGGCAGAAAGCTGCCAATGAGATCAGGTGTTTGGCCTCATTGCTCTCTGGCGGCAAGCAGCTTGAGAACAGGACATGCGCGTGTGAGGGCTGGCTAAAGGGTTTTAATGGACAGTCTGAGCAATCCAGCCGTAAATAGCCACACTGCAACCGCTCGGGACCTCTGTGCTAAGATTGACGAGTTTCCCTTTTCACCCTGGAGCAGACTGAGGGAAGGGAGAGAAATGTGCTTGAGCATTTTTTTTCCTCAGAAGAATAATAATAATTGGTCATTTAGCAGACATTTTTATCTAAAGCAACTTATAACATTTCACGTGTGTTACAATGAGCTAGCACAGGGCGTCTTGCTCAAGAACGCACCAGGTAACCAGGGTGGGATTTGAACCAGGAGGCTTCTGCATCCCAGCCTGATGGTCTACCCATTGAGGCACCAGGCTGCAGAAGAATAAGACTGCTAGGTGATGCTGTTGTTATGCAGAATCCTGAGTTGAAGGGTGAAGGTTCCATTTCTGGGACTGTGTCCTGTAAGATAAATATATCTATTGTAACTACATACTTTAGATCCACGTTGTTTTAAAGAATTGAAAAGTGTTTATTGTGGAATAATTACACTGGTTCTTCAGCTGTTTAATTTTTTATTGGCTAACTATACAAAATATAGTTCTGCATGTTCCGTCACAACTCTCAAAACTTTGGTAAAAAAAACAGTAACAGTATGCTTCTCTGTTGGTGGAGAATTCCAAGATATTCTAATGAACATCCATCCATTATCTTAACCACTTATTCCTGTTGAGGGTCACGGGGAAACCTGGAGCCCATGGGGCGCAGGGCAGGGGACACCCAGGGCGGGGCGCCAACCCACCACAGGGCACACGCACACACTACGGGCAGTTTTGGACACACCAATCAACCTACCCTGCATGTCTTTGGACTGTGGGAGGAAACTGGACCACCCGGAGAAAACCCACCAAGCACAGGGAGAACATGCAAACTCCACGCACACAGACTCAAGGTGGGAATGGAACCCCAGGCCTGGAGGTGCTTGGCGACAGTGCTAACCACCACGCCACCGTGCCACCTCTAATGAACATATACATATTAATATATCTTCTACCACAATGACAAGTGTCATTTTCCTATATTTTTTCTGTGCTGTTGATGACTGTGTCAGTACTGACAGCTACCATGGAACATGGTTTTATAAACAGGCCTCTACATCAAACTCTAAATATATACAGTTGGACCACCATATCCACGAGTATTACGTTCCAAGCTTTACCGGGATTGGCTGAAACAGAGCAAAATGCTTTATAACAACCCTTTGTTTCGTCCTCAGTCGTATTTGCTTTACGTTTCTGTGTCTGTGCGTCTCTTTGCTGGACTGACTCTGAGTTGGAGAACGCCCATTGGTCTTTAGGAATGCCAATCTCCAGACTGAAGAACTATTGAAGAGCCAAGACGTCGACAGGAAGTCTCTGGAAGATTCTGGAATTAAAAACAGAATAAAAGCGACTTCCTAGAAGGCACATGTTGTTCAGTTGTAAACTTACTCAGTTGTAAATATAACGTTATCATTTTTTTTACTACCAAAATAGTGCGTATTTTCTTTGTGGTTCACTGTAGAGGATCACCTTGTTTTCACTTACTTGTTTTATTATTTGTAATCTTGCTAAACTAAATACTGTGCACTTTTGACTATAGGACTGCACTTACTGTTAGCTGGATTCCCAGACACTGTCAACCCTGTTTTAATACACTTGTCGCTTTGGACAAAAGCGTCTGCTAAACGAATAAATGTAAATGTAAAATGTAAATGCACAATTTGTCCTCATTATCTACTCCAAGCTACAGTTTCCCAAAAGAACTCTAAGCAGCCCGTCAGCTTCCAGCATTACCAAACCAAAGGAGGTGAATCAGTACTGGTATTGCCCACTTCATCATAGTTAGACTTGCCTGTACACACATGATTGGCCCACGGTTGTCAACTGAATATTTTAGTAATTTTTATGTATATATTTATTTCCCCTGCTGTTGACCACGGTTAAGTAAATCAGTGGATACGGAGGGCCGACTGTACATGCTTTTGCCTCACCGACGCCATGTGCTGAACTGTAAGACCAGATATACAAATAAATTCTGTATATACTCAACACTCTTCTCCTGAGTAGTGAAAAAGAGCAGCAGTTTTTACACTTTTTTGCTGTTTATTTCTTGTAATACTTAGCCAAAAGAATGTCTCTGTCAGAGCAGAAACATTGTTTTCTTGTGACCAAAAAACGAATGTGTTTAGGCAGAAGCAGGATTGGCTGATTCTCCACCCTGTCTGTCTGTCCTCCCATCTCTCTGCTCTGCCTCCCTCGCCCCAGGTCATGTGGGTGTGCAACCTGTGTCGGAAGCAGCAGGAGATCCTAACTAAGTCGGGAGAGTGGTTTTCCGGACGGGGGGCAAAGCCTCCGGTTCCGGGCATCACCCCAGGTGACCTGTCCGCGGGCGACAAGAAGGCGCGTTCAAAGTCCCAGGCCCCCGTTGGCTCGGATGGTGGTACTGCTCAGAACGCCCCACTGCCTGCCCAGACTGCCAAGGTCCCAGAGGGGGGGCAGAACAGTGCGGTGCCCTTGCGTTCACGTAGCGAGCCCCCCAGGGAGAAGTACGTCGCCCCACCCGTGTATCACTGCGCCCTTAGTCATCACATTTGATTCTATGAACTGGTTTGTTGTGTTAGTGCACCACATTCAGGCTGTGCAGGCTGGAATTTAACACAAAACTTCCAGTAAAGGCAGATCTGCGTGGTTTACCCCAAAGACAGGCAGCTATTTCAGTGGTCAGTGTACAGACCATTACCAGTAGCTGTTGTGAGTAAAACATTCTAAACAAACTACTAATTAGTAAATTAACAATTGGATAAATTACAGGGTTCCATCACCAATCTTCAGACTTAGGATGGAGGATGTGCCCCCTTTAAAATTCACGGTCATTTTGATGTAAAGTTCTAAACAAGCATGCAAATAGCTACAGTTGGCCGTTTTTTTGGCAGTTTTGCGTATTAATAGTGACGTTATTTAATTTAGCATTGCATGTGTCTTTTGGGGTACTAAGGCGACTAACTGCCGATTTCCGAGTTGTGATTCGTTCACAACAAGATGGATGCAGCACTCATATTACTGGTTTTCTCGCCTTTTCAGAAGGAGGCCAGTTTCGCTCCATGAGCAGGGCACGAAAATGGGCCCGCGAGGTGAGCGACGCCGCGGGCCTGGCAAACTCCAGTCCCACGCCTCAGAGGACCTGAGTGACAGACGTGATGGCCGGCGCCTGGAGAAGGTGCGCTCACAGGAGTACCCCGACGCCAAGGAGGGGGGTCGGCCAGAACCGAGGGCCAGGCCGGACAAAGGAGAGGAGGAGAAACAGCGGCGTGAGGAGGAATACCAGACGCGTTACCGCAGCGACCCCAACCTGGCGCGCTACCCAGTTAAGCCGCAACCAGAGGAGCAAGAGATGCGCATGCATGCCAAGGTGTCGAAGGTGCGACACGAGCGTAGGCATAGTGACGTGGCTATCAACGAGGTGGGCCTGCCAGGAGAAGCGGGTGCCGGCGACATGCCAGATGGCCGGCCGGGGAGGCGGCCTGGGGTGGACAGCGAGCGAAAGGGGCTGCTGGAGAACCATCGCTCCTACTCTGTGGATAGGACCATGGGGGGCCCTGCTTCCAAGCCCAGCCACGGTCCCCAGGCCCCCCCCACGCCCAGGGCAGGCCCCCAGGGCTCGCCGGGCCTGGTGGGGCGGGCCGACCTCAGGGACACCCAAGACTGGGGCAGGAGGAGCCACCTGGACCCTGGATCTGCCGCCCTGCTGCGCAAGGCCAAGCGGGAGAAGATGGAGAGCATGCTGAGGAACGACTCACTCAGCTCGGACCAGTCCGAGTCACTACGGCCCCCGCCACCGCGGCCATACAAGACCAAGCGTGGCATGAACAAGCGGCAGATGTCCGTAAGCAGCTCAGAGGAAGAGGGAGGTTCCACGCCTGAGTACACCAGCTGTGAGGATGTGGAGATCGAGAGCGTCAGCGAGAAAGGTGGGCCTCCGCCTTCCCTGCAAACGCACAGACTCTGGTGTCAAAGGTAAAACGCAGGATTAATGTAGACGCAAGTCTGCTCGTTTGTTAAAAGTAGTTTAACATGAAAGTGGTCATGTTTTTCACAAAAAGTTGCCGTTGTCTTAGATAAAACATTTTACTAATGCACATTTTCATTAAAATGTCAGGTATTTTCTTTGTGTTACCGGGATGCCATTAAAATGCCTTTTGGCCAATGAATGTTACACCTTCCCTGCAATGGAAAATTTGACTTTAATTGCTATTATGTCATTGTGTTGCTCTGAACAGAAGAGGCGTCTTTAGTAGATGAAAACGTGTGATAAATTAGGGATCGGAAAAAATACGAAGTAGTACAGCACTCAACGCAGTGACGGAAGACTAACGAGTGTGCCTAGATTTAGTAGTTACTCGATGGAGTCTTAAAAAGGACAGTGTATTAATACATGTGGGGAACGGAATGTAAATAACAGACAGTGTTGTGCACATTGTGGCAGTCAGCACAGGACACAACGAAGCGCTGCAACTCATCTTAGTCTAAATCGGGAACGACGTCAAACATCGTGCTTATTCGGAAGCGAGCTAAGAATAACACTCTAACAAGGTAAATTAGGACGATAACGTTTAAACTGCCTTATTCAACTTTTAATTCCGGATTTTCTTACGCATTATAAACTATTCTACGTTAACCGAGCAATTTAAATAAAAGTTGCAATGCTTATTGATTGCAGTTTAATATTAACATCTAATGCTAAATATATATTTTATAGCGTCGACAAAGTTTGGAACGTCTTGTATTGGACATATTACGCATATAATTTGATTTTGACGTAACGTGTCACGTGTTAATGTAATTGTTGTATGTGTAATTGATCACATTTTTCCTTCATTATATTAGTATTATAGACTTGTTCTATTTTCGAATAAATTCTTAATACAAATGGTTTTGCTTGTGCAAATATTTGTACATAGTTGCGCGGTTGCCTTAATAGGGATTTAAAAGAGAGTTCTTAAGCGAGTTTATTTTCATGAAGGAGAAACAAACGTATTCCTTCATGCTTTTTGCATTGCGCTTGTGCGTATTTGGGGGGGTAGTGTCTTTGTACTGTACCGTCAAAAGGAATCTGCTGTTGCCAGGTTGTACAGTTGGTACGTGTTTTGCATTTCCAGTCCAAAGGACCCAAGGGAAAGCGCATTTTTCCAACACTGCACAAATGCATGACTTGATTAAGATAAGCGAGACCTTGATGATTACTTGACTGGCTGCTGTTTGAATCTCGGGTGTTAGCGTAGTGCTGGGAAAATTGGGTCCTTGGCGTTTTGGAGTGCACTGACCGACTCTGATGTGCAGTGTAGAAGTTGGCTGCGAAAGCAACCGAGCCCGGGATGGTGTCTGATCAGCGAAGCTGCAGGGATCCACAAGATGGTAACACGTAGATCACGAATTGATCGACTTTCGTTGTGCTGTTATCGTCGTGAACCACTTACCCAGCATTAATACAGTGTTCTTAGACACGTGACACGTCACTGCGTGAATTCTGCAGACACACCTTAGTGGCTCCAAAACTTTTGGGTGTTCTGTAACAAACTGGCGTTTCCCGTCAGAACAGTTACTTCACTTACTGCCTATTGAGCGCTAAGCCTAAACTCCTAATTAAGATCGATTGTCTACGATTCTTTTGAAGATGAGAAACTTGCGAGCAACGCACGACTGTCTATCGTGGGAGAGAGTCGTGTATTGTAAACTGTAAGCAGTGGTCCCGCGGCACCTGGGCCATTTGTCGGACTGCGGGATAAAGCTTTGTATTTTATTTGCAAAGTTTCTTTTTAGGATAGCGGGTCGAGGAACTGGGTCAACGAAGCGGCAGCGTAACCCCGCTTAACTGTCTGCGGGTTTCTGGCTGAGGAGAGGGACTCTGTGTTTGGATGCATTATTAAAGATCTGTAATTCACTTTCAAGTAAGACGGCAATTACGCATTTATTTATTTCTTATTTTTTTCAAAGACACTCTGATGTGTTCCCCAGATTTTAAACCGGATTACGCTTTGACCGCGCAAGAAGTGAAACCGAGAAGGTTTTTATTGAGTCGACCCAGCCCGCTAAGAACATGCCTATCGAAGTGTCCTTTCTTCGTGCCGCGCGCGATGCCTCTTTAACTACCGCACTCCGTGACAGGGGATCGGCGTGATGCGCCACACGTTCGTCTTGTGCACACTTTTACTAGTGCAATCAAGTAGGTCAAATGAGACCATAAAACCTTTACTGCACGCAGTATAATATCTTGTTGGATGCTGGACAGTTTTAACTGCAGAGGCCTCCTACCTTTATTAAGCTGAGTGGATTGAAACAATTTAAGACTGTATGACACACACCCTAAATACTTCTCCACCATAGGTAATGTATCATAGAAACGTGCCTCTTTAACAGCTGTAATGCCGGCATTTACCTGCTAGCTTTATTAGAGGGAATGTTGCAGCTTCCCACCTTAGTGGGTGGGGTTAAACTAATGCTTATTAATAGTTTTCATCTTATGAGCAATGGGACGTAAAGTTAAAAAAGGACAATTTTCCCTACTGGGAATGAAACTTTGTCAAAATGTTTAATTGTTATATTGCTGTCAGGTAGCGACACAACAACAAGCTACTTCCCCATGATAACAGCGCTCTATGATAAATTAGGTGCACAGAGTTTATTGTACTGGAATCCATGTCAAAACTTTCTGGAAAAAAAAAACTTTCCATTTGGATTTTGGCCTTGCGTAATTCTGGTGGAAAATGAACTCCAGTGTTAAGTGTACTTAACGCAGCGTGGCGAGCGTGACACCAGTTTGCGTTTGGGGAAATGGAGCGAGCGCTGCGAGCTTCTGTGTGCGTCACGGAAAGCGTCGGGCTTGGCCTGGGCATGCCCTGTATCACAGCTAGAGACAATTCACGGGTGGCAGGGGCACGATTGTTGCTGCACCCCCCCCCCCCCCCGCCCGCGCAAATTCTTATTGTGTGATGGGGTGCTACCAACAGTGGGGAATTGGCCCTGTAAATAAAATGATGGGGGGAGACAAAGAAGCAAAAGAAAGGGGATTTAGTGTAACGAGCAGGAGCTTAGAGCAACGGCTTGTTGGTGTTGAAGCCCTGGCAGGGTGGAGAAGCCACTGAGCAGGCTTCCAATTCCTCCAACTGCTGCTGTAAACAGAACTCATCTGGATGTAGCCCGGTGCCATCTGCCTTGTGTAAATGCGCAGCACTCGCCACGGTGCGTCATCAAGGCACTGTCGCTCTTCGGTGGCCACGCCCTTCAATTTACATATACCCCGCCCCTTCCCATGCTCCCTGGCCTCAGTTGCCTTTTTTTTTTTACCCCCTAGGTGACTGGGACTGCTACCCCTTGGATCCCACGGTGTGGCATGTAAGTATCCAAGAGCAACATCTCCACACACTGTCCCCAGACCACCACCACCCCCACATAATTTTCAGGGCAGCCCTTTTAGAAAGAGAACTTTAATGGAGTGCAAGTGTACGCTGAGGAATGAAAATATTTACTTCGCTTATTTTGTTATGTTCTCAGCAGCTGCTGTACTGCTAAAATTGGAAGGTGCGGTCATTAGTGTTTCAGCTTCCAGCCTTTGTGCGAGACATAAAAAAAAGTCATGAATCATGTAAAATACATTGAACTGACTAAAATTAATCTAAATGTCTAGATGTTTGTAAAATTTGCAGATGTCGTTGGTCATTGACACGCATGTATTGTCTGTAAACTACTTTGACTAAATGTTTCTATTTTTATTGATATTTTAAAGGCACTCTTTATACCCCTTACATGCACAATTATTACCCTATAGGGTAACATCATGCAGTTATTTACAATATGAAAAACACTTGTTCAATATTCATATTTCTAAATGATTAGAAGAATTATTTAATCTTTTAATGTTCTAATAAGTTTTCGAGTGGGTCTTCATTAATGTGATTAGTACGCCCTCTGGAGTTAGTGTGGAGCGCTACATCATAAATTCTTGTAGTTATGGTAACCGTGTCAGAAATGGGCTAAAAAGAGCGGGATATAATAACGTGTACTTTTTCTATATTTGCTTATCTGTCATGCCCATATGTGTCTTTATTGATGATAGTTATATAATTAAACTTGTTAAGAGGTAGGGCTCTGTGTGAGTGTGTCTGTGTGTGTCTTTGTGTGCGATTGCGTTCACAGTGTGAAAAGAGAGGGAGATGTTTTTTTGCCAGTGAGACTGCATTCCTATCCTGTCCCCTCCAGCATCCCGTTACATGGCAACCGTCCAAGGAGGGTGATCACTTGATTGGACGAATCACTCTGAGCAAGAGGACGGCGATGCCAAAAGAGGCAGGCTCCCTGCTGGGGTTAAAGGTGAGTGAGCGAGCTGCCTGGTCACGTTACCAATTACAACACACTCTCGCTGACCCTGTCGTCCACTTGCGAGGTTGTGTGTACCTGCAGCAGAGGTGTACAAACGCTCTCTTTACTTGAGTAAATTCAGTCCCATTCCAAGCAGTATGTGGGTGTAACTTTTACATGGAAAAGTTTGGTCAGTTAGTTTAGCAGTTTGTCATGTGTTCCCTTTTCTGTCTAATTTTATCTGCCGACTGAGAAAGTAAACAATAAGGATAGTCTCCGGGTCCTCCACAATCCTGGCTGTCATAAACAGTTTGGAAAAAAACAGTATATACAGTACATACATGTGCAATTGTAAAAGATGATCTGTGTGTTTACAGTACATACATGTGCGATTGTAAAAGATGATCTGTGTGTTTGACAGCCACACCTAATTTGTGGTTGCCTGCACATCGAAAATGATGCTTCTCCCAGGTGTTAACTATGGCTGAAGCAAGAGGGTTTTCCCACCTACAAATGCATGCACAGCACATTTGGCTAAGTGACGTTTGTTGGTGGGTCATGTGATCACGGGTCCTGCTGTTTTCCCACCCAGGTTGTCGGAGGAAAGATGACGGAGACTGGGAGATTGGGTGCCTTCATCACGAAGGTGAAGAAGGGCAGCCTTGCCGATGTCGTGGGCCATTTGCGAGCAGGTCTGTGGGAATCCGGGGAGAAGCTTTTGGACCTTTCGGTGAAAACGCATTTCAGACGCGTTTCAAATGCATTTGAACTTGTACTCTCTTTTAACTTGGATTTAATAGGAGTGTAAACAGAATTTGTTCATTGTGTTATTGTGGCTGCCTGTGACGTGAGTTTGCCGTGAAGCAGGCCTCATTGGCTTTACGCCTCTCTGTGTTTTCAGGCGATGAGGTTCTGCAATGGAATGGGAAGTTGTTGCCTGGGGCAACCAAGAAGGAGGTTTACAATATTATTCTGGAATCTAAATCGGCGCCTCAAGTTGAAATAGTAGTTTCAAGGCCGATTGGGTAAGTGGTTCTTGAATGATTACCGTGTTGCCTTTAAGAGAAGAGTTAGCTGTCAGGGCTGATTATTGGGAATGAGCTGAGTTTGACGTGGTCAAGAACCACCATCTTACTTAAGGAAAAGATTAATGCTCTGTTTGAAGCCAACGATTATCTTCAAGCCTTGCCACCTGTGTTCTTCCAACATAGAGTCCAAAAATTCTAGGGTCCAGCTTGCTTTCGTTTTGCTTTCTGAATGAGCTTCTCTTTCTCTGTGCTCTGTTTATCCACATCTCTAATTTGTTTTCCTTCATTGCTTAAAAGAAGCATCCATCGCTTTCTTTCCAAAACCTTCTTGAGAAGGGTGTTTAAGGCGTGCCAGTAAGTAAGGAGCTACCTTGCAGTGTTCTCCCTTGTCCTCCTCAACCTGTGCTCCTGCCTCTGAGCTGAGCCTCCTGACAGCAGTATAATGATGATCGTAGGTGGGGTCCCGCTCCCCCCCCCATATCATACTTTCCTTCTGTCCAAACACCACCCCACCCTCTTTCCTTTATTCCTTATGCTGGACCTTTTGTGTCACCATCAATTTATGGATCATCCATCAGAGGGTGGCGGGTCCATTTGGGGGGGGGGGGGGGTGACAATATATTTAAACAAACCATTTAGGGTAGTTTTAAAATAATAATTTATTTTGTTTTTTTTTTTTTTGGGAAATTTTGTAAAATGT
>JABJVR010000089.1:898040-912783 GCA_025773905.1 Chitala chitala | reverse complement strand
TTTCCCCCCCCCACCGTTTTCACTCAGCAGCTTGTCCGCCACTGTGCCGCGTCGACCTGTCTGTGTTTCTCTACATGCCTTTCAGATTGGGACCCGTTTAGGGTCCTTCCAAAGACTATACATACACACATATATATATATATATATATATATATATATATATATGTATGTATATATGTTTTTTTTAACGCCTTACAATCTTAGGATAGCTTACTGCTTGTCAACCAGCCCTACTTGAACCATCTATTAAGCAACTAAATTGTTGGAATTTGCCAGCACTGTCATGTCCATCCTCTTACAGAAACGCACCAAGCTCTCTACATTTCCAGCATCGTCATACTTTCATCACGCTGGTGGTTATGTGTCTGTATTCAGCAAAATGTAGCTTATTCCTTGTTGACGTCCAAACAGCTTTCAGCTTGTGCACACCGAACATTAAAAAAAAGAAGAAATTGGAGTCGTCGCAGTCAGCAAACAATGGATAACAATCAGTATAATTAGTTCCCATATGAATTATTAGGACCATTAGCAAAATTCATTTTTAAGGCATGTGGTGTGACCTTTCACCAGTAGGGCGGCGATATCGGTGAATGTAGTTGTGCTTTTTTTGCACATGTGCTTCTACTGTGTCCGTTATGTCGTGCTGTTGGTTTTTTTCTGTTTTGTTCTTAATCTTTAATTTCCCGTGGAGTTTGTCCTCTGTGCTTGAACATAAATGAGATCCTCAGCTAGATGTAGTACGACCTCAGAAGCCCTTACTAGAGGTGGTGCTCATAAAGTCATCTACAGGTAAGCAGACAGAGTCACGGCTTAACAGGCTTCCCATTCCTATATGCAAGCCCCGTTAGATCGCACACACACACTACGACTAAGAGCCGCCTTTTCCAGCCGAGCGCTCAGTGTTGTCTCAGAGGAAACGCTGGACTCTCAGTCTTTCCCTACGGTCTCTCAGAGTACCTGTCTCTCCCTGCCCTAAGGCTGCTTTCAGACTGAAATTTATATCTGTTAATGGTGTGATTTTTTTTTTTTCCTCCTATGGGAGCCATATGTAACCCCAGAATTTTATCTATCACATATCTTTGTTTTTCTCTTTTTTAGATTAACAAAAGTCAGGAAAGGGCCAAACTTATGACAGGCCACGATCTTGGTTAGGAACACAAGAGAGAAGATTGATTTGGCTGTATATGTTCTTTACAACGCTATACACAGATAGCATGTAACTGAATATGTACAATGATAAGACTGTTTGCAAGACCTTTTCTCTCATCCTGGCAGGTTTTAATGTATTTAATTGTTATGTGATGGAAGTAGCCATCATATGTAGTTAATTGGTTCTAAAAAAACACAAAAGATATACAGCCAGTTACAGCTGAGTGTAGCAGCTGTGATATGTTCAAATGGCATGATTACATTCTCACCTCTTGCATGAAATTGTTAAATCCTGCATTAAGCAAACGATAGTGGATGTGAGTTGATTTACTGTCACATGTCTCTGAAAGCAGTCTGGTTTGGGAGGGGAGGGAGCACGTTTCAGGCCCGCACCCTGTTGCCTCCTCACCGGGAGTGTTTCAAGCACTGCCTTTTATGATTCCGGCAAGCATCCCTACTCTAGCATAACCGGACGTGAGCCGCGAGTCCCAGTATTCATCTCCATGAGGTAAAATGCACAGGAAGGCCCAAGTTACCACGATATTCCAAATTCTACACTCAAGGATAGTTTGGTTTGATTTCGAAGTCAGTGATGTTAGTGACATCGTTGGGGCGTCTCATCGTTCAAACCCCAGGTGGCGTGTGCACTTTAGTGCTGGTGGATCTATCAATGTCAGGAAGAGTTTGAACTGGATCGCTCCAAATTTAGTCTACATTATAGCCTGTGAACATTGTACCAACATGCTGTTGGATGATGTAACAGTTGCATGAAGTTGCACTGTATCTTAATCACCAGTGTTCACCAAATGCTGATAAACATATAGTCATGTATGGAAGGTGCAGTAACGCTAGCCATCTGCTACAGTATGTTCATTTTCTCATTCAGTCCTCCCCATCTTCTGTCTAACGAACTTTCTCTTGCACAACCGTTCAGTTAGCTCTTTTTTTTTTTTTTTTTTTTGAACAAACATCAACGAGACCTACAGCTAGCAGCTCGGATATACAAAAATTATTTGCCACCAAAGATCAGCTGACCACACGCATGCTGAAGACTCATATTTTTTTTTAATCATTTTTTCTTTAATCTCATTAGCTGTTCATTGTGGGGTTTGGGGGCTGTGATCTATTTTATGTGTACAGTTGTTGGGATGTTTAGCATGCACCGGCACGCGTATAAGATCCGCCTCCCCCCCCATGTTTGTAGGCCGAGCCACAGCTGAAGGCGATCGGCAGATTGGCGTTGTGTACTGAGCCCAGGTTCACAGATGAGAGCATGAGTAGGTGAGGGCTGACCAGATGACCTGCGCACCCCAGAAACGAGGCTGCCTCAGTGCTGGCAAAGCATCGGAAGACAGTTGAGGACAGAGACGAAGTGGGGGGGGGGTAATGCACTGTCACTAAATACGTGCCGAAAAATAGCTTCCGTTCCTCAGCGTGCCCGTTATGACCCTTTATCGGTGTACCAATCTGCTGCAGACACCATGGGCTGATGACACATCCTCACAACATCGCTGAAACTCTGGAAAACAACGTTTCTCTGTGCCGGAGAGACTTTGGTCCTCTGGGAGGAGGAGGGGGGTGTATTTATTCAGACCCTCCTTCATACATGCATATTAGGAAGAGCCAGCCAGATATCTCAGAGCCCAGAGGCTCTCATATCCCATTCCCATGGCCACTATCGGTGCTCCCCCTCCTGGGTTTTGCCGCCCCCCCCCCCCCCTGAGACTGCCTGTCTGCTTATTGCCTGTTCAGATTTACATGCCCTTTTATGATTTGGTATCTAACATGTTTTTTCCTTTTTTTGTTTGTTTCTTTTTTCCTTCCTTCCTTCTTTCTCGACCTCCATTGGATCTTGTGGCCGTAGTGAACTTCAGCCCTCACTTGACAGGGTTAAAAGTGCTAGTACCAACTGTTTGAGACCAGATACTAGTTTCCATTCACCTGAACGAGAAAGGTACACACAAAACACTTTTCCTTTTTTACTTTTTTTTTTTTTTCCTTAATTATGATTTGATTTTAATGACTTTGTGCTGGTGGTTTCACTTGAGCTCTGTCTGTGACGTGCTTGTTGCGTTACCTGTGTATTGGTGAACGTGCCAGGATGCAGTGTTTTGAAATTATTTAAATTTTTTTTATTAGTTTTTTTTTTTTGTTTAGTTTTTTCCGTGCGTGCGTGCGCGTGTGCGTGATCTTGCGTGTGCGTGATCTTGCGTGTGCACGTTTGTCTGAAGTCCGTGGGTTTACTGTGCAGGTGCTTTCGTGGCTTGGTGGTGACTGGGTGGAGTGGGGGTGTGGGCGGGGTTGGGGGGGGTGTGTTGACGTGATCAGTCTCACAGCAGACACCACGTTTTAGACATCTGATCCCAACTCCTTGTACTGCTGACCTTCACAACTACTTCATAGAAAAATGTATGCCTGCAAAAGCCACACTTTCCTCTATTAAAAATTTGTGTTATGGAAAACTTTAAAACATACAGAATTATGAAAAAAAAAAAAAAAAAAAACTGGAAGGAACGGAGATTTCTTCCTTCCACCATTTGCCTACAAAATCACCCTTTTCAGTGCTATCCGTTACTGAGTCACCTTGCTGTTTTCCTGTTTACATCAAGGTGCCCCTCTTTAAGCAAGGTACTGTTAGATTTAGATAAAAGTAAAATGACAAGGTAAATGCAATGATGTTTAAGCGCCCCGCATTCATTTCTGTCACACATCCTGTATAACTGGCGCCGGACCCGTCGTTAGAAGCAGGTGGTGTTTGTGGATGTGTGAAGTTCTTCACAGTGAATTTTAATCATCGGTGTTGAATGTCAGTGAAGCCCGTGACATGGTGTTGTGTTGCTGGGGAAAGGCCTAGCTGTGCACAGGTACTCAGTGAACACGCTCCACTTGTGTTCTGTGTCGTGGCACCCCTTCCCTCCCCAACCCCATAAAAAAAAAATGGTCATCATTAATGTTTACCAATCAACTGCCCCCCCCCCCCTTGTTGTACTATGGCACACAGCATTTTGCCTGCCCTAACTCATCCTGTGTCTCTCCTGTCCACCCTCCCCCCGCCTCCCCAACCCCGGGGGGTCGGGGTTGGGGGGGGGGGCGGTTGTGGGTGGGGGCATTGTGGCCCACAACTCAGATGCACCCAGTCCCTGCCCCGTCGACGTCCCACCAGCCCCAGGATACTAATCCAGCACGCCTCCCCTGAAGACGACAGGTACTGGCCCAGCCCTTTGGCAATCCCCACCTCCTATCCTCCAGGAGCCTAACCCATCCTGCAGTCTGCCACTAACCTTCTGGCCTTCTGGCCACTTCCTTTTGACCTTTGACTTTTGACCTTAGCTTGTAGCTTAGTTCCCTGTGGCCTATATCCTGCGTACAAGAAAAAAAAGGAACACTCTAAAAACTTATGGGTTTTTCTGAGGCCTGAAATTTCTTTTTTTGTTTTTCTTTATTAAATTGGCTTGCATCTTCTTTTATCTTAAACATATTTTATGTTTATTTATACAATAAAAAGCACATTCAGCACCAGTTTAAAGCATAATTTCTATGATTTTTAGCATCTTAATATCTTAATTATTTTTGTTACCCACTGCACCATCTGCTTTTCTCTGCCACATGATTTGAATGCAGCACGACCCCTGATCTTGTGACTTATGAAAACGCCATATAGACCCATGACTTTTTAGAGTGTAACAGCCTTATAACTGCAGCCCTCTTTCCTGTGTGCCCCCATCCCCCCACTTCTGCTTCCTCTAGAGCTTGGTCTGTCCTAAGTCCTCGTCTCAGCCTGAACCCCCCCCCCATGTAGACTGCGTTGCCGTCAGCAGCAGTGCAGCTGACATACACAGAGATAACTATTTACTGTCTACATATATGAATATATATAAATGGACTGGAGAGAACAAAGAATGTCAGTCCTGTAACTGTTTTATGTTAAAATTGTGTTAATTTCAGTTTTGTGCAGCCGATGTAACTATAACAAACCCTGGACAATCTGGGCACGGTCGTATTACTTCCCTCCTTCAGCTGGTCATCTCACGAGTCTCCATGCCGTATAACCATCCAGTGTGTCTGTCTGTTTCTCCTCATCCATTCACCCTCTCCCCCCCACCCCCCCCATCCGGGTGTAACGGAGCAGCTGGATGCTGGAGCCTTTTGTCCCGACACAGGAGACGCTAAACCACCTCAGTGCAAAGCTGGGGGCCCAGAGGTACCTACTGGCTCAGCTCCCACCTCTCCCTACGAAGGAGGGTGGCGGGACAGGGCCGTACGCACCAACACGCCACACTTGACGCAGACAAGCACGCGCTCCCGCTCTTGGCTGCCGACCACGGCATTCGCTGTCTTTCAGCTTCCTGTTTATCTGTTCACACACAGAGCACCTTGCGATATTGTACCGTCATCCATCATTTTGCCTACATAGCCGTTCAGAACACACCCGGTGGCGTGAGAGCTGTGTGATTCGAGTGGCTTTTTCATTCGCTGAACGAGTGCGTTGAGCGTGGGATGACGGATGCGTGAGCATGCGGTTTGCCCCTTTTTTTTTGTTTGGAAGCTCCTCCCATTCAGGTCAGTATTTATGAGTCCACGTTGCTGAATTTGAAGAACGTTTTCCGTTCCGAAGGTAGGGTTTGAGAGGCTAGCTTACTCCCATTCAGCTGAGTACTCGTCTTCCATTCTTTCGTCCTCATTCTTCACAAGTGTTTCTGTTTCTTTCCTTTTTTTTTTTTTTCCTTTCCTTCCCGCGTCGCTCATGTCCCCATTTGCAGGCAGCCAAGAACTCTGGACAGACCTCACTGTCAGAAAGTCGTCAAGAAAAGCTCTGACAGTGACAGGTAGGTCACCCCCCTCATCTCATACTTCATGCCTCCAGTGGCGTGCTGGCTTTCGCAGTATCTGACTCACTCCCATCAGCTGCCATGACAACGACAAGGCTCACGCCAGCATTCCACACTCGCGTCTGCTTATGTATGTAAAGTGTTTCACAGGTCATTGTCTAAGCTTCCATAATGAACATCAGTGTGTCAGATTATCTGTATAAAATTTACATTCCCAGACTGCATTTCAGCTGCGGTGAGATTAATCGAAAACACTTTTCCATTGAACAGTTGCTTTTATTGTTTGAGAATGAAGTTTGGGAGCCTTCAGCCCAATTTCATGCCTGGAAATTATTTCACACGACATCTTCGGTATTCAGTTACACAGTTGCTTTGGTTTGCCTGTTGGTTTTGCTGCAGTTCCTTGAAGAACCTTTTTTGGATTTTTATGTACATAATTGCCTGTTTTAACTTCATGAAATGCAGGACACTTGATAAGCAACTTTCTAAAGGATCTTTGCCTTTAAGGCAATACCACGTCTAAAGTATCAGCAGTCATCTTTGCAGATAACTCCAGTCTCACGTTTGGATTGAAGGAGAGGACCGTTTGTAAATTATTCCATGTTCAAAATCATCGGTCACGTCTGTCAGTCTTCCATCGGTCGATGCGTTGTCCCCCGTGTTTTTTCTTTTTTGTGACATGGAGAAGAAAAATCGCAACATTACAATGCTTCATTGACCCAGTGCCATGTTTTCACTCGTCCAGCCGTCTTCACTCTTATCAGGACCAGTGGACACTACTTAAACTGTCACGGTGTATTTATGAAGGACCTCTTCACAGGTGTCAACAGTTCCCGTTGCGTTAATGTCCACTTGTGGGTGTGATTTCTCTCGCAACAACTTAAGTAGAATGCGCACAGAGTGCTCTCTGTTTTTGTACAATTTGCTCCTGTGTTTAATTCGGAGAGTCTGAGTGGAATCTTTCTACGTAACATTAATGTGCACAGGTGCCAGTTTTTCGTAGTGTTTGTAAGGTGATGAAAACAAAACTCGAAAAATTGCGCGGCGCTGTTTGGAAAGGAGCTTTTACTCAAGTGAGATGAATGTGGAGTGAAGGTTCTGTCTTCTGTTGTTTGGATTGCTCTTTTTAATTTATGGTCTAACTGAACATAAACCTTAAACCATTCCAAATCTTTTCCCTGCAACATTTCTGCATGTACCTGTTATATTAGGTTTGTTTGCGTTGATGTGCTGTAAAATTGGTTCTATTTCTTATTTATTGCTTGGTTACCTTTTAATTGCATTCTCCTTCACTTTTGGCCAGAACATACCTCCAGAATGCAGGCCGTATCTGTTTTTTGGGGCACTGGAGGTTAAAGACTGCTCTTAACCATAATTGGCTAGATGTTTCACGGAGCCTTGTGGCTAAACGTGTCCTTACTTGTGCCGACTTGAAGTTGAACAACCACGTTTTGTCCTCTTTATCCCGCCCAAACCAGTCCCCACTGTTCTTTCCTTTCCTGTGTAGCTGGACAGAGAGGATTCAGCCTAAGCACACATTTACAACTTCATTCAACAAAACCCAAATTATTTAACTAAGAAAGCCAAAAGCTATTAAAATATGTAGAAGAACAAAACAAAACTACACTACAAGGGACTGAAAAACAAGGAACTAAATCAGGCAGAGAGAAAGTTGAGCCCAGAGCACAAGAAAAATTCAACATAAGTAGGTAATGTTGCGCGGGACACAAGCAGAATCGCACCAAATAAATGAGTGGGCGGGGCTTACGACAAGTCAGGATAATGAGACTGCAGCCTGGGCCAGCAACTGTGGCAGAGGCATTCAGTCATTTACTTTTGCTGTCTTTGGAAGGGAGCAACATCTTCAGTTTTCCCATTTCCTTTTATACCACCAACTAGGCTGCCGGAAATGTTGTCTCACATGGCGTACCGTATCTACACGTGTGTGAGGTCCTCTTCAGCTCTGTACCAAAAAAAAAAAAAACTCCTCTGTCATTTGCTGTCCTTTTATAAGCTCTGGCGGGTCGTTATGTTGAAGCTTCTGTTCTTGGATTGTTTCCACGGCGCCAGTCCCAGGAGCTTTTGTCATAGGTTGCAGAAGTACAAATGTGTCTGTTAGGAAGTAGAATTTGTATGAAAGTACTGCTTCCTCCAGTGTCATAAAAAGGCTGACTTATATTTCTTATGCTTTTGGGGGTGCACAGATTACATTTCTCTCTCTGATTGAGTGAATGGCTGAATAAACAATGTCCGACTTAAACCTGCAGTTAATAATATGGAACAATTAAAGAGATCTTGGTTTTTTAAGCTTTGTTGTGTATCTAAAGGCTTAAAAATAACATATTAACTGGTCTTTCATTGTCACCCCTCCCAATCTGTCATTATCTCAGAGCACCCCCACACAGCAATCGCTCAGAGTCTCCTTCCACAGGGACCCCCCAGTCAGGCCGCAGGGGGAGGCAGCTTCCCCAGGTGCCAGCCAAGAGCAGCAGCATCGAACAAGGTGCGTCCACCCGCCCCAGAGAACCTTTTACAACAGCATCTCTCCCACATTTGTCTTGTAACTTTTCATTCGCCACCCCGAAGCGTTGGCACGTTCAGAAAGTTGCCGAGTCGCTCTCTGCTCACCCTTAACGTTCCTCATCACTCTTCTCTCTCTCTCTGCTTGGCATTCCTCATTCCCAACTCAACCCCCTGACTCTGAAGGGCATGCTAATAATGCGTCCGGTGAAAAAGGTAACACGTCTGTACCATGGTTTGCCTCAGTCTCCTAGTAGCCAGTCTTCAAAGGCAAGACAGTAGCTAACTCTGTTTTGGCTTCTTCTTCCTCATTTTAATTGAACCCTCTTAAGTTTGACCCGTGACCCTTTCTTTAGTAAATGGATGCTGCATTTTTCTATACTGTGTTCAGCTGACAGTTGCTTGTCTCGCAGTTAAATTCCAGCTGAACGTTTAATTCATAGTCAAAGTTCCGCTGCTGAAACAAAAGGCAGGCATATCTGTTAACAACGCAGGTTACCTTTGTAAGCAGTCGTGCATTTGAGACATAGGATAACCTTGTGCCATTTGTCCTTCCGCTGCTTAGCTCTTGCGGCAGAAGAGCGGGCGCAGCAGCTGCAGATGAAGGTGCACTCGTACAGGACGTCCACCACGTCCAGCTCCAGTCAGGACCTGGAGACAGAGCTGAAGAACAAACGAGAGGTGAGCTTTGTCCAGCTAGCTCCTCTGTGGTAGCTCAGTAATTATGACACTCTTTTGTGCAAATGTCTTTGCAAGCTTTTTATTTTTATTTTTGCTTTTGGTTGGTCCCAAAATAGCTGCCTTGCACTCCACAATGTGTCTTTGCAGCTTAAACTTTTTCCACATGTTGGCATGATAGCATTTTGCTATCATGGTACCCAGATCTTGATTTTAGACATGCTTGGCAATTTGGCCATTGATGTTGTGCTAGGAGTGTATCTGTGATGTCACTTCCTCTTCCTGCACCCAGCTCTACAAGGAGCAGCGGAGGAGTAGTGACAATGTGTCTGCCAAGTCCTCAGACAGCGATATCAGTGACGTGTCAGCCATCTCTCGAGCCAGCAGTGCCTCCCGTCTCAGTAGCACCAGCTACATGTCCATACAGTCCGAGCGGCCTAGAGGGCGCATCAGGTGAGCATGTGCCACTGTGTTTCAACACCAGGGGGCAGACATAATCAGTGGACAGGCCTCACAATTGACTACTTCTGCAAGTTTTCTCCCTCAGTAATTAAATTAAATTAAATTGTTGAAAAACAGTTCATGTGCCTTTGAGTTTTGTGGTAATTACTTTTGTTTGGGTATTACGTTTACATCACACGTTTTCTTTATAATTTTTGAGTTGATCGTTAATTTTCCATAAATCGTAGTGTTCATTTCTTGCCGATTTTGTTGTGCCTCTACCATCAACGTGCGTAGCTGTTTGTTGCTTGTTCTCGACATGAGTGGTCTGTGCAGTGATTCTTGCAGCTACTGAGGCAAAACTGGGAAGGAGAGAAAGAAATTGTTGGGTCAAGTAGGTGGAGCGTGTAGAACTTTGAGCCAGATTAATGCTTTGAAAGGGTGAGGAAGATGTTGGAAGCACTGCACCTGGAGCATGAAGATAAAAGCCTGAAAGGCCCAACTCCCACCTTCTCTGAGGAGTTTTCCCCACACCTCTAAGCCTATAGCCTCGTTTAGGAAAAGGATATAAATCAGCTAGTTCTCCATGGAGGTTAGACCACCTTGACATACTGTTACTCCACTTGGAACACTCGTGTGAGGTTGGCTTTCCCTTCATTTTCTGAGTCTCCTTCTTGGATGAAGACTCGCCCTGTGACCTCCTGTCCACCCCACTTCACTGCCCACGCATCTCCTTTGTTGCTCCTCACTGCTCCATTTCCAGCATGTACCTCGAATGCCTCTCGTGTAACCAGGAGATGCTGCGTTCACGTCCCAGAGGTGATGATGAAGGTAGATGATGTGGCTCCTTGTAGAAACTCCATGCACAGGGAGAACATGAAAAATGTTCTGGTAAGGGTTAACAGTGTAGGCACAGGCACCCAAGGGAAATTCTTCTTGCCTGCTTCTATGTAAAGCCAACCCATTTTTGCGCAGAATTGCACAAATCTTCCAATTTGTTTTGCATGTTTTTTCATGATTTATGAGTGTACTTTCTTTCTGTTCCTGTGTGTGCGTGTTGCATGTCTTGTCCTTTTGTTTGCCTTATGACCCAGTTTACCGGTTGCATGCGTACCCTTCCTTTGCACCTGCTGTGTGGACCTAGAGCCTGACCCCCCCGCTGTGACCAAGAGCAGCCCCTCCCTCATGCAACAGCAGGGGGCGGCAGAGCAACCCCAGACTCCGCCGTCAGCGGCATCGCAGGGGGCTGTCACGCACATGAACACTGGGAGCGTGTGCAGCCTCTCCCACAGCACCCTGAACATCACTGAGAAAACAGACACGTGCGAGCTGATCCACACCCCTAGGGGGCGCTGGAGAGCACTACGGACAGCATGTCCTTGTCTGTTCTCTTGTCTTCACAGACTAAGCACAGCTGACTGATCAATTCCAGGCAATGCATATTCATACTGCTTTCCTGATTCAGTTAAAGTTTGCATTTGGTTTGTTTATATATAGCGCCTGTCACAACAGAGCTGCCGTAAGGCAACTAACAGGAATTGGAACTGATTTGTAGTTAAATGCATCAAAGTGTAGGAAGAGGGCAAAGGTGTAGATGTGGAGGTTAGACCACACCGACAGTCACTGTGGACGCATAGAAGCAGGCAGACGATTAGGCAGCCCACCAGTGCAGGCACAGGCCATACGCAGAACTTCAGCAGCATTCTAGTTGCAGACGTACAGGCGCACACTGCCTACACGGAGAATGGCATTATGGGAAAAACAGCAAAAAACAAGGGAGCCAGACAGGGAGAAGGCATGTCGAGATCCTGCCAGGAGCAACTTCCATTAACAGACACAGGTGTGCTCACGCACACACACAGCCACACTCTCCCCGTTCGGAGCTGTAAATGCACTGGGGGAATTGGACAGAAAAGAACAGAACAGTAACCTTGGCGATGAGCGCTTTCTTCTCGCCAAAGGTTATTTTTGGTTCCGGTACTGCCACCACATGTCATTTTCTGGAGTCGGTTATCCGTGACGTGTGCCTTTATCCAGCCGGGTTTGCCCTCAGCTGGTTAATTTTGTCCCTTAAATCTGACTGAATACCACCTCTGTTCAAACTCCAGCTTATTCTCTGTGCCGCTTGTCCCTGTCATCGAAGGACGCCTCCCGTATTAAACCGATGTGCACACAAACCTGTCTAATGTGCCTCAGTCACTATTTCTTTGAGATTCTTTTAAGTTTGATTTATTTTTTTAGCTTTTTTGTTTTTATTTCATTGATACTTTTTAAAATGTGATAAAATTATTTCATATTTTACTTTTTAAATATTTATGTATAACCAAATGGAACGTTCTTTGTATATTGTGCAGTACCATGTAAGATTCTTTGTAAAAGAATGTTGTTAATAAGTACATAGACAGATAGATAATGGATTTCACACGTAATTAATTAATTTAAAACTTTTCTTTAGTGCTAATAGAGTTGCATTGCTCATCACGTTCTATGTAAAGAAGACAATGGCTGTCTGAAATCACTCCCTACTCAATCAATCCCTACTCACTATGTAGGGTATTATAAATAGCGGACTACATAGTGTGCTCGCTTAGCAAAGTGACAGTCAGACGCTACCGCACTACTCAGAATTTTTTTTCTGCACCATTGATTACGTTGCCGTTGTTGTATAATTAAATACGCAGTGCATTATGGCATATATATGGTCCTACGTTAGTGACCATCTGTTGTACACAACTTTTAATGTTGCATCGTGGGATACTTTGAGTGCACTATATATAGTGGACAGAGTTACACACTCAACATTCGGACATCACTACAAAATGGAAAACACTATACAAAATAGTAAACTTCTCCCTTTCATATACTGTACTATAAAATGGTACACTGTATAGTGAGTAGGCTGTGATTTCGGCCATAGCCAATAACTTTCCAGGTGTGATTTGTTGTTATTTATCAGAAACTGTTGTACAATGAGACTCACAGCTAAAGGAGAGAAGTCATAAACATAGACTTTGCATTTGTGAATATAAAATGTAGCCATTCATGATTGTAAAGATGTCGTGTTATACTGATGTTTCAATGCTGCTCAACACGTGTGTGACCTCGTATATGTAAAAAGGTGCCATCAGTTGTCATGGCTGCGAACACTTACCACCACAAAGCGTCCGTCCTTTCTTGTCACCTGTCTTGCCCCGCCCCCTACCCATTGGCCCCACCCCCTGCTGGCTCCACACCTACATGTCTCCAACCCCTGTCAGCCGGCAGATGCGTGCCTCTGGCCGGAGTATGCTGAAGAGCACCAGCGTGAGCGGGGAGATCTACTCCCACGAGTGTAACGACGGCAGCCAGTCCGACACGGCGCTGGGCACGCTGGGCTCTGGGAGCAAGAAGAGGCGCTCCAGCCTCAGCGCTCGCGTGGTGGCCATTGTGGGCTCCCGACGCAGCCGCAGCACCTCCCAGCTCAGCCAGACGGGTGAGTCCCATTCAAGCTCACTTTCACGTCATGTTTTTATTTTTATTACATCCATCCATTACCCAGCTGCTTCAAGATTGCAGGATTGACTGGGGTTACCAGATGTCCGGCAAAAGGAGGACATGTCCTCCTTTTTTGACGTTGTGTCCTCCGTCCGGCAGGCATTGGCCCAAAATGTGAAAGTGTCCGGCTTTCTCGCTTTTATCAGTCACTTGGCTGGGTTGTTGGCTGTAATTGCACTATCATCTTTATGTTTTAGTTGTAAAAAGCAAATCTGAGGCTTGAGCCGCTCAACCGCACGACACGTGTTCAATGCATTAATTAGTATGACCCTGTTTTAATAAACCAACACGGCCACGCACACGTGACATGTCGCCAGTTTTGTGTTCTGTTATTTCTTATATGAATATATATATGCAAGCCTATATACAAACCCTTACAAAGGAGGACAAAAAAATATATATGTCCTTTGTCCTCCTTTTTGACCTTCGTTGTCCTCCTTTGGATATGCAGGTGTCTGGTAACCCTGTGACTGACAAGAACAAAATGTGTTTTCTCTGACACTTCTGCTACCTTTATCCTTATTGACACAGACTGCATATGTGTGTGGATGTTACTAAGATGTGTGGTGGTTTATATAGTCCTTTCTCTGTGACAGTACTGGGCCACATTCAAGTAATAGTAAAAACCTGTTCTGGCAGGCTTTCGTTTTAGCGGGACTATAATTCCTGAGTAAGCTTATCGTAGCCCCTGGGTCATCATCATTACTACAGAACTCCTTATGCAACAAGCCCCAGGGCATATGCTGCGTTACTCTGTAGGGCCGTGGCTCATTGTTGGAAAATGGGACAGAGGCCCATCTCCGAAAAGCACGTTGTGATCATCTGTCTCAGCGGTGCTCTTTGAAAAGCCCGTCTGAGAGTCAGGGCTCGAGGGGACGTGAGCTTTTAATGGGACACGTTGATTACAAAGGCGGGTTTGAAGAGCACAGGCGGGTTCCGAGCCAGTCAGAACACAAAACTGGCTTAGTGCTTGCACGCTAGACCAAAGGTAGGCTGACCCTCTGCTGTTCTTTTTCATCTTGAAAGGCTGAGGTGTTGATTTCAATCTTGCTTTATTGGCGTACATTTTTCCCCTTGGCTCCATTCCTTAAGAAGGGTCAAAAAGGAGGTGTACATTGATCAGAACGTCTTGTCTCATTAATCCTGGACTTGCTTCCTTAGGTAGGAGGGTCACCGACTGTGCTGTCTGCTACCTGAGTAGCCGAGCAGTTCGGGCAGTGTTCCAAACGGGTGAAAAACCTGGCGTTTACACTTCCAGCTCATTTAATGCATTAGTTTAAATTTGGTTTAACATTTGAAAAATGGGTGAGCTGTGTAGCGCTGTGTCCAGGTCTTGGGTTTGGTATTTGACGGTAGAGGACGCTGTGAGCGCTAGCTGTATGCGTTAGCCACGTGCAAGAGCTGTGTGTGCTAAGTATGAGCACTGGACGTGGGCATTGGCTGTGAGTTTTGACTGTGATGTGCTAACTATGAGCACTAGTCATGTCTGTTAACCATGAGTGTTAACTGTGTGCACTAACCATGAGCATTAGCTGCTTGTGCTAGCTAAGAGTGCTAGCCATGTCTGTTATCCATGAGTATTAACTGTGTGT
>JABJVR010000089.1:875618-889289 GCA_025773905.1 Chitala chitala | reverse complement strand
TATAAAAAATCTAAGAAATACATTTAACAAAAAAACGCATACACACATCTCTGGCCACGTATTGTAATTGTGAAACGACCGTGCTGTTGGCAGGCAGGCCAAGTTAAACCATGGAGGGCAAAAGTCCAGCTCATTAGGACCGCTGAGCGGGCCTTGGTGCATTCTGGGATGCCGACAGTCTTAATAATCCACATTTAGAAGGCAACAGCTTTCCATTCAAAAGCAGTTGTCAGAAATATCCCCCCACCATGTACTTTTAACTAAACTTCCAACTCATGTCATGTATACATGTTTAATAAAATTTACTTCCCTTGTCCACTGAGACTGATTTCTTTACTTTGTCAGTATTGCTGAAAAACGCTGTTTACAATCTGTGTGTTCCACTGAAATAACTATAGAGAAGAAAAAAAAGTATTCACTGCAACATTTCTTGTTTGTACAACAGATGTGGCTCAAATGATGTGTATGTTTTATATTAAAAGAGTTCATTTTTATTATTTACAAATAAAAGACTGTGTGGAAGAAAATTCATTTGGGCTTTTATATTGCTTTGCTCTTATCATAAAGGAAATATTTGAAGTGGTTGCCTAACCGTCATGGCGAATAGCCATTGTTAGACTTAATTGCATGACCACCCAGTGATGTTGTAGTTATGTCACTGGATGAACCCAGTGATGAACAAGATTACCTTTCTGTCCAGAGCATCCTCTCAGCTTATGGGAAAGCAAATATTTTTGCAGAGCTCTGTCATTTTTGTCGATAGACATCTAAGGAATGGGGCAGTTTCAGTGTAGGGGAGGCATGGGACGAAGCCCTCAACGAGAGAATGACCTAAGACCGCCTGCTCCCAAGACCTCGAGGGCTCCACCTAGTGGCAGGTAACACTAACTACACCAACTTACAACGATAACCTACACCAGGTCCTCTTCTAACGTAGCATACAAACTATTCACAGAAGTCTTCTTAAAGTTTTTTGCATCTTCAGAATGTAAATGCAATATATCATATGCTCTGGATTGGAACATTTGCAATTTAGTTGTAATAAGAGATAAATGAGATAAAATTGCCCACAAGATCTTTTACTTGAAATCCTGTATAAAACATCCACAATGCTGTCAAATGTTTTGCAGGAATTGCATTAAGAATAATTGCACTATTTTTCCATCTCTACCAAATCATTACTATGGGGAAATAAGTATATTTTGTTTTTCCTTTTGAAAACTATGGTGGTTCTTTTTTTATAATTTGAAAATTATGAATAAAATTGGTCTTACTCCTTTTAATTTGCTATCAGGTCATCTCAGATATTAATAAACTGCTTCCTGGGTCCAGTGTAGAACATTGAGATAAGTGTGTTCCTATTCTCATGCAATACCAGGACAGGGAGAGATACTTCCCTGCAAATAAAACATGCCTAAGTATACTCCATTAATTATTAACTGATGTAAACTGTTATCGTTCAACGGTACCACATGCCTTTTAACACACTGCAGCGGTTGTTGTGTCCGATGTCCTCTGACCTCCACGGTCGGTTTCCCAGATGTAGATCTCACTGCACACTGAGGCTTCCCAGGCACTTGAAAATTTAATCCACAGTTTCAACAATGTGGATCAAGGCACAGACATGCGAATGGATACCAGTGTCCCGCTTTCACCGAGTCTGACTATAATGAGGAAAACGTATCCAATACCATCAAAAGCACAATATAAAGGAACAACACATTCTTGGAATTTTGCAGGACTGAAACACAGCACTAGAACCTTGGTTATCACTCTACATGTAGTGCACCAGACAAGAGGGTTAGCCCACTGAGCTAAAGACCTGAGCCTCCTAATGAAACTCTCATCTTAACCCTGGGGGTGACATTACTGTCATTGCAATAGAGCTGCTTCCACATGCAGCAGTCTCTACACTACTCATTTTGTTACCCCACTTTATGCTTCCTTGTCCTAGCTCAAACCACAGAATGGAATCCCACCCTGACACCAATGTAACCAGGTTGTCACTGTCGAAATGGCATACCAGACAAGAGGATTATTCAGATGAGCTAAACACTGAAATTAGGCGGTGCTGACCTGGACCTAAAACATGCCAGCTCCCTCAGTCCTTCATAATACTGACTTCCAGCAGTGTGAATCGTGCAAATCACAGTAGGAAAGATGTGTCATGATTTCACTAGTGAGGCCTTCTTATCATCCATCATTGTCTATGTCGGTTTCACCAGTGAATGCATTTTGCGTTTGTCCCCCTGTGTGTGGCAACTTTAACTTTGCCTTATTTTGTCAAATAAAACACCTATTCGATTAAGGTGGCAATTGTAAACAGCAGAGGTCTTTGCTGTTAGAGTTCAGACCAACTAGTGCGTGGAGTTTGATAGAGTCTGAAGTGTAGGACATTGCTACCAATTTCCTTGAGCCCCTGTCATCCCTTAGTTTACAGTAGTGCTCTTAATGCATTGCTGTTATTTGGGTCTGGCTATTCTCCATTTGACTTAAATATCTTTTGGAAAATCTCCCTTTCAAAACAGCACATGTGATGAACCAAGTGTGCTGAAATCCGGGTAACGAGATCTGAAACCAGCAGAGCTCATGTTAACATTGTGTCACCCCTTAGCAACAGTGTATTCTCTGCTGGTGTTTACAAATGGCATACAGGGTTGTGTTCTTCTGCCAGGAAAAAGGTGGTTGTTATTTTTTACAGGGCAAACCATTAGGTATTGCTATTGCTCATGATGGACTCCATTACATGGCAACATAAACAGGCTGACTTAAACACGCCGTCTGTCACCCCTTCACTTATTTCTTTCTTTCGCGTCATCTGTTTCTGCCGCAGATCGAATTTGAATTTGCCAAAACAGAATGTATGTTACTTTGTGTCTGCATACAGAAAACAATACCAATACCATTTCCCCTTTTTTTTTGCAGCACTGGAAAAACCTGATTTAAAAATGCTTTCAATTAAAATGGATTTCTGGCCCCTGGATCACATCGGTCATTACCAGCTGTTTGAGTGCAGATTGTTATGCCACTGTATGGGAGGATTTAAAAAATTGTGCTGTGGAACTTTGCAAGAAACAAATTCAGTTTAAGTGGGATAGATTTATCTTCTGTTTCCTTTTGCTTTAAGTTGCAGAATAACATAAACAACATCTGCAACCTGTGTCTCCTGTGGCCTCCATGTTGGAAATTCTGCTGATGACCTTTCAGTGAACACAAAGATACTATTACAGCCATTATAACTAGTAAAAATAAGGCAGTGGCCACACTATTAAGAGATACTTATCAACAGCCTACAGGAAATTCACATCCACTTTTAGAAGATAAATTAGTTACCCAGAAAATAAAACAAATAGTAAATAACTTTGTTTACAGCAGATGCTGAGTTCATGGGTAAACACACTGCAGTCTACAACAGCACAGTGGCTAAAAATCAGTTTTAACAGCCAAGTCTAACGCATTGCTATGGCACAATGTAGCAGGCATACGTTCCACACTGTATCGGTTCGTAAGTTGTGATAAAAGGCACTTGAATTTTTGTTGTGCTGTCTTTCAGAACTCCTAATGAAAGGACTGTTAATTCTTCTGCTTCTGTAACCTCTTACACAATATGACCTGATCCAGAGCAAGTTCTACCATAGGAAATGGTAGAATCAAATAGGAATATACTGCCAGTCAACCACACACACACACACACACACACACACACACACACACACACACTAAGTAGAGCCTGGCTCCTTTTTTTTTTACAGCATGTCTTCGAATGCAGGGAAAAGCACACAACCTCGATGGTGAGGTCATCACAATTAACTGGATCATGACAAAACTGACCAATCAGAGCTGAGGACAGATACTAGCCAGTGATACTGAAGGTACAGGGGAGTTACAGCACAATGTATTACTTCTATAAATAACAGTAACGTGCATTTGTGTGCTGTTTATTTGCAGATCACCACACCGTGCTCTTTAACAGTTTAAATCAGTCCGTGACAAGATATCGATGAAAAACAAAAGAATTATGATCTTGTTCTGGATGGTTTTAAAACATTTATGACTTTGAGTCTGCTTTGTCTTTACAGCTGTAATGTCAGTTCAGCAGGGTACTCTTTCATTTTCATTAAAGGTGTAGGTAATCTAATCCACAGCTCTAAGAAATATGAGGTTATCGTTTTACGTTAAGAATATTCTCTTGAACAAAGAGAGGACAAGATATGAGGGTGCAACAATTTTATATTGATTTGCAGAAGAAAGTGAAACAAAAAAAGGAGGGGGTTATTTGTCTAATCAACGCTTGTCTCATGAGTGAAACTGGGACGGGAAGTAAGAAGATGGATAAAGGAAACGTGTTTTAAAGGGCTTGTTCTGTTTTCTAGTTCACCGTGGGTTTTGTATGAAGAAGAACGTTCACAGCTAACCCACATTTAAATTTAAGAGCGAGAAAATAGTGCCGTGTTAGCACACGGTCATCACTGTAACTATTTTTACATTTGAGTTTTGCTTTATAAACTCTGAAGGCCTTGTAAGGATTATATTACTCTTATTATGTGTTTAACACAGATACACAGAGAGCTCCTCCGATGAACCCATGTTGCTCAAAAGATGATTATGGTTTCTAACGTGTCGCTTCTAACTCAGAAACAAGGTCTGCTGTGCTTATTTCAGACTTATTTTTAAATGGATATTGGTTTATATACCTTATATTTTCTTGTGTTTAAATTCAGAGTGTGTGGGGGTTCACCTTATTTATGAACGGTAAAAGCTGTTGGGTTGTAATGTTTGTGGACTTCGTAGTATGCCTGAGTTCAGCTTGTTTGTGGACTTCGGAGAGAGTTGGAGTCTGCCTTGTTTATGAACGTGAGAGCATGTGTGAGGCTACCGTCTTCATGACCGTCAGTGTGTTGGGGTCTACCATGTTTATGAACATCAGAGTGTTGGGGTCTACCGTGTTCATGAACATCGGAGTGTGTTGGGATCTTCCAATGTTCACGAACATCGGAGTGTGTTGGGATCTTCCAATGTTCACGAACATCAGAGTGTGTTGGGATCTTCCAATCTTCACGAACATCCGAGTGTGTTGGGATCTTCCAATCTTCACGAACATCAGAGTGTGTTGAGGTCTACCATGTTGTTCACTGACTGCCCGTTGTCCATGTACTTGGGTCATGTGACATTGCCATAACTGCATTGTTTCTGAGGACATAGTGTCGTGGCCCGCTAGTGAGACATGTGTCTTGCAGCACTGATAAGTTACAGCGATATGCATAGCTAACATGATGCTGTGGTCCTGTACAAACAATGGTGTCTCTAATGGGTAGGTTTTGTTCTTTTTTTGCTTTTAGGTAAAATGGTTTGTGACCACTGAAAAACACCGTTCTGGCTTTCTCTGAAGCTCAGCATGTTTTGGAATGTTTAAGGATCTCCTTCATGATTCTAAAGTACTTAAAACTGCTGTGGACATTTAGAACAATGCTCTTTACTTTTGCTCTATAAAACACCAATCTGGCACTTTTAATTAGACATAGCAAACCATTTATTAACACAGGAGGCTACAATTATTTTCCAGATTAGTCCAGCAAGAAAAATTTTCAATACAGAAAAGCAGTCAGCAAAACAGATGTTAGGCTCTATGAAAACATCGATGTGGTTTAATTGTATTTGAGACAGTAGCACAAAACCCTCAATCATTTGACCATCCAAGAAATAAAGCTGTTTTCATCAATAAAAGCAAGTCTCATAAACACTTATGAAATGCACAATAATGGAGGATACCACAATTCATGCAATGTTTCATGGTAATTTTATCAAAGCATCTGTTCCAAGAATGTTCTGAAACACATCAAACAAACATCATTAAGTTTGTCACACACACACACATTTCATAAAACTTTCTTTATTACTCACTTTATAAAAAGCAATTAAAACAAAGTAAATCATTCAAAGTCAAAGCCATCATAAATTTCCTTGCATTCAGCCGTTGGACTTAAAAAAATAAAGTTGGTACTGACTAAATGTCTAATTTTTCATAACTAATAACATTTGTTACAAATTTGCATTGTTGTGATAGAAATGTTGAAGGACATCTACAGCAATTTACATCTAGTTGCTTAGCTGAGCACAAAAGTTGTTACATACAAGCTGCCACCAGAGGGAGTAGATCTGTCAGAAGATGAAGGAACGCGTGCACGGAGGTCGCTGTCAGGGTACTGCGCTGCCCCTAAACGCGGGGGAAAAAAAGCAGACGTCACCTGACCTCTACTAAAAGGCCCAGGCTGCATAAAGAAAATGTACGAACGGAGAAATAGTGTTTGCAAGTGGTCTGTCGCTTTTGAAACAACGGTTCATGACTTCCATGTTTATTGCATGCGTAGCTACCCGTCCATCCATTACTTTTTTTAAATCAAAGTAAATAACTTAACATTTATTTTAAAACACTAAGCATTTTTGCAAGTAAGAGGTAAGGTGTTTTGTAAATATTTTATTTAATTTCTGCTTGATTGATGCTAAATTGCATTAATCTAGTGAAAAACATTGAGTTAACAACCCTCCAAATAAACCATAGTATCGGAGCCTAGCATTTTAACCCTGGATGTATATGCATTTATTTGCTCGTTTAATTTATTAATTTATATCGCTCAGTTATTACATTTGCCGTCTTTGTTATATTTGCTGGCGTTTAAATGAGTATACCGGATGTGTTGATTTTATGATGATTGATTTAATAAAGGAAGATTTACATATATCGCCGAGCAAAGTCTATATATAAAAAATCCGTTTTTCTGCACAAAGAGGAAAGTCTCAACTGAATTACACCTGATCCATCATTTTTGACTTCTGATTTCGACGAGCAAGAGCAGTGTAATTCTAAGTGTGATATGCATCAATGTTCACATTTTATCCAGTTGAGCGGAAGCGAAGCAAAACTTTTTTTTTTTTTTAACTTAAAAAATACCACTTCCTCTACTAGCACGCATCTTGATAAATAAAAACGGGTCGTTTTATATACGCCTATGCAGCTGGAAGGGTTTAGGTGACAGCGCAGGACAAGGGTGCTTATTGCTAAAATATGCATTTAATCGCGTTACTAATTTATTTGTCATCGTTCTCCGCATGTTTTCTAGCATTTCCAGTTTAAACATTTCCTTGCTTTATGTCTATAGGAAGAATCATTGGACACCCCCCAAAGGAACATCACCAGCAACAGGAACCTGCCCGCACCTGGTTGCTCAACAACTGGGTCATATCCTGTTCCAGTTCTCAGTGTTTTCATCCGTAATATCTTATTAACAATGTGGTTTTGGAGATTTAAAACATTCATTATCCCACCTAAAGATTGTGCGTTCTTTCATACTGCCATTATTTTTAACATAAAGCTTTGCTGATTTTCACTACATTTATCATTATTTGTAGACGTTTTGGCACGTTTCATCTAAACCATGTCATGCAACCTATAAATTCACCCTTTTTCCAGCTGGACGTTTTTAGTGATGAATTTCCCGGTAAGGCCAATCCGCTTCTACAGACGATGCGCGTAATGCTTTTTAAACTTTAAATTTTAAATTGTAAAACGTACGATTTTGCACACATTCTTCCTGTTGCTGCGGGAGGCGAAGGTTTTGCACAAAAACGAGGGCAGCCATTAACAGTGTTAAGGCGATATAATACACACATCAGATAAAATTTTTGTGCAAAGTATGAGCTTGGCAGAAACTTTTGATGTGCTCTAAATGATACAGACAAATAAACACTGAAGACATTGTCAAAACGGACACGAAGAGGTTTTCATTTAACGTGACGCCTCAACACCTGGAGCTGTTTTGCTCGTTGCAACTGCGTTATATTTTGCACAATAGCAAACTAAAAAAAAAATTGATTAGTAACATGACAAATTTTCATTTGTTTGCTAATTGTTCTGTAATGGGTGAAATTGGCGTATTGCTACACTGAAAAGAAGGCGAGCTGACACTGGTGTGAAGCACTGGCGTTGTAGGTCCGATTATTCGGGGCTTCAGCGCCGAATATTTTAAACCCTGCCCCGAATATTGTCGCCTTGCAAATGGGGGGGGGGGGTTCATAGCAAAGCAACAGACAAGCCTCCGGGAAAACTTGAATTAGCCCCAGTTTTTTCTATAGGTAGATACTCCCCTGATGTGAAATGAATATTACTCTGAAGAATATGGCTAAACAGCGCGTTTGTCAGCGGTCCCTGCACGGCTGAGTTCTCAGCAGCTCGCCTAGTTGTCAGACAGCAGATAACGTTTGTTAGTCCTTATTAGTCATAAGCGACGCGTTGTATTGTCATTGTGGGAATTTACAACGTCTCAGATGCCAACATTTGTGCAAGGTTGCTGACCGCATGATAGAAGTGTGAGCAAACGTTTAGATCAAAATCATTCTTTAAGTGTCACTTATTTCTTCATAACGTTTGTATGTGACAACTATAACCAAATACAAGATCCATAACCGTAACGTTTAGATCTTTTAAATGTTAGTGGAGTTCTTATCACCCATGACTTCTCTCGGCTTTACCGTTGTGTTCAAGATGTTATTTCAAGTGATGATTACTATCCAAGGCCCCTGACGCGTATTCGCGTATTTCCAAATGGCGCCCAAGAGGTGCCATTATAATAAAGCGGTTTTTGTGAGGGGTTTAAGAGTACAAAGGACGCGCAGACGTAAGACATTCATAAGATCAATAAAGTAAAACACTACGGTTAAGTAATTGTCAGTTAAGCTTGCCTTGCATATTTCTCAACACTTGTTATATTGATAATGACGACATAAGACGTCATATATACATGCATCCATTGTGGGTTTACTGAACACCAATTAAACAGTATTCGAAACACGATCGGTAATATCTTTCTGTCCCTGGGAATGAAAAATAGAATAAAACACAGCGGGCTCGCACGTAAGGCACAAATGACGTACCGAAAAGATGACGGTGATAACGTGTATATATTAATAATATATACACGTTATTAAAAATAGCGATGAATTGAGCGAAACTGAAATTCTATGCGAAAGTACAACCACTTTACGTCCGTACGAGACAGCCAAGTAAAATAATTGTTTACTCTATGCTCTAGTAACTAATTAACCGGCAAAGGATTTGATAATTAACCCTGCAACGTTTAAAATAAATATACTAATGTAAACCAATGTATAAAAGAGTAGTCTAACAGACAACGTATAACGTTTATCTTCCGTTGTCACTTGTGAATACGTGACAGCTTTCATATTGCAATGGCAGAAAACGTTTCTAAAACTTGGTCATTAATGTAGGGTGGGCGTCGTATACGCGTGGCTACGGATTTGAAACATATTAATTTAGAAATTACTGTTTGGAGGCTCCGTAACTTTGAATGCATTTGAAGTATCGAGAGTTCCTCTCTAAAGCTGGTTCCTTAACCACGCTCTCTACTTCGGTGGCATTGCGTTGCACTGCCTCTCACCAGCCTGGCAAAAGCGCAGTCACTAAGTACTGGGACTGCATTTCGTTTCATTTCCATCACGTGGTGCACTGGCAGCCACGCGCTGTTACAACGATCCAACTACTGCAAACTAAACCCACTAGCAATATATATTAAGTTAAAGAAAGAAGCCGGTTCACAGCGAAGGGATCGATGCGGTTGAAATGAACAAACGCATATATGGATTTGCAAGCGGTCTCGGCTCAGAAGGACTAAGGCGCGCTGGATGGTTCGCACTTGCGTTTAAGACCTCTCGGGGTTTGTGCTTTTGGATGTAAGTAGAGAACGACCAGACGTTTTCCTTTGCTGCAGACAGATACATGTTTACTGTTTTCCAGCTTTAGCACGTAAACTTAATTGTGCTTATCATTAGTCGGCACATATTGCGAGGGTAATGGGGATGCTTTTTTTTTTTTTTTTTTTTTTGCTAATCTCCTGATCGAAGATCCCGATGACCAAGTAAAGGCAAAGTGGCTGACGTCTAGGCATTAAAATATAAAATCAAGACACTTATTACTATGTTGCTACCGCAATTTTTTGAAGTGATACCGGAGCCTTGATATATGACGAGCCGCAAGCGCGCAGACCGACTTAAACAAGGAAGGAAATGAGCGACGCGTACGTTGTCATTAAGGGACGTGTAGTCGTTTGACAGAGATGCATTTCACTTCTGTGTAGAATAGCGTTAACGTAATAATTTTACTTTTACACTTTACGTTTTTATCACTTAATGTAACATGGGAAAGAACGACACTTAAAAAACAAACAAGCGGAAATTTGAGTTGAAAGCAACATCTTGGCCCTAGATTAAACGTGCACGTTACTGTCAGTTCTCAGTACTGTACTGCCCACGATTTTCTGGCTCGACAGCAGATTGAGAATAGGATGCCCACAGGTTTGTGGGCACTCCCTCCCCTTACCAAAAAATCTGCCCAGGATTTGGACCCCCCCCCCCCCCCCAAACCTCATTCAGATAAGATCTAAGATGGCTGCAGCATTGTTAACATTTAGGTGCATATTTCTGTAACTGTCAGATCAGTTTAGGGAACTAACGGGTTAGAGGAAACGACAGTGGTGACAGACGAGAAGAAAAGCGTGCCTTCGTTTTGGGTGGTACTTGTTTTCAGTTTTACATCGGAGTTGTAGCACACAGCTTTTTTTCCTTCACTTGGCGAAGCAACATCACCCTATTCAGCTACAGTTATATGTGCGTGAACCGGGATCCCGCAACGCACCCCCAGCTTCAGCTGGTGATGCCATGCCCCGCAACCACAGCGGAGATGAAGGCAGCTCTGGGCTCTGGATGAAGACCTCCCCGGGGCACCGCGCTGGCGGCTACGGAATGAAAGATGTGGAGTCCGGCAGAAGGATGAACAACGCGACAAGGGCGGGGGACGGCCTGTTTTCCTCCGCAACGGGGTCTTCTGCCTCAACAGGTGCGGGAGCTGCGGACAGCCTGCGGGGAAAGCAAGGAGCCCGTCTGAGCCTTTTGGGGAAGCCTCTTATTTACAGCGGGCAGAGCGGCCGGAGAAACGTGCGCTACCGAAGACTCCAAAATTATCTATATAATGTCCTGGAGAGACCTCGCGCCTGGGCTTTCGTCTACCATGCCTTCGTGTAAGTACACTGGTAACACCGTCCCGTTAAGAGAGTTCTGCCAACTGACAGTGCCCAATTATACCAACCGGTCGCGTTTACTTCAACAAATGCAAAGTTTTTACCGTGCTTCGTGACGCGTACACGCTCTAACCTGTTGATGCGGCATATTGACATGTTTCGTTTGGGGATTTCGTTTAATTAAAGTTATTTGGTTTTAATGTAAATTTGTGCATTTACCAGTGATGATTTTTTTCGTCAAATGATTCAGGTGTACCTATTGCACGTATAATTACTGAGAATATATAATACATGCACCAATATAGAAACGTATGAAGACGAAAAACACGACATCTTAATGCGAGCTTTAAGTATATACTGCGTTTGATTAATTTAATTGACTTGATAACGAATTACACAAATAATTAGTCGCAGAACAGCGGAACACCTGTGTCCAGTATGTGACTTTGCGCCCGAGAACCCATGTATTAGTTCCTCAGAAGTACATAAGTAAACTCGTGTAGTGCGATCGGGTTATTCTAAATTAATCTGACATTATTTTGTTTTCCTAGAATGGGCATATCGAACAAATAGATCAGTAATTAGCCCGAGTATGTTTAGTTGGCGTATTTGCACTGTGCTCCGGTTGGTTTTAAAGCGCTGCAGGTCTCTGGATCTCTTACTTAACAGTGTAAAATTGTAATAAAAGGAAATTATGCAAACGAGATCTAAGGCTCTTTGCTTAATGTTGGGCAAACGGTTTATTACGAAACAGAGCTCAGGAAACCTTTTTTTCCAGTTTATTTTTGTGTGACTATTCAGCATAATAAAACGACCACGTCTGGTTTCTCAGTCGTTAGGTTTTGACTTTAAGTAATTCATAATTTCTAATCTGAATATAGATATTGTTTGCTGACTTTGACTTTTGGTGGTGTTGCTTATAATGTGTCCCAAGTGCTCCTCTGTTGTCACAAGGAACGTCGATAAAAATAATCGAGGAACTTTTGAAACTTTTTCGTGTACAGATTCTTAATTTACATTAAAAACTCAAAATAGTTTGGAAATCAAATGATGTCTTCGAGAGTGATCGTTGCAGTTTGTGCTTCATGGAACATCAAATGATGACGATCAAATGTGGGATATTCTCGTGTTGACTTTTCCTGGACAACCATATATTATGGGTTGCTGCCTGGACAACGCAGTATTATGGGCTGCTGCTGCGCTCTGGCGACTGCGACAGTGCAATGCAAAATTGAATAACCAAGAAGTTCAGAGATACCTATCAACAGGTTTTTGCACTGATTATAACTGTATATATATATATAGTACATAAAGTTTTTCACATTGACCGAGGCCAGCAGGGCTGCTAGGAAACCTGTCCAAGCAATCGTTCATTTGAACAATTCACTAATGAAGCAGTAGACAGGTAATTAAACTGATCTGAGGCCAGATCTCCCGCGCTACTTCATTTAAAGAGCGATTTATGTTTCTTACCATGAGATTCTTTCAAATGACGGAAGTTTCTATTGGTGCATTATCATGTGAAAATGTCAGCACCGTAGACTGAAAAAGTTTTGTTGGTCTGATTCACAGGCTGACTGTCTGATTGACTGCCCGACTGCCCTGCTTTTAAAATAACAAAAGGACCCTGTTTTCTGTCCAATCTTCCCTTTTCACATTTGTGTTCTCTCATACAGACAGACTTTGGAGTTTTGACATTCGTTTGGTAATTCCAGGGGCTGCAGAACCATTTTCTTTTTTTTCTTTTTTTTTTTGCCCAAAGAGGCTTGTGTATTGTAATGTTACTGTCACCAGCATCTGTGCAATTCTGGTGGTAAACATAGGTGTCCTGGCATTACAGGTGCATCTAAATTGGGTTTTAGTGATGATGAGTTTTGAAGGTCAGTTTTGGTCTTGTGTGTTGAAAGGTTTGTACTGTGAAAGACAGAGCTCAGTAAAAACGAGAATTGAGACATCTCTAGAATTACTCTGTGCTCTTAAAGAAAACAGTACAGATTTAATGTCAGTTACATTTGTTACTCATCCTAGTACTGCGGATATGATGCAGTTTTGATTGATTATTTTTGCAGATATATTTTAGTTTTTCACTTTTAAAATACCTTTTTGTGGTTGACAGCTGTAAAAGATACCAAGTTATGTGGTTGACAGCAGTAAAGGATACCAAGTCATGTTGCACAAACAAAATGACTTGTTGAAACTGTGGTTTAAATATAGAGTTGTGAATAACTGCACCGTAATATCAGTAGTTGATGAATTTCTATTTTATTTTAAAAATAGCTTCCAAGTGACACATTTCTCTGTCAGCTTTGCACCTGTTATGAATTAGCATTTGTACAACAACGTTAAATATTCATCCTGATGTAAAACATCAACTCCACCTTTTCCTGGAATGTCGATGATCAGCGGGTGGAGGACATAGTCACCATCTTTGCCTCTAATGTTACAAAAGCCCCCAAGTGCAGTGTTTTAAAAAGGGAGGGTTAACAAAAGGCTGCTCCATGAGAGATTCCCCTCTCTGGCACCGAAGAGACCCATCGCAGATAATACTTCTGTGCTGGTACAGCTATGGCAGTGTCTTCAGGGG
>JABJVR010000089.1:849176-872462 GCA_025773905.1 Chitala chitala | reverse complement strand
TGTGTGTGTGTGTGTGTGTGTGTGTGTGTGTGTGTGGAGTTTGCATGTTCTGTCTGCGTTGGGGATATCTTTTGGGTACTCTAGTTTCCTCCCCAAGGCCAAACAAATGTTTTGTAGGCTGACTGGCTGTTTCCAAATTGCTCATTCAGTGCAAAGCACAGTGTGTGTGTGTGTGTGTGTGTGTGTGTGTGTGTGTGTGTGTGTGTTGTGATGGGTTTACACCCATTCCAAGGGATCTCCCACGTTGTGCTCTAAGATCCTTGGGATAGACTCTGGGCTCCACCAAGACTCTGTGCAGGATAAACAGCATGGATAATGTATGGATGCTTTTAGCTTGACTTTCAAAAAATTTTTTCAAAAATATAGTTTTTTTTCTTCCTCAGAGGGATTTGCTCATCCAGAATTTAAGAAACGGTCTGTAAAATGAAAAAACAAAAACAGTCTTCATAATATGGATGAATGTGACTTTCTGAAGCCCTTAAAGATAGTTAATGCTCCTGCAGCACACAGCTGGGCTCCATGTATCGTTTCTGGATAAGGTGGGCCAGCGAAGTGGCACCTGACAGGGAGGACGTTCGCTCCCACTGTGCCCTTAAAGGAATACCGTTGTCCAGTCTGCAAAGCGCCAGTGTGAGAAGAGGAGGATCACTCACCTGAGGAGGGTGAGACCTGTTCTTCCTCTCTCTCTGCACTGTGGTCACCCTCGTTCCTGGTGCTAATGTTTTTCCTCTCACCTCAGTGGTGTCTCCAGGCAACAGTCAGGCCAAACAGCCTAAACAATCTTTGTGGACCAGGCTGTTCATTTTCAAAGCCCCCCAGCCCCCCACACAAAATCAACCACAAACACAGTATGACTAAAACTGCTGAATGCCTGCCCTGCTCAGGATGTAGACTCCACGCCTGTCTGTTTGGGGATAGCAGCAGGCCAAATTGATTTCTGGACGTGGTGATCATCGGAGGAGGGGGGGGGGCAGTCTTTTTCCACCTGCAGGGTAATGTCTCAATGTTTACACTCTGGGCTAGTAATGAGCCATTTCAGAGCATCCTGGGTCCCAGGTGGAAATTTGGGAGGTGGCAGGAAGAGCAAAACAAGGCATTCGTGTGTGTGTGTGTGTGTGTGTGTGTGTGTGTGTGTTAGTGTGAGTGAGGTTACAAAAGTTGGCATCTGTTCCTCCTCCTCTGCTGTGGTGAAGGTAATGAGACCCTCTGACGCTGCCCGCACCCGCACCCAGAAGCCCACTCACACTCATTCCTTTTATAGAGCACTTTCAGCTGGGGGAGGGGGCAAAAGAAACCAGTATTTGCAGGTTCACCCTGGGGCCATGAAGCAAAACAGCAGCCCCTGGTACATTCTGAATACAAACCAGGAAAAACCCCTGTGCAGGTTTACGACACTTACGGCAATACGCTAACCTAGATGTGCGGACGCATTAATGTGTGGTGAAAATAACGCAAGCAGTACTGAAACTGTGTCATTATGCAATTTCTTCAGCTGATGACTCATACTTTGTAATTGTAATTGTAATTGTGTTGTGTACATAAGCGCTAATACTTTCAAAGGGGTATGATAAGCGCAGGTGTATGGATGTCTGATGGGAAGAGTACAGCTTCTTTGTGCAGTCTGCTGGAATTATACTTTTTTGACTTTTGGTAAATTTCCGAGTTTTAATTCTGTGTCTCTGTAGGTGTTTGGCTACTCTACTTGGTCGATGCAGCTTGTTTTAAAGGTCACCTCAGCATTAGTGATACCCTGCCCGGTGTATGGTGTTTGTTTCATGCCTGTTGTGACAGCGGCTTCCTAGCACCACTGTAACGACCCCAATGTTCAGCTGAGTCCTTAGGTGTGTTCGCTGCCCTTACTTTCAACACGTTCTTAGCACATTTTAACTGTGGAGAATTATTCTTGGAATTTTCCACTCCACATCCTATTCCCGAGAGGGTAAAATTCCCGTACTCTGACTCTTTCCTGCTGGTGCTGCATAGCCTTTTGCCCTCCCCCCCTTCAGTCTGTATTAGCTGTTAATTCTTTTATTCTCTTTGTTGTGAGCCCTGGTCAAAGACAGGAGAAAATCCTAATGGCTACTGTGAGCCCAGTGATTGTAGTTAACAACCATGTGCTTGAAGTTACTGGAGCCGCTCACCTTTAATCAGAGCTGGTCCTGATCACGTGACCATGAAGACAGTTGAGGCTCACCTGCGTCATCCCACGGTAGCCAAGGAGAAGGTCACGCATGTTTGGGACAGAAGACAGGCCAGGAGAAGCTACACCCCCCACCCCACACCACTCTTTTCAAGTGAGGCACTTAACCTGAATAGCTTCACTGAAACCTCTGGCTGGACAAATGGATTTCTAAGCAGTGTTCAACAGTGACATGCTCTGTGTGAGCTTGCATCAGACAGAAGAGTCTGTTAGGCTATTTAATAGCTGAGCATATTACCCGTCCCCCCCTCAATGCACGCAAATACACACGACGGCCAAACCACTTATCTCCTCGACCCCAGATCTTTCAACGGTCCAGCCACCAGCCATTTCCAAACATGCCTCATACAATTAGATTAACAAGGCCTTAGCCGGGCTGCTGCCTCCGTCAGACGTGACGTGGCTGTTTGCATTACCGGGACAGGCTGCTGAATAAATGCGACAGAACCGCTCTGTGATGGACCAGCTCCACTAGGCCTGCGCCTTTTCTGATGTATGTCAGCAAGCGCCTGACTGGAAACCGCCTTGGTTTTTCCTCGTATTTACAGCGGTCTGTCTGCATACTGCTCTCATAGCTCATGTCTAGGTCAAGTTTCTTTACATTTTACAGGCCTGCAAAGTGTTTTTTTTTCCACCTTATGTTGACCAAGTAATGGAAATAATAAATGGGAGGGGTTGCTCATTCACCACCATGAGGCAGCCCACCTGTAGATCATGTTTAACCTGGCCTCCATGTACCTCCATCTGTAAGACATGCCTCTATGCCTGTGACCTGCCTGACCTTAGCATTCAGAAGCCAAACCTTAACGCAGTGAAGTGACAGACTCTCGGAACTGTGCCTAAACCTGTCACGCACTGTTCCAGCCACCATTTCCCATGACAGGATTTTAAAAACAGTACCTAAAAAAGATACTTGATCTATTTCAACCTCTTGGTCCCGCATGCTGGACAACTCATTCGCTTTCCCCCTCGCACGTCCACCTGCCCGCCCTACCCATCTGCTTCTGAGTGACAGCCAGGCAGGTGATCCTGCGCAGGCCTCATCGGGCCGATCTCGGCACGGTAGCCGCGGCGACAGCTGCTTGATATGGACGTGGCCCCCGGCGCAAAGCAGAAGATGAAGAGCAATGGAAAATCTTGCGCCAGTGGCAGTCCTGTCAGCCGCTGCAAACTTCCAGCCCTTTTTAAAATGTCAGCAGTGAGGTGTGCGTTTACTTTATCGTTTATAATAATGTCTCCCTCCGCAGTCCCCCTGACACCCCCCCCTCGCAGTCCTCGGTCTGTCCGTGTAATGTAGTACTACTGCTTTTTATTTGCTTAGCTGTCTCCTTTATTTAATGCCAGTTTGTCTCACCTTACATTCCACTGAATCGTTTGAAAAACAATATGCGTTCTGATATTCACGCTTCCCAGTTGCTGAATGCTTTGAATGCTTTAGATAAATGCTTTTTTTCTTGCTTTACAGCATTTATGAGAGAGGAAGAGGTTAAGAGAGACTCATACGTCCAAATAGATAAATGTGAAAGGGTTTGGAGCCCATGACCTACTGGTGTGTGTCCTACGCATTACTTACTGGCTGCTCCTGCATCTTGCTCATGCCCCCAGCTAAAAGGGAGCATGACCGTGTGCTTAGAGAGCGCTTCAGAGTGGCTTGGTGGTGTAATGGAAGCCACACGAGTCAGCGACGCTGGTTATCTGCGCCAGCTGGGGGAGTGGCCCCGCGGCTCTCTCTGTCTGGACTCTGTTAGTCTGCCGCTTTGCCTAATGGAAAAAGAGACCTTTTCAATGCGCCACTTAAAAATCAGAAACTCTCCTGGACGACGCCTTCAAAGTGCCTGCAGCATCATGGAAATTTGGCTGCCTTTGGACAGGGTGATGTATATTACAGTTTAGAATCATTATCCCCCACCCTTTTGCAGAAAGGATTTTTTTCCCCCTCTCCCACTACTGTCAGAAAGCTTTTGGAGGAATTACACGCACTTGTAGGGTTGATGGGATCACTTGGTCTGTCAGGTCTTGGGGTTCAATGGGACTGAGGGCAGAGGTGGAGTTGGAGTCCTGTGAAATCTCATCTCTAGGAACCAATGCGTATAATTTTTACAAACCCATATCATGCCTTCAGAAATTAGGACCTGTGTGGTGCCTAACATATCTGTGTGAGGGGGCTAACATTATACACACCAAAAAAGCTCCAAAAGCATTGGTGTAGACTGCCCCTATCTGAGGTGACCAGATATACAAGTCTCGCTCTCCCTCTGTCGGATCGTAGCACCACGTGCTCTGGGCAGAGACGCCACGTGGCGATGTTCCAGCACCCGTCATATCGATGGCGGTTTGCCACACAGAAGCTTTGATAATCACGAGCATTGTAATGAAAGTTTTTTTTTTTTTTAACCACAATGCATTTTTCTTTACGTCATCATTCTGGACCGTACCATCCAGTAGGTTAGTGGGGGGGGGGGGGGCGCGGCACACAAAAAGCACCGTCCACAACAGGGCTGACAATGAAAATAACAGTGTTGCTTGTTAGTATTCTACTCTGTCTAGGAGGCGCACATTAAGTTATCCCCACGCCTCTCCCTCGTAGGCTTTGGCTGGGTTCTGTTTTGTTAAGTAGTTGCTTAGAAATGAAGCCTTATGCTTTATCTGTAAGATCAGGCAGTAAGATACAATGCTACACTGTGTAAACACTGGGATTAGTTAATAGACTCTTGGCAAGTGGCTACACTGTTACACGGTCTCCTGTAAGATCCCTTTCAGAGACAAGGAGTCAAGGAAAATCCCATTTTTCAGCTACTCCTCATAGCCATGGAAATAGGAGGCCCGGGACAGCCTTCCACACTTAGCCGCTCCTCACCGGGCTCAAGGCCCTCCACATTTTTTTTGTTGTGTGTGTGTGTTTGTGTGTGTGTGTGTGTGTGTGTGTGTGTGTGTGTGTGTGTGTGTGTGTGTGTGTGTGTGGGGTGGCGGTGGTGTGTGGTTTCAGGTTGCATATAGAATCACGATCGGTTTAGGCATAGAGACTAATGATCTGGTCGTCTGACCATGGAGTCTCTCTCACTTCTAATCCAGATGGGGGGGGTGGTGAGGGAACAGCTGGTAATGCCAACACATCCTTCCCCTTTGGTTTTTATGTCTGCCACTTTTTAAAAAGCCTGGACTTCAGCTCGGAAAACTGTGCGATTCCAAATGGACACTGACCTTGGGAAACTGTCCTAATAAGCTAAAAGGCCTTCCTTACTTCTTTATTACTGTTCCTCTTAGCAGCAGTGATTTACAGTGTTGTTTATCTCTAACTAGTGACTTAGTGTCCTAGTGATTAGTGATTTGGTTTACTTTGACTTGAGTTGTGGCTGAAATATTTCCTAGGTGTCTGACACTGAAATTTACACAACGGCTCCAGTTTTTTTAGCTTGCTGGCATTGTGCATAAAAGAAAGGGCTGAAATTTCCTGTTATTGGACAATGTGCCGTACGGGCCGTGTGCATGACCTTTGCTCAGCACGGACTTAATCTTAGATGCCTTCTCAGAAATGAACCATCCAGTATCTGCTTTTTAAATGAAAAATAAGTCACTTCACTTGGTCTCTAGGAGAAGTTTGTTATCAGCCCGTCTCCTTCTGGAGCATGTGGTCCAGGTTCAGGGTTACAATGCTCACCCTGTATTAATGAGCTGTGTATTCAGTACCCTGGACAGCGTACAGCAATAGGGCAGTGTGCTGAACTGGGCTGGGAAGAATAAAACACGCCCACCACTTTGATTTTATTACAACGAACAGGAAATCATGGGCATTCATTTGAGGGACAATAACCCTCTTGTCTTCCAGAGTACTTTCTGCCTAACTGTTACTTTTATTTGTGCTCTCAAACTGCTTATCTGTTGCTGGGCTTAAAAAAACAGTACAAGGCAGAGATTGGGATGAATGGGGTGCCAGCCAAAAGCAGGGTACAAGGCAGAGATTGGGCTGGATGGGGTGCCAGCCAAAAGCAGGGTACAAGGTAGAGATTGGGCTGGATGGGGTGCCAGCCCAACACAGGGTACAAGGCAGAGATTGGGATGAATGGGGTGCCAGCCAAAAGCAGGGTATAAGGTAGAGATTGGGCTGGATGGGGTGCCAGCCAAAAGCAGGGTACAAGGTAGGGATTGGGCTGGATGTGGTGCCAGCCCAACACAGGGTACAAGGCAGAGGCTGGTTAAGGCATCCGCAGAACAGTCATACACACTCAGCATAGAATTCCCAACTCACATGAACTGGATATTTTTTGACCGGAGAAGGAAAGTAATGCCCACGGTGGAAGTCCCTTACCGCTAACGTCCCGCATGGCAGGACATGTGAGGTAACACTACTCACCCAGCTTCTGTGCAGCCCAGCACACGACACCGTTCAGTACATTTGCGCCGTCTCGTGTTTGCAGTGCCAGATGGGAAAATATCATGTTAATGCTTACGCTTATCTGTTACTATTACAGTGAGATGTCAAGTAGACATTTATATGTATCACTGCATGTAAGGAAATAAACAGGCCAGAAGAGGAACAGGAAGACCTGTTGGCCCTAAATGGGTTATACCTGAGATGGTGCACAGGAGCGCACCCACACACCCCCCCATCCGTGAAAGGTTTTCTTGGTGTTCATCATTTGTTTGTCAACACTTAACAAAACAGATTTTGATGCTCAATAGTATTCACTTTCCCTCCTTTTTGCATGTGCTCTTCCGTGACCTTTAAAGGTTAAAGGTCAAGGGCATTTCTATTGTGCCTGTGGTGCTGGCTCCAGTTTAGTTTACTACCCAGCGGGGTGGGAAGTAATGTAAGCCGACCGCTTTGTGGTGGCTGTGGAGCATGTTCTGGGGGGGAGGGGGGGGTGGCAGGTCGTGTGAACAAGTGAGGATTAACAGCCGCCAATGAGTCCCGTTCTCAGCGTCCACTCATGACCTATCCGGTTTCAGCTCTCATGGAGAGGCCGTTCAGCGCTCGTGTCTCCCTCAGATTGGATTGGAAGGACACGCTGCCCTTCACCGTGCGATAAGAGGCCCCCGGGGGCTTCGCGGTGCAGCAGCAGGCCGCCACTAAACACGTAGCCAGCCCCCTCTTTACAAATAGTTTTCATATTTCTGCAAAGCGAACGTTACATAATGCACTGCAAAACAGCCACCCTTAGGAAACATTTCTGTACATGTTTAGTGCGCAATGAAAGCAGCCCTGTGCTGAAACTATCAGGCTGAATATAGGCTGACAGAACGGTGGTTTTCAAGTGTTTCAGGGGCCTACTGGGGGGGGGGGGGGCACAAAATAGAAATGCAGTTTTTATACTTCCATAGTGCCGAGTGGCTGGGCAGCAGCGTCCTTCCCGAAGAGACGAACGCACGTTCATCAGCTGAGGTGTGCTCGAGGTAACCATGGTGCGCTTGAGGTAACCATGGTGACCACCCGAACACCACTATAAAATACCAGCACCTCTCACTCCCAGTGCTGCCAGTCGTAGGACTCAATTAATGTCTATTTTTGTTCTGTGGCTGGTCATTCAGCTTTTGCTTGTTCACAGTGTAAATGAACAAGTGTTCAGACTCACTTTCATAGAAGGCTCGGGCAGGCGGTGCCCTTACTTTCATGTCCTTATTGAAATGTTCACTGTCTGGCACGTGTTTTTCTGGTTGTGTCCTGGTCTTTTATGAACCTGTTTCTTTTCAAAACCATGAGCTGCTTAGAACCTACTATATCTGTTGCATGCATTCACTAAAACTGAATCAATCAATAGTTTTTTTAACCCATTATTTTAACTCAAAGTTAATTTCTAATTTAGCTCTTAACCCATTTAATATTTATAGCTGGGAAAAATTATGTAAACTCTTTTCTGTGAATACAAATTTTATCGAATTAAAAAAATTAATTAACTGCAAATAATTTCCAGTTTTCATTATTTCCACGGTTACCTTTAAGTGGAATGAGAGAGTGTCGCCGGGGTTTGTTAAACCGGGGACGTTGGGCTGCTGCTCCATGTTCACGTTGAGCTGTACAGAATTCCCCTCGGCAGCCGTTAACAGAACAGGCGGGGGGGGGGGGGGGTACAAAAAGCTTTCAGAGTGCAGGCAGCCTGCGGGGAGTTTACAGCAGCTCTGTTCACAGAGCTTTGTGAGGGAAGCTGCCGCGGTGGACAGCAGAAACGCGCCCACACAGGCCTCCGCAGGGGTGTCTGGGTCTGCCAGCTCGAACATCCACGCGTACATAACTGGGATCGGTCCAGACGAGCCAACAAACACGGACTTCCTCACACTCTCTTCACATCTTTATAGAAGCAAACATCATAATAGTGAGGACTGCTGTGTTGTGTGCTGGAGCTGACAGGCGTATTAACTCACTCATGGTAACCATATGCATGTTATAGATGTGACAGACACACAGCACAAACTGACAGTTAGGAGCAGCCTGAAATATTGTCCAGTGTCATTTCTGAAAACCTTTCACCTCCTCTTATTTTCCTTCTCACCACCTTTTTGTGTGCGAATCTTGGTCTGTTTCCATCCAACCTCCTTTATTCCGCTCCCCTCCCTCCCTACCCCAGGGGTGCACTTATGGCAACACTTTGCACCCAGACACAAAGATCTGATGATCCTTTGCACTCTCATTGGTGCACCAAACCACCCCCCCCCCTACACACACACACATTTTCAAGTCCCCTTTTCATCCAGGCCATAAATCAGCATCTTTCAAGAGGTGACTGGGGGTAGTTTCTGTATCCACCTGCATGACAGTGATGTGACAGAAGATGAAGGTGCAGATCTGGGGTGCTTGCAGTTTAACACACATCCAGGACACGTGCATCACACACCCCAAAGCTCTGCCCCAAAGCAAGCGTCGCTCACGTTTTCACATCCCTTCCGGGCACGGCTTCTGTATCATGTGACGGTGCCACTCAGACATCGTGTACTCACTCACTTCCGTTTCACACAGCAGTCTTTCTCGTCTCTGTTTTCATCAGTTATTGCCTGTCGTTCGTTCGTCGTTACTCATTTCACAGGTGTGTTGAAACGTAACTCGCTGCCTTGGGCGAAGAGATTTGGAGAGAGCACGGTAGTCAAATCGGCTGCTGTTGGGAACAAGGGAAAATTTAGTCATTAGAGCACAATGTAATAACGATTTGCTGGCATCTGTGAGTGGAAGGCTGCACTGCTGGCGTAATGTGATATATCCGTACGCCACGTTTTCGCTTTCTTCTACTTGTTTGTGTCTAATTGGCTCAATGCGCGTTCATAATCAGTGATCCACCATGTCTAATAGTGCATGTCAAATTGTGTGGCCTTACAAAACATCTCTCTCTCTCTCTGTCTGTCTCTCTCTCTCCTCTTTCTCTCTCTCCCTCTCTTTCTGTCTGTCTCTCTTTCTCCAGCTTTTTCTCTCCCTTTCTCTCTCTCGCTCTCTCCCTCCCTCTCTCTCCCCCTTTCCCTCTCTCTCTCTTTCTGTGTCTCTCCCTCTCTTTCTGTCTGTCTCTCTCCATCTTTCTCTCACTCTCTCTCTCTCTGGCATTTGTTAGTGTTCTGTTCTAATGAATATTAAGCTGCCAGTGATTATGCACGGCAGACTAATCAATCAGCGCAATCGATTAGCAGGACCCTGACGATGACCAGGCCTTCACCACACGCATCATTGCCATCGCTACGACATAAACACTGGGGCGAACTGTTTACAGGTTCGTGGAAAGAGCTGCTGTGATTGCAGGTATGAACCATAAATATGGGGGGGGGGGCGGCACAGGAACAGATAATGATGGGTCCTGGCTATTCAGCGTAGCCTGTAGTGCCTAATTATGGTTCCACTGAAGTTGAGCACGGATCATTTTAGAAAGGTGAAAAAAATCAGGGAAGTTCTTTCACATTTTCGTAGGCATTCAGGATTTGTGCGAATGTGCATGCATGTGTGTGTATGCACATCCTCGTGTGTGTGAGTCTGTACACGTGTACATACTTAGCTCTGTGTGTGTGTGTGTGTGTGCGTGTGTGCACATGCAGGGGAGTTGTCCTCATTGTGTAAGCACGCGGTGTTGTATAAGAACTCCCACTTGTGTTTCAGTGGCACTAAGAGCCGAGCCCTCGGAGCCTTGCTCCTGCCGCGCGGTCGGCCCCCTCGTTCCCACGCACAGCCGTGTCCTCTCAGGTCATTAAACCCTAACAGCAACCCGTTTGAAAAGGTTGCTCTGACAGTTTTCCAAAACAGCGCAGAGGGTAGCTGTCCCTTTCCTAGTCAGACTCGGAACTCCCGCGTACACACGCACACACACACACACACATTCACATAAGAGGCCCCTTGGCAACACCTGCCAGAAAAGGCATAGCTCATGCCCCCGCCCTGACAGAGCCAGGCTGTTGAATGCTCAGGTGGGGTCTGTCTCACCTGGACCCCAGCATCTGCCTAAACCTTCAGCGAAATCAGAAGCAGCTGAGATTCAGAACTGTCTGCACAGTCAAGTTGTAACAATCCGGCAAAAGTTAGCAGGATTTTACAAATTTACAACGGGATTTACAACCTGTTGTACGTTGTATATGAACAGAATGGGAAAACAATGCTAATCGTGCTAAGGAAGGTGGTGTTGGAGGGGGAGGGGCTTAAGGAGGAATTATTGCCACGGCACACAAGAACAGGTCAAGGCCTCTATTCCCCCATCATTTTTTGCGCTTTTCTATCAGCGGTATTTCTCTTCTTCTGTTATCACAGATAAGGCTTCTTTTCCTTGCCACCTAGCCCTTCTAAGAGCAGAGTGTAGAAAACACACAGACAATGAAACGCAAGTCTGCAGTCTCTATAGCCTGTGTTTGAACATGGTCAGAACTGTGACGGGACAGAGTACCCCTTCACCAGGGGCCATATCGTCTTTGGCTACCCATCATGAAACATTGTTCAGTTTTCTCTCTCTGACCGTCTCCACTTCTATGGCACGCTGGTAGGTGGCAACACTGCCCTCTAGTGTTCAGTCATATGACTTCAGCAATAGGATCCACCAGTGTTGTTGGTTAGCTCTGGTAGTGTCTGGACAGTCAGTGACACGACACCTCAGGTGAAATCCTTCCACAGTGCTTAAAAAATGTGCAAGAACATCCCATCTACCTGCTCTACCACTCCCTGGACCTATTCTCCTGTTCTCCCCAGTCAGGAGGAAAGACTACTGTCCCACCAAATGCTTGCTTTCACTGGGACCTGTTACATGGTCCCCTGCCTCCACTTTCCCTGTTTACCCATGAAAATGGTCTGCTCCTAAAGCAGGCATATTTGCATGTTTTACCTGGGGGGTGGGGATGAGCCAATGAGAGCACTGCATGGCTGAAATGCTCTGCACTCGGACTTTTGAGGGTGTGCGGGACATGTCCATACGGGAACGGTGTGACATCCACATGGAGGAAAAGGTCTCACATTTCCTGGGCAGAAATGAGAAAGAAAAACAGGTTACGATAAGCAGCGCAGTCGACGGTAATTGTAAGGTGTATGTAACATTGTCAATGTTGACTCAGCCAGCAGCTGAAAAGGCCTCTTGAGTAAAAACAGTTTTTTTGTCTGTTAGAGAAAGAGGGGAGAAATGAGTTTAATATTATATCTAGAACACATAGAACTGCAGGGGACAAATCAGTACAACAGCCACAAGAGGACTGGTAATCCAGACATTCTGTGAAATGCCAGAACAGCCGGCCAATGTAAATACAGGACAGGTTTGAAGCGTGCTCGTGATGTTCCACATAAACGGACAGCTCCTTGGCTGTTTTGCTTTGGTTCGATCCTGACAGCAGCTGCATATCAGCACACACGCTGACATGGCAAAATGTATCTGTGATGAAGATTGCAGAGTTTTCCCACTTTGTGTTTTTAGTGTGGCCTTGTGTGTCACTCGGGGGGGGGCACAGGTCACTGAGCTTTGGGATTCTGTTATCACTGCTGAAAAGCGCATTTTACATAAGGTCACATGTGAGGTCAGCTTCATCACCCCCCCCCGGCCCCGACTAGCTCTTCTGCATCTGTTGTTTGCTGTGGGTTTGAGAATCTTGTCAACATGTAAAGTAGGCTTTCCAGTACTCTAAAACCATTTGTCTTTTCCTGTTTTGGCCCCTCCATCTTATTATACTATATTCATCTGCTGTTTTGGCCCCTCCATCATATTAAACCCTATTCTTCTCCTGTCTTGGCCCCTCCATCATATTAACCCCTATTCTTCTCCTGTCTTGGTCCCTCCATCATTTTAACCCCTATTCTTCTCCTGTCTTGGCCCCTCCATCATATTAACCCCTATTCTTCTCCTGTCTTGGTCCCTCCATCATTTTAACCCCTATTCTTCTCCTGTCTTGGCCCCTCCATCATATTAAACCCTATTCTTCTCTCACTCTGTTGTCATTTATATTCATTTTTGCTCTTATCCATAAGCCTTTTGTGCTGTTACAGTCCACATTTCTAATAATAAAGATGCCATATTTATAGTAAAAATGGAGCCAGATTAAATAACAGACGCTCAGGATCTCCTCCAATGCCAATCTTAAAGATTCTGGTGTCTCCTGGAGTGCTTGTGGTACCTATGTTCCTTTAGTTTATTCCGTCGTTAAAATTTCACCATTAACTGAAACGCCTGCTGTCTCCTGTGGGTGTTACAACCCTTTTGAACTTATTTAATATTTGTTTAAATTGTTCAGCCCAAATATTTGGTTACTGAACTCTGTGGTAAATGTGAATATTAATCTTTTTTCTCCCGGGAATACTTTTTCTGGAATGGATGCTAGCATTCTTTGGCCTCCAGACAACGGCAATAGCATTAGCAACGGCAGTAGCATTAGCGTTAGCAACAGCGTTCTTTGGCCTCCAGAAAATTGTGTCTCCGTAACAGCTAGGAGTCCACAAGTACTGTGGGGAGTGGAAATGATATAATTGTTCCTTTATCCATACAGTTTCCGATATGGGTAACAAGTGGCTGTTATTACGGCAGTGTACTGTCAAACTAAATAGTATTAATTATTCATAGCATGTTGCTTATTTCAGTTGCGCCTTGACAATTATTAATAGCTATCATCATTATGACAATAGTTGTTTGTGTTTATGTTGATGTTTACTGTACATGTCCACATCATATTCCTTGCAAGAATATGATATAACATCAAACGAATCACAGACAAAAACGTATTTCTGCTGCCTTTCAGCAACGCAGTGGTGTCACATTATAAGCCATTTAGAACAGTTTAAATGAAATATTTGTTTACACGGTCATTGACTAATACAGACATTAGGACTGTTTCTGAAGGAAAGGTATGTAGGCTATTAGGGACGTGACAGGTTTTGCAAGACTGAATTTAATCCAGGCCGATATGTATTATGGTTCAAAGGAAAGAAAAATCGATGTTGTTGTTTCAGGGCCAATGCCAGAAAAATGTGCCGGAAGGCAAACACTGCATTACGTTGTGTGTATTATACAAAACAGACTGGAGATAAGTTAAAACAAAAAACCTGTATTGAGTCTTTCTCCAACAGCTGTGTTTTCTGTGTACTACAATCATTTTCATATCCATATACATTGCTGTATATTCTTCTTTTGTACCTGACGCCAGGTTTTTTTTTTCAATTATGTCATAACTGATATTGGGGTCAGTTACGTCCCAGACTTTGTTTATACTGACAGTTATGTTGCAGACGAAAGGTTGCATCATGACAAGGAAGCCAACAAAACAAACAAAAATTAATTGTTATGAAATCAAATTACTGTAGAGACTGTAAAACAGGACTTTACTGGTTTGGTTCTCCTTTCGCGGTCATCGTGGTCTGTAATCAGTGACCCCAAGTGCTTCTTCGTGGAATCACTGACCCTGAGGTCTTCTTTGTTTTGCAGGTTCATCCTGGTGTTCGGCTGCCTCGTTCTGTCCGTGTTCTCCACAATACCTCCTCATCAGGAGCTCTCCTCGCACTGCCTTGTCACTCTGGTAAGCGACCGCCACCGACGTCTTTTATCTTTTCTGTGTCACCTTCGCTGTCAGTGAAATTTTTTTTTTTTTTCTGCTTGGTTGACTTTTCAAACGGGGTGCTCTGAAATTTAGATTTTGTGTCGGTTTAATTTCTACTGCAACACGTCTGACACACGTGTTGGCTTTATGATTTTTGTTTTTAGTTTAAAATAATTGGTGTGTGGTATTAATATTTTTATTTATCTTTCTAATTATAAATTACAGTATTCACGCATTGGAAATTAAAAATTCTAAACAAACCACTGCCCATGGTTTCCATCTTGTAATAAGATTTTTTCTTGCAATGTCATTAATTCATCTGAAATTATTACTTTTCACCAAATCAAAGTATTTCCTTGTTCTGGTGGATGCAGTGATGACCTGATTGGTTTTTGGAACACTTTAAACTTTCGGGAAACAAGCATCCTTGCATGTTCAAAGGGATGTCTCTTCAATAGCAGTTAACATACTACAGGTAAACAATAACAAGCATGTTTATCACCTGAAGAACGCAAAACATGTTGTTTATCATATATGAGATGTGAGCCATGGACAGAGTTCAAGAGCCCCAGACACTGAGGTAAACCAGTGCAAAACAGCCTTGTTTTTCTTCATTGCTAGGATTAAAATTCAGACTAAAACAGTCAGTGAAAAGGACGACTGTCTTGTGAATTTTGTTGCCAAGTAACGGAAGGTTTTTTTGCTGAGGCGTTGGTGCTTTTAAGGCAGTAGAAATTTGAGCACATTCAGAAATGTTGAATCCTTATCAGCTGATCTGAAAATGTTAGTCAAGGATCTGTGGTGTAGGGCGATGTTGTGTTAGACCAGGAGTGAGCTTTGAAGCCACATGTCACTCTTCCACCCTTCTGCAGTATCATTCCCTGTAATGGGAGAGGGACAAGAAATGGCTCTTTTATGGTAAAGGTTGCAGGACCCTGTCCTAGACAAAAGGTTTCAGGTTTAAATCCTACAGACTTTATGTTTTCTTTCTGTGTTCAGATGGATGCTTCCTGGTTTATGGCTGTTGTACATGCCATTCAGACAACATGGTGACTGAATTCTGATCTTTATACATTGTGTTGGTGAATGGCCCACGTGGAAGTCAAATTCAAATCCAATAATGCAGTTATTAACTAGGTAAGAGGACGTTTGTAAAACAGATTTATTGACTATAGCCTATTGCTATGCAGATGCCGCTAACAAAAGAGTCATGAGAAGTTTCCTAAACAAAAAAAAAACGGAGTTTATATAGGAGAAAAGTGTAACACGCAATCAAACGTAATAAAACTTTTCCACATCCACAGGAGGCTCTGGGCAGAAGCGATGAAATCGTAAATAATCTGTTATGCACAAGGCCCCATGGAGACGGGTTCCAGACCACAGTGACGCTAATAAGATCACCAGTAAATGAGTAATGGATAGTTACTTAAGTGGAAGGTTGAGGGTAAACAGGATTTAATCCCTGAAATTTCGAGACGTTTCTGCTATGAGTGTTTTGTCACTTCTTGTGATGACTGTGCCACTTTATAATATTAAAATTTTCCACTATTCAAGAATTACTGCTCGCACTTGGTGTGACAGAATTCACATTGCTATTTGCAAGATAAAAGCTATCAAACAGAGGGTGTTGCTTTGGATGGATAGATAGATAAATAGACTTTATTGTCATTGTAGTGGTACAACGCAATTTGTTTGGTAGCACTCAGAGATCAGAAGCAGTAAGGAAAGAAAAGAAATTAAAATTTACACAATATAAAAATTATACAAAAGAATAAACAAAGATAAATGCACTAAAATGTAAAATATAACAGTTTATACAACCGGGTATATATGCAGTGGGACTTCAATCTGGAGTGCAGACAGTAGAGGACAGGTATGTTGGGCAGGGGAAGTATTGCACAGATAATCATAATAATAGAGTTCTTAGTGTAAAAGTGATCGGTGCATTAGCAGCAACTTGGGGGAGGAGGGAAAAGGGGGGGGGGGGTTAACAGCTTGGACTGTTAGCAGCTATGAATGGTGTGTGTGTGTGTGTGTGTGTGTGTGTGTGTGTGTAATTGTCCTGTATCTTTTGCCCGATGGGAGGGGCACAAACAGTCTGTGTCCTGGATGGGTTGGACTCTTGATGATGTCGCTAGCTCTCTTGTGTAGGCAGCTAGCATAGACCATGTCCAGATCGTGGAGTTTACTTCCCACAATCCTCTGTGCTGCCTTGACTATTCGAGCCAGGTCTCTCTGGTTCTTGGATACAGGCTGTCCAGCAATGTTCTTTTTAAGTGACAGTTATTCTCAAAACAAGAACCACGCAGTTTGAAATCTGGGGTGTTCCAGAACAGCACCAGTGGAACTTGGTATGTATGAGAGACCTGTGAGCAGGACCTGGTTCAGTTCAAACCTTGGCTTATCACCAGATCCACTAGTTCATTAACCAGAGTGTGGGGGCAGAGCAGAGCATTGTGTCAGCTGATCTCTGAGCTCTGGTGTGGGGGCGGAGCATTGTGTCAGCTGATCTCTGAGTTCTGGTGTGGGGGCGGAGCATTGTGCCAGCTGATCTCTCAGCTCTGGTGACTTGGCCAATCATTCCAACCGTATCGACTATTCCCCCTTGATGAAATGCTAGCCGTTCCCATGCCTTGTGGCCATGGGGCCTGCCGTGAAGATGCGTGTAACCAGAGAGCGCTCATGGACCAGGTTCTGGTCAAGATGGTTCTGTGAATACAAACAGGCCATAAAAGAAAAGCACACTGGGCTAAATGTTCCCATTCCTGTTCAAGTGTAAACAGAGCTCCCCATGGGTTTATCTTCTCAATGTGTCTCCCTATCTAAACACAATAAACATGACTGGGTAACAAGATAGGCTATGAAATTAGCCTGCATTCTGCAGACAATCACCCTAAACTCACCTGAGAGCAATCAGTGAGTGGAATAGTTCATTGATTATGATCCTTTGACAGTGTAATTAACTCCCCGCAGTTTGTTAAAAACTGTTCCCTGGATCTAGGCACATGGTGGGGCCTGTTTGCATGTAAGTTGAGCAGGAGGAAGAAATCATAAAGCGCAATAATTTTTAATATAAATTATTATCATGCTGCAGTTCCCCGCGGTTACAGCCTATTAGGATTCCCAATATGTCGATTGTAGGATTTCCGTGGCGGATCCTCTGTCACCTGAGCTCTAATGAAATGACAGGAAGGCAGTGCTGTGGTGCAGTGATTTCATGTGTTTTGTTACTCAGATGTTGTTTTGCAGTTTTGGAGTCTCACCCACCCCCACAACAATAAAACAGAAAATGAAAAGATAAAGAAAGTGCACGGGTGCTTTTTTTAACACTTTAATGAAAAGATTAAATGCCATTTTCAGGTTTGCACTCATTTGAATGTTGAATGAGTTGTTTCACACTTATTCCGGATCACTTAAAAATGGCCGCTGTGCCACTGCATTTTTCATGTTGAATCATGATGGGGAAAAAAACATCCAACAACAAGTTTTGAACTACTTTTTAAGTAACTAAAATAAACTAATCGAGATATGAAATATATATTCCTGATCTTTTATTAACAGGTTTCTCTGTGGTAAGCTCACCACGTTGTCCCATTTATTAACTGTGTCAACCAAAAAATGTGCATTTTACCAGTTTTTGCCTGAGGTGTCAGCAATGGGTTAAACTGATATGAACAAACTCTGTGACACTTTGTCAAAATGTACGCAGTGCAGCTATTAAATGATAATGCGAATATACATTCACTGAAGATGTATAACACTAAAATGATTGCCAAAGAAGCCATTTGCACTAATTTCAGTTTGGAAGCATTCCTCCCAACAGCTGTAAGAGGCTTGAAGACACACAGACATGATACTTCTAACATAAGATAAAAACATAGCTGTGAAGCCCTAACAAGAATAAATCTTTGAATTGACGCAGCAGAAACAAGTCTAATATACTTGATGTTGTTCTGATTCTATTACAGTAAATCAAAACCTGTTGTTGTCCATTGACAGTACATTGCATTTATTAATGAATTATCATTGCTTTATCATTATTAAATAGCCCAAAGAAAAAATATAACCACTGTTATATTTGTTTATGCCTGCTCATAACTGTTCTGTGTAACAATGATTGCTTCGCAGCTTTTTTGCGGCACTGAGTGTGTTTGCGTGTTGCTCCGTTATGATGTCATAATGAGTGAGGTCACATGACCATTAACCCAATTGATAGGTCAGTTCCACTGTCTAAGCCCTGCATCACACCCTCTTTCCTCACAGGAGTTTGTGATGATCGTGGTGTTCGGACTGGAGTACATCATTCGCATCTGGTCCGCGGGCTGCTGCTGCCGCTACCGAGGATGGCAGGGCCGGCTACGCTTTGCCCGCAAGCCTTTCTGCATCATCGGTGAGTGCCCAGCGGGCACTCTGCCCAAAACGATATGCGTGTGTGAGTGCCGGGCTTGGGTACTCGTCACAGGTACCACTGGTGTGAACAAAAGTAAACAGGCTCTGTCACATTGTCTTTGTCATTGATTGAGAAGAATCCTGGAAATAGGGGGCCCATGAGGTTGGTCTTAAACCCATGGGTCTGTATGCTCACAGCTTTCCCTCTCATTTTGTCTGTGAGGCTCATTCAAATACGAACATGCAGGCATGCTCGCTTTCCACTTCGGCCCGGTTGCCCAGCCAGGTGTGATATTTCAGACCTGACGTAGCCTGACACGAGGAGGTCACCTCATGTGGATTTTAAACACAGCAAGCGTGGCCTACACTATTCACCCTCTGCAGGTTTCCTTTCTGCATGTTGTCCAACAGCCGGCGGGGGGGTCCAGCCTCTCCCAAAACACTCTGCTTTTTCTCACATTGTTGCTTCAACAGATGCCTCGGCCTGAAAAAACGACGCCTGCAACATTAGCGTCATGTAGATATAATTCCCTAAACTCAGGCCAAACGTGTCACACTGGAGCACAGCAGTGTAGGCCAGAACAGCAGCTGTAGGACTGGACCAGACAAACTGATGTGTCACTGCAGTGTCGCCAACTGGGCTGCCCCCAAACATGGGGGGGGGGATTTTTTTACGGGAGAAAATAATCATTAATTATGTATTGTAACAAAGTAATGTTTCTAACGTTTGGTTTTTGCAAGGTGTATGGTTTCTTTGAAGATAAACCATTTTAAATTGGTTCTAAGCCTACATTTTCAGTGTGTTTGCTTTATAAGAGCTGTACAGTTTATGACAACACCATGTAAAACAAAACTGGCTCAGCAGCACGGGTGTGTTAAGTGGGATCGTCTCAAACTGACGGGTCTCGGAACAGTGAAAAAATGTGATGCGTATTACCGAGAACACAAAGTTTAACGTTGTGTACAAGTACAGAAGCAAAGGACCAAAAACTACAAAAAAATGTGCAAAAGGACAGACAATGTGGATAAGATAAGATAATATAATCCTTTATTAGTCCCACAACAGGGAAATTCACAGTGTTGCAGCAGCAAGGGGAAAGCAAAGTGGTGAACATAAATAATAAAAAACGAAAAGAGTATAAGAGAGTAAAACACAGTAAAGCAGCAAAAAAGAGAATCACATTTACAGACAGACTGCACATAGAAATATATTGCACAACAGATATCAAATATTTACATTTCACATTTCTGCAGATGTGTGTGTCTCCTGGGAGCAGTGCTGACTGTACAACCTAACAGCGGCAGGAAGAAAGGACCTGCGATAACGCTCCTGTTACTACTCATGCATGGGGTGGGACTTGTTCTCCAACTGGGATTCTAGCTTAGCTAACATCCTCCTATCACACACCTCCTGCACTGGGTCTAGGGAGCTTCCCAGGACAGAGCTGGCCCCCTTAATGAGCTTGTCAAGTGTAAAGAAAGGATTAGCAGCTGAACTGTTGTCAGTGGTGTCACAAGCACCCCTCAGTAATTTCATCACCTCGAGTCTTGCTTGGAGTTTCTGCCGTACACAATAAACCCAATCATCACCCCCAATTCCTCCAGCTCCAGATGTCCTTGCTAAAACCAGGCCCGATCTGCATCGCCGCTCAGTTGTTCCATTTCACTTTGGCACACCAGTGCCCCCATCGTAGACACCGTCGCAGGAAGTCGGCCAAGGGCGCATCATTCGATGGGTACTGTCAGGGCTTTGGCGGACTCGGCGCTCTTCTCACGCTGAGTCTGCGTGACGGATGTTCCCGCAGGAACAGGCGCCGTGGAGATTGTTAACAAGAGGAATGTTCGCAGCCCTGACGCCTGTCTGCATAAGGAGCCGACTGCGCCTCTGCATGGCACAGTTGTCACCAGCCTCCTGTGCATGCCCCTAATTGTGATTAAGTGAGGCGACTCTTTCGACCGCGTCCAAAATTGTGTTAGCAGAACCGGCGTGGCTGATTGATGGCCACACTGAAGACTGATGACGACTGGATCAGGAGTGAGATGGCTTCGCTTTATTACCTCACAAGCACAAGTGTGTGTGTGTGTGTGCACGCGTGTGTGTGTGTGTGTGCTTTTTATGCACATGTATCTACATGTCTTTGCCTGAACCAAGAAGTTCAATGTCATCTGGCCATCACAGCCTCCCTGTTAGCTGCCCAGCGCTGACAAACTGATGGTAACCTATTACCCTAGCATGCAGCCAAGGATGTAGCGGCAGGAAATAGAGGCTAAATGAAAAGTGTAATGGAAGAGCTGATTTCTAGGGCTGCCAATATTATCACGTGGACCGACTGTCTAAATGGTGCCGTGAACGTAGTGGACCGGAAAACCAGGTCACCGTCGGGCTCAATGATAATCACAACAAATCATGAGTTATGGGGGACCCAGCAATTTTGTTTTAATGCTATCAGGAGGATGCCGCTGTTTAACCTTGAGGTCTTGACCAATGTAATTCTGAATTAGGAGTAAGCCAGCTCTGAGTACTGAGCCAGCTCTGCAGATAGCTACGTGTGAGCGGTACCCATTCTTTGTTTAGCTTTTACGCCAACTCTGCAGCTAGCTCTGAGCTGGGAACATAAACGACGCCTTCGCTCGGGGGCGTTGAACGCGAAGGTAAAGGCCTCCGGTACACAGGCAGATTTCACGGCGGGAATGCAGTGTGATTTGCAAATGCTTGACAATGAAGAAATCAAGCCATGTTTGTGTTTACAGAACCTTCACGTGTTCTGTGTGAAGTACAAACAATACGTTTGTGAATGGATGACAGGATGCAAGCGCTGTTTAAGCCACTAACATGTATGTGCATTTGTACAGAGGCTCGTAGCTCAGGAGCCCAGTGAAGTGGCACATTGGGGACAGTCCCACTTCTGTCTTCTGTTGCCCTGACATCAACTAAGCTCCCACATGAGTGCTAATCCCTTAGCGACTAGCTACACAGACATGATGCGAATCCCACCCACCTGTAATGTTTGCTGCCCCGCAGTGAATCGCATTGCGTACCGCACGGCTTGTGTAAACCTCTGTGCGGTGTTGCGTATGACAATGCAAGTGACAATGAGACCATGTGGTCCGCAATTAACTTGTTTTAACTAACGATGCATGACCAGTGATCACAGCATCTTTCAATTAAGGAAAAAGCATCTAGCTAGCAAGCATTTTCTCTGAATGTCCAGTACAAAGTGTTGCAATGAAACAGAGCGTGTTGAGAAATACAGTTGAAAATAAAATTACATCCTCCATGCAAAGGTAAGTATGTACTGTCACTCACGCTCTGGATTGTTTGAACAAAAGAACTCGCTCCGTTACCATTTTGATCTCGTAAATGGGGGGAACAGGAGGAAAAGCGCCATCAGTTTAGTATCACTATCTTGCTGAAGCAACCATATGCAAACAAACACTAAAAGTAGTGCACCTTTTGATGGCGTGGTAATTGTAGCAATAGCTGCACTACTGATCCACGGGATGCTGTCACACTGAACTGCTCTGAGACTCATATGTATACTGAAACTGTCTGAGTCCTGCTCCAGTGCTCACTGAGTTATACTTTATAGTACGGGCTGTGCTGCGGTTTCCCTGCCTCAAACCTACAGGCTGATACTTCATGTTTCACATTAGTGCTGCAGTCCTTCGAGGTTCATAAATATGGTCTTATCATTTACGTAAGATTTTTTGTTTTTTTTTGGTTGAGCGGTTTTTCCTTCGCTGTACATTTGATCAGCCCTCTGGCAGATGGGGCTGCAAATGGATCTCCCTCGGAGCAGAACAGGGACTGTCAGTCATCGGCGTGTGAACAACAGTGGGACCCTCTTTCGGGAACAGACGGGTGCTTGCGCGTCACTGATAGCACCAACTCACACCAGCGTGGCGCTCTCTTCATGTTATTTTTAAGTCTCTTTAACAGGACAGCCCACCTTCTCAGCTGAATGCTATGACCTGTGGCACCACAGAAGGGGTGAAAACTTTGACACTGACAGGGGCCCTCAAAAATGAGAATGTAACACCAAATGACAATCTGTAATGGGGCAAAAGTTCCTAGCACACCCTTGGTTATGACCTCAGAGAGCTGGGCTGTAGGGTGCTAGCCAGACATTACTCCCCCCTTATCAGAAAACCAATCTAGAAAAGAAACAGAACATAATATGCGTGCAGAAAAGAACAAATATGTATTGGGCTTAAAATTTCACAATGCTTTTTGATCCATGTGATTTAAGAAAAGACAATATTATTCTGGTGTTGAAATAGTCAGGGGCTTTCAAGTTGGTTGTATTTTTTTTATGGACTTGATTCTGTTTTTTGTAAAGGAAACTCTTTGTGGTTGGTCCGCCCTTGTCCTCCGTGTTCCTGTCCTGAGCACTGAATCTAATCTTGTAAGACACCGCAGGGCTGTTTTCTTAACCGAAAACTTATCCTGCTGAATGATAGGAACAGTCAGGACACTCTGGTTTCCTTTACGGTTCCTCCACAGATGTCTGAAACACATCCACCATGCAAGTAAGTGTCAGATGATGGTCATGTCTCCTTAATGAGATACGCAGCCATGGGACATTTATCCTCTTACTTTTGCTGAAGGCCTGACTTCACATTTATCTCTTTGGCCGTGTTTGAGCGTGTTTTCAGCGTGGTGTCAAAGTAACTGAAGTGCTTTGTGGACACACAGACCTTGTTTGCATTTTGTGTGTGTGTGTGTGTGTGTGTGTGTG
>JABJVR010000089.1:828299-849076 GCA_025773905.1 Chitala chitala | reverse complement strand
GTCAAAGTAACTGAAGTGCTTTGTGGACACACAGACCTTGTTTGCATTTTGTGTGTGTGTGTGTGTGTGTGTGTGTGTGTGTGTGTGGTGTTTTTGTTTTCTTACACCCAGAATGATGGCATTATCTCACCCCCCTGCCTATTGTTCTCTTGGCCACGCGGTCAGTGTGGCGACACAAATTCAGAATGGGTTGGACCATTGGACTGTGGCGAAAGTCAGCAGGTCTAAGCAGGATGTTGAAGGACCCAAAGCACATGTTAGAGCAGCTCTGCCTGTCATGCTTAGTTCCAGGAATTTCTAGATGGTTTGAGTCAATAACATAGGTAGTTTACACGATATGTACTTATAGAAAAACTTACAGGGAAAGGTTCTCAAGTTGAGCCAACAGGTGAGGTCTGAGAGTGAGAACCCTCACCTGTGCCTATGTGTCACCTCACCTGTCCTCCTCCTTTCCATCCATAGACATCATCGTACTCATCGCCTCTGTCGCCGTGGTGTCAGCTGGCAGCCAGGGCAACATCTTTGCCACGTCGGCGCTACGCAGCCTGCGCTTCCTGCAGATCCTGCGGATGGTGCGCATGGACCGTCGGGGTGGCACCTGGAAGCTACTGGGCTCCGTGGTCTATGCTCACAGCAAGGTACAGTCTGCCTGCCGTTTGAGAGTTTGTCTACTAAGTGGAACAGGAGGACTGGGTATCTTAGTTTGCACTAATGCGCTGCTGCTTGTTTTCTGACACCAGACCTTTAACGTCTGTGAGGTCACACTTGTTGAAGTACAGCTCAGCGCCAACTCTTGATTGCAGAATGTGTGCCCCTGGGCCCTTGCTCCACTTGTATGCCCTGTCATGTCCTTGGCACAATGTTGTCATGACAAGGCTGCTATTCAGGGCTTAAATGCCATAGGCCTGGGTGAAACATACTGAAGCCTGCAATGAGCTAATCCTTAAATCATTCCTGGATGTTTCTACCTGTCTGGGGGAGGTGATGGAGCAAACTGTCTAGACAGGTAATCCTGCAAAAGAGGTAGGCAAGATTTTAGAGCCGCATGCTCCACATATGTAGTGACAAACCTACAGCAGTGAGCGTTTCTCTGATGCAGTCATTTCATGGGATACCTGATACAATAAAGTAGCCAATGTTAGCATAAATTCTCTCCTTGTGTATATCCATGCCTGGATAATGCTCCCACCTTACCTGAGCCGTGCTCTCTGTATTTTTTGCCCTTCTCATTCCTGCAGGAGCTCGTCACAGCTTGGTACATTGGGTTCCTGGTTCTCATCTTCTCCTCATTCCTTGTCTACTTGGTGGAGAAGGAGTTCAACACGGACTTCAACACGTACGCAGATGCTCTGTGGTGGGGCACGGTGAGTACCCCCCCCCACCCTCTCGTTGAGCACACGAAGCTCTCTGAGGACAGCAGCCTGGTCTGTCATTCAATGTAAACCTGCTCCCCCCCCCTTTTCTTTTTCTCCCCATTTTGCTGTTTGCAAATATTTATGTGGATGGCAGCCACAGAGTTAATTTATTCTGCCGTACGTCATTAACTACAGAGTACAGTTTGTACTTCGTTCTCGCCTACCATGGAGACATGAAAGCAAATCCCTCCAAGCGGTCCAAGAATTACTGTCACCCTAAAGCCCCCTTTCAAACAATTTCTCTTTCTCTATCCATCTCTTGTTGTTCTCCTCTCAAATTACACCCCCTTCCTCTGAGAAGTCATCTGGCACCTCTAGTTCCAGGGCTGCTCAGAATGCTTCGTTTAAATGAGAACAAACACGAGCAAGTCAGTTGCTAATGAAGGTGAAGGATAAACTGTGGGTATTCTTGCACCTGAAAGGTTACTAGCAGCCATTTTATTTGTTGCTTGATTCTGGGCTGCTGCCTCCCACATGTGCGAGAACCTCTTGCCCCAGATTGTGTTGGGCTGTGACCTTGACAGAAAACAAGTAAAGACCATTCTGTGAACTTGCAAGTAGCGTCTTGTCCTAATCCTTATACAGAGCTCAATAATGCACCTCTACTGGCCCAAGGTGGGGAGTAGTTCTGGCAAAGAACATCTCATCTACTTTTTCAGTGGTTTGTCTTGCTGCAGTTTCTTATACCTCTGAAGGACAACTGTCAATTTCCATACCAGAACATTTTTTGAGCTTTTAAAGCTTAAGTTACAATATGTACAATGCAAAATGTACTAGATGTGTAACAAGATATATATTTTCTCTCCGGGACCAAATCAAAACGAGTGTCTGGATAATGCCAGCATTTAAAGGTTCTTAACTGGATCAGACAGTTAAGCTATTTGGCTGTAGATGTCCCCAAAGCCTAGTAATCATACCTGTCAAGTACAGCAATCTCACAGATCATTTCAGTCTCACATCTGCTGTTTAAAGCATCCAGACCCATCCTCATCCACACTGAATCACTTTCTCAATTTTTAAGGTTCTTTAGGGGATCATCTGCTACACCCCAATGGCAAGATGGATTTCCCTTCAGAGGGGTACCGCCATTCCACCAAGTACATCTGTACTTGAGCAGTTTCTATTATTCTTTAATTCATCTTCTATTCAGCCTCATGCTGTTAAGGGTCACGGAAAGCCTGGAGCCCATCCCAGGAGGCATAGGGCACAGGGCCAGGGACACCCAGGGCGGAGCGTCAACCCACCACAGGGCGCACCTGCGCGCACACACACACACACACACTACAGGCAATGTGGAGACACCAATCAGCCTAACCCGCATGTCTTTGGACTGTGAGAGGAAACCAGAGAACCCGGAGAAAACTCAGCAAGCAACAGGGAGAACATGCAAACTCCACGCACACAGACCCATGGCAGGAATCAAACCCCAGGCCCGGAGGTGCAAGGCGATAGCACTAACCACCATGCCACTGTGTTGGTCAGTTCCCATTAGTGGATACAAAATAGACGGCCCGGCTTTACAGCTCGAACTGGGATCCCAGTATTAGACCATTTCACTGTTAGCTTGGACCATAAATTTGAGGTGGCCACTTACACAGACTGCAAGGGTGACACTGCGCATATTCGGGTCAGGAGCCATATGGTGCTGACAGGTGACAAAGATGTTTTGATTCTTGTATTGTGCACTGTCTAACTTTTTCTGTACAGCTTTATGGAGGCATTATTAAAAGCAATAATCTCAATGCCTCTAATGACTCAAACTTTAACTCAATTTTTCTTACTTGCTTAAATAGTGCAAGGAAGAAAACTGACCTGAGGCAATGTCAAAAACAGCTAAATTTGTCATGTGTCTTCTTAGTGATACAAAAATAATAAGAAAAAATCATGTAATCAATGAAAGTCATTTCCTGTTTGGGTTGGCCCAGAAACAGTCATTACACGTGGAATTGGAAGTAGCCATAGAGGTCAGCTGTAGTATGGTGTTCAGACACCTTGATAAAGTAGGCAGAAGTAACACTGAGACACAATTCCATATTCTGACAAATGCTAAAAACATACCATGTGCAGAAATTCCACAGTACAAAAGTGAGACATTCCTGTACTCTAATCCTGAAGTGTACCACCCTCAGAAAGTTCTACACTCTAACCCTGCAGAGCAGCACACAGTCAGTTACACTCTAACCCTGCAGAGCAGCACAGTCAGTTACACTCTAACCCTGCAGAGCAGCACACAGTCAGTTACACTCTAACCCTGCAGAGCAGCAGTCAGTTACACTCTAACCCAGCAGAGCAGCACACAGTCAGTTACACTCTAACCCTGCAGAGCAGCACACAGTTACTTACACTCTAACCCTGCAGAGCAGCACAGAGTCAGTGACACTCTAACCCTGCAGAGCAGCACACAGTCAGGCAGTTCCATACTGTTAACCCTGCAGAGCAGCACTCGGTGAAAGTTTCACATAAGGTAACTGTGCACATCACCAGGGTGGGCCAGTCCTCCCTGCTTAGGCCACTGACTATTTCAGGCAGCAGGAAATGTTAAGCCTCTTGCCGAGTTTGTCTTTTACAGAGTTTCCAGCAAACAGTGCATTTAAATCGGCGCCTGAGAACGCCGGCCTGACAGATTGCACAGTTTTTCATTTGGGTTGTTAAACTGTGGTTTGTCTTGGCCTGTTTTCGATGAGTTGGGGATCATTAAAGCAGTAGGATGGTGTGGGGGGGGGCAGGAGAAAGTAGAAGAATGTGAACCATTCCATCTGTAACGGAAGGAGCTAGTAAGGTTGTTTTTTTAACGGTAATCCAGAATAAAATGGAATGATTGCACAGTTACTCTGCCAAAGTAAATCCCTGTCCTGCTACAGATATCCATGGCAATTGATTGGAATTTGCGAGATGTGTTCTGTGCCTCGGGGCTAGAGTGTTCGCCTGGTATGGTTTGTGACTGAACCGGCTCTGATAGGCACAACATAGTTTTAGGCTCTGAAATATAATTTTAATAATTGCGTTTTTTGCGCTCGGGGGGTCTGTCCTGTAGAGCTGTTGGGTACACAGTGGTGACAGAGCAGCATAATGGCCAGCAGGTAAATCCAGGCTGTTGCTTTGGAGTAGCAAAACAGAAGGAAGGATTTGGACAGTGTGTTTGTAAGACGGTGTAACATGGGATCGTTCATTTTTTGTGTGTCAAAGGTCAGTTGGTTGCTCAACCTCCCACTCTACAAACACTTCAGAGGAAATTGAAATAGTGCAGCTAAAATTAGGATCACCAATCAGATATCAAGTCAATTGAAATGTGGCAGCTGTGGGCGTCTATGCAAGGATTAGACGAAATGAATAATAAGGGATAAAAACCAAGAAGTAGCTGAGGTGTACACGGGGGGGTCAGCCTGCACCGCCTTAACGGCGCTAATGAGCGTATGAAAGTGCAGTGGCCGCTTGGTCATTAACCTGAAAAGCCACTTAGCAGGTAGAGCACAATTTAATTATCTTTGTGCAGGTCTGGCTTTTGTGCGGCCTCTGTTCCTTCCGCCTTTTCTCCGTTTCACTGTCAAGCTGAAGCTTTCTTCCACTTTCTTGTGGCATGGCTGGGAGAGATTAAGAAGGTGTCCTGATTTACCTGGAACACGTCTGACCCTGCCACGCCCTTCCCTCCACTTTGTGTCCTCAGATCACGCTCACCACGATTGGCTACGGGGACAAGACGCCCAAAACCTGGACGGGTCGCCTGCTCTCCGCCTTCTTTGCTCTCCTTGGGATCTCCTTCTTCGCCCTCCCTGCGGTGAGTGCCTTGTTGTCAGCCCACACATTAGCAATGGTCACCAATGACATTCTTGCTCGTTCTTGCTCTTGTTCACATAAATACTCCTCTGTTGTTCTCCCGGTGTTTTTTCTTTTTTGGAACAGGCTTTACGGTTGTGCCGCTCTACCATTTGAGTGCCTGAGTCATGTAGCATGTTATACGTGCTGTGAATTATACACATATAAAGTTAATACCACCGAGCTACATACTGTTAAAGAAAAGATCACAGAGAGAGAGAGAGAGAGAGAGAGAGAGAGAGAGAGAGAGAGAGGGAGGGTGAGATAGCATAGAGGAAGAGGGAGAAAAAGAGAGAGGTGGGGGAAGAGAGACAGACAGCGAGAGCGAGAGGGGGTGAGAGATGAAGGGAGAGAGGAAGAGAGGAGAGAGGGAGAGAGAGAGAAATGGAGGGCGAGAGAGATGAAGGGAGAGAGGAAGAGAGCAGAGAGAGGGGGTGAGAGAAGGGGGGAGAGAGAGAGATGGAGGGAGAAAGAGAAACAGCGAGAGGGAGAGTGAGAAAGAAAGGAGAACAAATAGAGTGGCATATGAGGAAGAAAGAGAGAGAGAGAGAGAGAGGGGGAGAGAGTGAGAGAGAGAAGGGCTAGATGCTGTTTTTAAGTGACTTCTGTAGAGAAAATGCCATGAAACAGATTCCAGACCTCCTCCATGTTTCCACACCATTTACTCTCCCAAAAGAACACTGTCATTTCATTTCCTCTTATTTTTAAGACACACCACCTCTCCCTGGACTCCTGTACAAGCTCTTTGTGACAGATTTATCTGCCTGACTTACCTTTCCCTGGAAACCATTAGCATTAGCTTTCGGGACTGCCAGGAGAGCTCCTCAGGGTTCTGCTGCCTTGTAATGGCTGTAAGAAGTAAGGAAACGCTGCATGGCTTTGTGCAAAACTGCGAAACAGCTCCAGTTCTTTGTTTCACATGGGAAGGTGGATGTTTGTCACCTGGGCTGCTCATTCACAGCGACAGCTCTGTTCAGTACAGTAACAGTGACAGTCTGACTGTGGGGCACGAGGTTGTCCTGAGACAGGTGAGCACGAAGGCCAGGCAGGTGATGGATAGTGAGGACACCTCGTGGTTGTGTAGCACGTCGTGAGGCACTGGCGTAACTGACCTGTTGTCCTGCGGGGGGTTCTGCCTACAGGGAATCCTGGGTTCTGGCTTTGCTCTTAAGGTCCAGGAGCAACACAGACAGAAGCACTTTGAAAAGAGGAGGAATCCCGCTGCCAGCCTTATCCAGGTAATTGCACCTGCTCAGACTCTGTCTTGGGGGGGGGGGGGCGCTAGACACCGAGGAAAACCCCCCCCCCCCCCCCCCCCCCCCCCCCCCCCCCCCCCCCCCCCCCCCCCCCCCCCCCCCCCGCCCCCCTCTAGACAGCTTGGAAACCCAGACCCGACAGAAGCACTCTTCCGCGCTTCCCTTTGTGTTGAGCCCTCACCTTTGCACTTTTCGTCAAGACAATAGGCATCCTTATGTTCTGCCGCAGATGTTTCAGGTGGGACGTGTCGTCTTGAGAATCCTCTGAGAATTATTCTCTTACCCGGTTTCTGTTTTCCAAATGGGCTCCTGGGCTGCATTTAACAGTATAGCCACACTGTCTCCAGCATGAGAGGCCTAATACTTATACTGTAAAGCAGTGATCATCATACATGTTGGTAGAGTACATACAACTGACACAAAATGTCTGTTAAAAAAAATAACTTTTCATATCCAAGTGACCAGGGCATCTTGACCTTAGACCCCCCCGAGAGTTTTTTTTTTTTTTTTTTGCCTTACATAGGAACTCTTAGGTCCTCCCCTCTGAGATGGCCTGGCTTCACCTTTCTGTTTTATTCATTTCACTCACAACTGTGACATGGCTAAGTGCCTTGGGGCAAGTGTGTTCCCGAAAGGCGCTATATAAAAATTAAATGAACCGAGTTACAAAAACAGACAGCATTTAAAATATTTACTGTGGTGTATTCAATTTCATACTGAAACGCCATAGCATTTCAGATTTGGCCTATCGTGGTATGTTTTACTGGGATTAGTGTACATTCACCTGTCTGTATGTCATTGCCCACACACACACACACACACACACACACACACACTGAGGAGCACTGAGGTATTAGTAACACCGCCTCTTCCCTATGTCAGCCTGTCCGCCCACGCCTTGGCCCAGGTGCTCTGCTTTCACCTCATTCACAGCTGCTGGGGGGGGGGGGGATCCGACAGGCCGCTCTCCCCCCAGGTGTCTTGTGCTACACGCATGTGTGTGTGAGTGCAAGTATGTATCAGTGTTGTTGTGAGTCTGTCTATATGTCTGCATGTGTTTGTGCGTGTGAGTGTTTGTGTATGTATACGTGTGTGTGTGTGTGTGTTCATCTGTATATGTGTGAAGGTCCCACCCTCCTCCACATGTCCTCACTGTACCATCGCTTCTTTATGCCTGTGTGTGTGTGAATGAATGAGTGTGTGTGTGTGTGTGTTTGTGTGTGTACACACGTCTGTGCCTGAGAGCTCCACCATCCCCACACTGTGTTGTGGCTCCCCTTTGCCTATGTGTGTGAACCAGTATGTGCATTCGTGCGTGTGCGTATGTCTGCCCAAGCATCCCACCCTCCCCACACCCTGCAGTGGATCCCCCGTGTTCCTCTGTGTCTTTCCTCTCATACCAGGCCGCCTGGCGCTTTTACTCCACCGACGGTAGCCGGCCCTACCTGAGGGCCACCTGGCGGCGCTATGAAAATGTTCTGCCCCACAACAGGCATGTATTGATGCTCTGAACTGACAGAAAACTGTGACCTGTATTGTTTTTTACTAATCTTCTTTTCAATTGTTTTGTTCTATTCTTTTTTTTTCTTTATTTTTTACCCCTTCTTCCTCTGGCCTTGTTCTTTTCTTTATTTTGTTTTCTCCCTTTTTTTCCTTTCCTGGTTTTTGTTTTTCCCATTTTGTATATTCTGCATGCAGTGTGTTTGGCGTAGTTATGCGGCTGATGAGAACTCGGTTTCCATAGCTACCTGGAAGCCTCATTTGAAGGCGTTGCATACCTGCAGCCCTACAAAGTAGGTACAACTATGGCAGCTGGTGTTACATTTGGTGTCTGTGCCCTGTAGCATTCTGGTTCCTCGTTTGTTTTTTTTAATCACTGTTTCTGTTGGTCCCAGCGGTAATACCTCTCCCTAATTTTCTACACCTGTTCTTATCCTCTTTTGAATATGTGTTTATTTCCCTCACCCCTCCCCCGCGCTCTTAAAACCTTCCATGTTGGTTTTGTTTTTGAAAAACGGTTCACAGCTATCAAACTTACCCTTTTTGTCCAGCCTCCCTGGCCTGCAGGTCTGCCTTTCAATGGCACTCACTGCTCTCTTAAACAGGCCACAGCGCTCTGAAAGCCCAAATTGCTGCTAAAAGTACAAATTTTCATTATCAGCCAGAACTCCTGCTCTCGTGCCGGCAAAGCGATTACTCAGTCGCTACGGCACTAAACGAGTGACTCACCGTCCCTGCAGACTTCTGTGCAGCCCCTGGCTGAGGTAATAGGATTCTAAACGGGCCTGTTGGATTTTTTTTGGGGCACGCCACACTCTTCTTCACGTGAACCTGCGACAGAGTCAAAGCGGTGTGTCCAATAGAGGCGAGTATCGCTACTTACGGACCGCAGCCACGCCTCAGGTCGGCGCCATCGTTTCCACGTGGGCAGCATTCCGAGCGATCATCTTCTTCTCAGAGGTGATGACGGCACAAAATGTTAGCTGCTCGCTCCTCACCCTCGAGCTGTTGTCCTTGACAACGTACGAAATATCGACCTGCCATGGATCCCATCCAAAAATCAAACACATGTTCAAAAAAAGAAACACCCCCACCCCTTTGCTTTTTGTAGCTGCAGCATTCAGTCCCTGCGTAAGCTTTCTAGTGTGCCTGAGAATGCCCCATGCCCTGTCTGCATGCCCGCCTGCCGTCTGATGCTAGTAAAACAGCCTCCTTGCCTTGCAGAATGGGGCCTGCCTCTCGTTTTTCTTTGTTTTTGTCTTTCTGATCCTCCTTTCTTTTGCGGTTGTCCTCTGGATTCGGGTTGCCGTGTGCTGAATGTCGTGTGTTTATTGCGATGAGCGCATTCCCTACTCCTGTGCAGCAGTACAATGTCGGTGATGTCATATATGTAGATATATATGTGAATATGTCACCATCTGTGTTCGGCGCCTGTCGTGACACCTTTCATGTGTCAGCGTTAAGTATTAATTGCACGTTTCTCTCCTTTTCTCTCCCCCGTGACACCTGCAGGAAAGACCAAGGAGATTCGTCTACAAGGTTTGTAGCATTTAAGTCTATATTACTGTACACCATACAACTAAAACATTAATTAAATTATTAAAGTAATTGTTTTTTTTTTTTGGAGGCCATGTGGATTTATGCACAGATGGAAAAAATGAAATTGCATTAAAAGCACTTAACGAAGGTAGCTGGTATTTCAGTTAAAACCGTTGAACATAGCTGGTATTTCAGTTAAAACTGTTGGAAAAACCATTGAACATAGCTGGTATTTCAGTTAAAATCGTTGAGCATAGTTAGCTGGTATTTCAGTTAAAATCGTTGAGCATAGTCAGTTGATATTTCTGGATGTGCTTGTGTTACAACAGACAAGCGTGGGTCTGTTTGGTAATGACTGAGTGAAATGAACAAACGTCATTCCTGCCGTCGTCTAATGACAGACGTTTTAAGCACCACTTGTCCCGAGGTGCATTTTCTGTCGTATAAAGCTGACTAGCAGGCAGACGAAGACAAGGACAAAAGCGTTTGCTTCTCTCGGGGTTTTTTTAAATGCAGGTGTGTGCAGGTCTACACTGCCACAGCGGAAACATGCTCATTACAAGACCACACATATTGCGTCAAACTAACCTTGGTGGTCGTTGGTAAAATGAGACTGACAATTTCTGTAGCATGTGGTGTATGCAGTATCTCAGAGTACCTCCTAATATACCAGTATCAGTGTGAAGCACATGGGTGTCGGTGTGCAGACGGGCGAGTAAACACACACACACCCCCACATCCTGAGTTCTGACTGCACAACCAGCGTCTCCATGTGTTTCCCATTAGAGCCGTGCAGTTCGGGTAATCGGCAATCCGCACGTTCACACGATTGCATGTAGACACATACGAAAACCTCGTGCTCTTTCTGTGCTCTGATTGCCACCCCTTAACTGCATAAGCGCCTGCTGAAAATGAATGCTCAAAACAGTAACTGGTTGGATCCTGCATTAATAAATACGCTGGACATTACTGTCGGCATACGCTGTGTGTATGTCTGCACACATACGTTTAACAGCGTACTTAATGTACCGTTTGACCAACGGAGAGCAGAAGACACTTACTGAGCATTAGGTGGTCCAAAAGTCATTTGCCCTTAACCTACAGCTACACAAGAGGCTAAAGTTGATGGCTCTTTTAATGGGAGCTGTAAGAAACTGATTTACAGCACAATGAATTTACAGCATTGTTAGCGTAATTGCGTTGCACCTTCCGGCTTCAAACAAACGTCTCCTCCGTACGCTACCTCCCTGCGTGAATCATTTTCCCACCGTCTGATTATGGAGAGGAGATTACAGGAATCCTGTGAATCGAGGAATAATTGCTCTTTCTGTTTACTGTATTCAACTGAAGAGCTTCGGCTACACTTGTAATTTGATCCATGTCAGCCTTACCCCTTTTTCGGACAGAAAGACGCATATCTAAGAAGGACATTTCATTGCTTTTCCTATATGGTTCAATAACTATTGTATGCATTTATTGTGAGGCAATTTTTATGATTTTTTTCCCTCTTTTTTAGCATTTCATTTTGTACACTTACAAAGCAAAATTGGTCAGAATAACCGTAATGAGATCTAACACGGGCAGAACCAAAAGAGGCAGCTCCTTTTAAAAAAGCAGCTTTGATACAACCTGACACTGAAGTCAACGCTCTCGTGTCAATTAAACGGGACTTAGCCACGCCCCCTTTTTAACTCCGCCTCTTCTAACATGAGCCTCGCTTCGTGCTGCTCCGCACAGCTGGCAGTACAGAATTAATCACGCTGATTGAGTTAATTTGCTCTGTGTAACCCCCCTCGCACATCAGCTAATGTAATGCCAGGCCCCGCCCGCTGCCAACCTGGGAGTCAGGTGGCAGAGAAATGCTGAAATGCAAAAAAAAAACTAAAACGCTTAGCTGTGGAGTTTCACGCCTCTGTCAAGCCGCGGTTTATCAAGCAGTGAAAACATGTCGTAGGTTAATTAACTTTGTTAAATGCGCAGTGTTGATATACACGAACGAGTCACCCACGCTGTTTTGCCGCACACGATTTCTGTTTTGTGCCTCAGGTGAAATGGTTTGATTATCGCATATGTAAATGTTAGTGCTGCAACATAAAACCGTTATTATTTTGGATGATGTAACACGTGACCATCTATCTCCCCCTCATTTCTAGTAAGGTTCATAGTAGTAAAGAGAAGCTCTTCAGAAGGTATACCACACGGAGGCATAGGTACTCAACACTCCTTCTCAGTGACATGGCGATTGCGAATGCAAAATAAACGCAGGTGCATGGATATCGGGGGAATTTTGTTTGGCCTGCACATGCCAGGATGTTCGTCTAGTGATTTCTGGAAGTTTTCGTTTTTGAACGCTGCTGCTTGTTGGTGCCCTTGACTGCCTGTTGCCTGCCGGTTCTGGACCAAAACGGGCCTGCGTACATGACTCTGTGCACGCCCCCTGCTTCAAAATGGACCTGAGGTGGCAGGGGTCCTTATGTGCCATAACTAAACGTCTGAATTGTACAGGAAGGCAGGGGTACCACGGTGCCAGTGCTGAAGATGAAATGAATTATGTGAAAGTTTTATGGTGAGATAAGAGGGGTGAAAAAGTTGAAATCCCAAGCCAGGGCTGCTTGCTATAATACAGTTTTATACATCCTCACCTTAGATGGCGCTGTTCTCCTTATAAAGACATGAATGAGACCATTTAACCTTAAGGCATCTAACTGCATTTTATATGCACTCTGCAACAATTAAAGTCTATAATGGCCGCTGGTGATGATCTAGATGAGACACACCCCACATGCACATTACACACACTGGAAATCACTAATAATCTCACTGGAATTAACAGTTTTTATTACTTTATTAAACATATAAGGGTTCTGAGGACTGCAGCAAAGTCTTTGAGAAATCTGAAAGATAACGGCCTCACTGAATAAATAGTGTTTTAATGTGGACCATCTGCTACCTAGGGAAAATAACAGTAATGAAAAGGGTTTGTTATAGTAGGTTAACTTTAACTGATTTTAAGTATTAAAATTGATTTTTCACTTAATTTTTTGCTGTATCTTTTACACCTACTCACAAACTATCTCCAAAGATCATAGCCAATGATATTGTGACCACTGTTTGCTTTAGTGGTGCTGATATCACGGTATGGAGCATGTACAAATATCAACAAGTCAGTTGGTGCAAGATGCATTGTTGAAGAGTTAGGCCCCACCCCCTTCTTCTTCCTGCTGCCTGTGCTTGCACCAGTGCCCGTCCCTTCCTCTTCCTGTTGCTTGTGCTTGCATCAGTACCCACCCCTTCCTTGCATGCTGTGTTGAAATACTGCCTAGCCCCTTGCCCAATCACAGTTCAGTTAGCAGTTCTGCACTTGACTGTCTAGCATCCAAGCACTCCTGGAGCAGCAGTCCAAGAACTCCTGAAGCCGTAGCTCCTTCCCCTAGTTGCTATAGTTAACTAGCTAGGGGCGGAGCTTGCCTCCCTGTGCCTATTGGCTGAGGTTGGCTCCAGACAAAATAGGCATAGGGAGGGTTGAGCATCTTGCCCTCCTGGCTGTGCTGTCCACCTGCACGCCCACTGCCACACATGCTTGTCTACTTCACCTTGGAGATAAGGCGGTGTGTGTGCATGCGTGCCTGTGTGCCTACCTAAGTCAAAGTTGTGCTGTTTAATTCTCAACAGTCAAGTGTGTTTCTAACATATACATCAGTCATTAAGTCAACAACCTTTATTTCAATTTCCTGTGGACCGTTACTGAATTCTTTGATTGACTTACTACAGGTCAAATTGAACTCATAATGACTTAAGCATCCATGCAAACATGCCAGTCTACTTTCTGATGTAGACTGAGCCTTGCTTTTCTGACAAGAATGAATGCATTTAAATGCCATATTCAAATGTATGTCAATTAATACACAAGTACTGTATTCATCCTATGAGTTTTAATGTTTGTGTTTTTTCGAGAAGGCAGGTAATTATGCCACTGGCTCTATTTTACAAGCCCCCTTTCCTCACATACCCATACAGAGTTGGCTTCTTCTTCTCCCCCAGCCCCTCCCTATAATTTGTGTTTTTGCACTACCCCTCCTACCCCTCCCCTAATTCCCACTCGCAGCCAGAAGCTGAGCTTCAAAGAGCGCGTCCGCATGGCCAGTCCGCGGGGCCAGAGCATCAAGAACCGGCAGACGTCCGCCAGCGACCGTCGCTCGCCGGGCCCAGACATGAGCACTGAGGGCACCAGCCCAGCCAAGGTGCAGAAGAGCTGGAGCTTCAACGACCGCACGCGCTTCCGTCCGTCCCTGCGCCTCAAGAGCCAGTCCAGAGCCACCCCAGAGGGTGAGCGAGTCCTGTCACTTACACCAGCAGGTTCACAAATGTAGTAACTGCATTCTCAGGCTCTAAGAAGTCAGCAAAATGGGATTCTAATTTTATAATTACTCTAAAACCAGCATGTTAACTGTAGCTAATAGTCCAATTTATGCCATATCTTCAGCAATAAAAGTATTCTACTCTTCATTTTAATTTTTTTAAGTATCAAAGTGGCATTTCTCTGACAAATGTTATGTGCAAACAAAGGATAGTTTCTGTTCTTCATCCTCATACACACAGTCACTGCTGTGTGTAAGTTTCCTTTTTGTCTGCTAAGCAAATAACAGTCTTGGTGGTGACGGCTAATTATTTCTCCGAAGGAGATCATTGGCTCGTGAGTTGTGAAATGCTAAGTTAGCTGTACAGCTACGCAGGTTCCGTTAGAGCCTGAATGAGGGTGTTCTCTCACATTCTATACAAGACGGGCAGGTTGCCAGGACCAAAAGTCAGCAGAGAGCCAGCCCTGTATAGCCAGCTAGCCTAGCACATCTGGTGCCCATGCTGCCTGTTAACTGTTAGCCTAGCACATCTGGTGCCCAGGCTGCCTGCTAAGTGTTAGCCCAGCACATCTGGTGCCTTGGCTGCCTGCTAGCTGTTAGCCCAGCACATCTGGTGCCTTGGCTGACTGCTAATTGTTAGCCTAGCATACCCAGTTCATCCATAGCCCACGCTGCAATTACCCACGGATCCACCCAAATTACCTGCTAAGTGCCATCCTAGCACATCCAACACCCAGGATCCTTGGCTAACTGCCACAGTTTTTGTTACGGTTTAGACTTGTTTTCATCACAGCTAAGACATCTGTGAGAACCTAATCTTCTGGCTCTTGGAGAGCAGCCTACTGTCCTAAAGGTACTGTAGGCTGTCCCAGTAATAGAGTTTCAAATGTTGAAAGGGCTTTATGTTTGTCACAATTTTAAATTAAAAGAAAAGATCTTTCCTGAAATGCTGAATAGCTGGTGATAGAACAGGATTAGTGAAGGTTAGACCAAAACTTCAAACTGAACTTCTAAACTTCCCTCAGGAGCTCCACCAAGATCCAATCCCAGAAAGTAGCTTTGGCAGCACCCCTCTTTACCTCTCTTCCTTCTCCTGATGTTTGTCTTTCCATGCCGATGATGGTGTTCTGTCAGCCTTTGCCTTTGGTAAAGTCTTGCCAGGGGAACAGATCTGTGTTTCTGTCTGCCAGAATCACTAACACAAAGATGACTAGGTTTCATTCAGCATCAAGTACAGGGCCCCCTGCTGTCTAGGGAATTGAAACAGGGCTTCCTGTTCATTAAATTTTCTGCAGTGGCACCATGGTGGGATGGGGGTCAAAACTCAAAGCCAAGGACAGAACTCCTTCGTCGTATGCACTCAGATCCGAGTCACAAGCTGAGCTTTTGCAGCCAGCCTGAGGGACCGTCTTCATCTTTTCTGCCCACAAATGACTGTGTTCTGCTGAACTGGCTTTCTCCCTTTCTTCATACAGTTGACTTCAAATGCAAAGTGACAAGTGAATGACACCCAGGTGCTACTTCTCTTCTCCCTTGGTGACCATGCTCAGCTCCAAAACTGTCCTGCCTCAAATTCTAAGTTTTGTAAGCAGGCTCCTTTTGTCTGTGTCTTTTCCAAGTCAGCCCTTGCTAATCTGCCAAAATCCTGGCAAAGGTGTTTTTTTTATAGTACTTTATTAATCCCAGAAGGAAATTACTTCTCTGCATTTAACCCATCCCCATGGGGGGAGCAGTGAGCGGCCACACGCGGTGCTCGAGGAGCTAATGCTGAGTGTCTTGCTCAAGGACACCCCTGGCTGGGCTGGGATTCGAACAGGGACACTTCCACATACCAACCTGATGTTCCGCCCATCGAGCCACCACAGAAACCTTCCCCCATTCATAAGTGCCAACAAAATATCTCTGTAATGAATTACACCCTGGCTTGACTCTTGTGGTGTCTGTATGACCCACTATTTATTTATTTATTTTTCTGCATGTGAAGGAGACGGAACAGAAATGGCTGTACTGTGAGTGTTAGGCCAGTGATGTCCCGTCAGATCCGAAAGCACAGCAGCAGCAGCTGTATCTGTGAGAGTGATACAGTCCAGCGTTGGAGCACGGCTTATAAATGGCAGCGATAATGGCAGCCGCGGTTGCACTAATGATGATGATGATGAAGATAATGACAGTGGTGAATTTAAACACACAGCGAATTACCCACGTCCCCCGGTCCAGGCTTGGTACAGGCCTGGTCCAGATGGTTTCACCAGTGCCCCCCCCAATAAACACAGGCAGGAGGGGCACATAGCAGCAGAGGTGTCAGTAAGAACAGACAGATTACAGCTCAGCAGGGAGGTGTAAGGATCGATTGCACGCCGAGGTAACATCACTACATGGGCCCGGTCCTCTGGATCTACGGCTCTTGCCATTCTGGTGCTTTTTGCTTTTTGACTCTGGTTCCCACCTGAGCACTGCACTGATTAGTTTCTGGGGACGCAGCATTAGTACACCTTTAGCTAACTTTGTTGTGGATAATCCATTAGGAGGAGAAAGACTGCTGACTTTACTCTTCTCTTCACCATTTCCCACTCTCTTTCTCCCTCCTTCTGTCCCCCTCTCTCCCCTCCCTCCCTTCCTCTCTCTCTCTCTCTCTCTTCCTCTCTTTCTCTCTTTCTCCTTCCCATTCCTCTCTCTCTGTCTCTCTCATCATATTCTTTTTCTCCTTTTCTCTCTTTTTCTCCCTCACACACGCACATTTGCTATATGGCTTTGCGATAAATTGACTTTGTTAGCAGTGTGTCACGTCCGTGATGAAGTTCGGTGCTCATGTTTTGCACACACATCTTTTTTTCCTTGAGCCTTAAGAGGATTCCCTTTCAACCACAGCTATGGTACAGTTATTATTTAGCACTGCCTAAATCAGACCTGAGAAGCACAAATTTTGAAATTCTGTGTCCTGCCCAACCCTTCCTCCCTCCCCACCACCAGCTGACAGCAACCTGGGACCAGATGAGGCGTTCGATGACAAAGGCTGCCACTGCGAGATCTCTGTGGATGACCTGACACCACCTCTGAAGTCCGTCATCAGGGCGGTCAGGTGAGAAGGCATACACCTGTTCCCATCTCACTCTTTCACACTTTTCCAGAATAGCTTTAGTCCTTCTGCATGGGCAGCGGTCATGGTGACAGAGCCTGACTCAATTCTGAACAAGAACGAGAGCTTCACAGATCACCACAAAATCTGACACCTTGCTGTACAATGAAAAATAATTGTTTTTAACAAACACAGTGTTATGCTGTTTTGAAATTTGTTCTGATCCACGTTGTTTTAAGCAATACGTTAATAAATACAGAAATAAGGTTTTCAAACTTTCCTAACATATACGGCTTGTAGTCATCCTCTGAGACTGACACTCACTGCAGGGCAATGGGGAATTTTTTCCTCAGACCAGTATGATGTAGGCTTCAGCGCAGTGAGATTTCACAGCATTGAATGACCGAGAATGTTTCTTGCTATTTCATGCCCCCCCAATGCTGTTTAGCTAGGAGGACATACTTTTCTGCAGAGAATGCTGAAGTACAAGAATGTTTTACTTGAGTAAAAGGGTAATTACTCCAAAAACTATTCTGGTAAAAGTTGAAGTACTGTACTGATGTAGATATTTATATACTATAGAATAAAGGTTAAAAAAGTATCCATCCTCTAAAAAGGCATTTAAAATGTATATGCTTTCAAGGAATGCTGAGCATAATTTTGACGAAGCCTCAGGCCTGAGATGGAACGTGCACAGTTGTCTAATTAAACTGATAATTGCACATCAAGTAAAATGATAAATGCAGTAAAACTTTAATAAGTCTGATTAATTCCTTTGGTTCCACAACCCAGAAAAAAACATAGCTATACACCAGGAATGCTGAACAATTCAAAATGTCCACTTATAAAAATTCAAAGGTCCACAGGAAATGATTAAAAAGAAAAAAATAGCACTGCCATTTAATGGGAGAAATGGCACTTCCTCTTTGTAGTCACAACTTTAGTTATTTAATATATACATACATACATACTGTTTGTAGACAACCACCACTGTCCTACTGCGAATTAAACACCTTGGCTTAGTGCTTCTCTCAGGTAAAATGAATTCAGATTTTTCAACCCATTTTCCTATAATCACGTAGTTTTCATTATCAACCTTTTTTTTTTTACGTATTTTTTTCATTAGTCACTGGTGTCCCCTCATTTTACCCTGAGCAGTGGTAGGTATACAGGGAGGGGGAGGTACACTGTGATTGGGCAGTATGAAACAGCTACACTTTAACCAATCCCACTTAAAAACTAGTTGTTAGTGAAACTAGTGGTGGAGTCTGGCTAGTTAAAAGGGCAGGGGCAAAAAAATATATAAAAAGGCATTAGGGGAAAATAAAGGGGCTTAGGACTCAGGAGAGGTACTAGAGCTAAGGTTAGCGTTCAGGTCATGAAACCTGGGTTAGGGTTTGGGCCAGGAAAGGGGCTGGAGCTCAGATTACAAGGCTCACTGACACAGGAAATTATTCACAATAGGCTAGATGGGTAGAGTAACAAGCCTTTTAAAAATTGTATTTACTAAAAAGTATTAGCCTGCCCCCCATATCTACTGAGTCATAGTTAGAAGCGTTAAGGAAAAAAGTCAGAACAAATATTTGAAAACCCTCCTTTGAGTACCGCAATGAGTTGGTTATGCTTCAGTTCTGCTCTTGTGTTGCATGAACCCCATGACCTTAACCTGTACTGCACAACTCTGTGTTCAGTGAGGCAGGGCTGTGGTTCACAGGTCAAAATCATTGGTTTCAGAGACACTCCCCCTACATGGAATATGTAAAATATGTAGGTAGATGATAGATAGATTATAGATAGATAAATAAAATGTTTTCCAAGTGGCCATAAGCTGTCTTTTTTTACTTGATGTCGCCCTCTGGTGGTGAAATTGTTTCAGTGCAACCCAAATGGAGAACGTCTATCCAGGTACATTCAGTGAAGTGAATTTTACCAATGATTGCTATCGGCATCTTCACTCGTTTGCCGTTTAGTCAGGTGCAGAATTTCCATCATATCCAAGACTGATGGGCCAGACACTAGTTTATAGTCAAAAGGCTTATACTAGATTTAAATTTGTTTGCTGTCAGCAAAATACAGGCTAGCAAAATCTGAGGAAATTACATTCACTGAAGAAATTTACTGCAAGTGACATTTAAAAGAGGACAGAGCTGCAGCCTCTGCATGATGGCTCTTGAATGGCTGTCAGTAAGAAAGCAACCTCAGACAAGCCACGAAACATGCAGCCTTGGCAGCATGGTTGCCGCACCAATGCAGACTGGCGGTGCCTCCTCTTCCTCTCGCAGGATCATGAAGTTCCATGTGGCAAAGAAGAAGTTCAAGGAGACATTGCGGCCGTACGACGTGAAGGACGTGATCGAGCAGTACTCTGCGGGACACCTTGACATGCTGTGCAGGATCAAGAGTCTGCAGAGCAGGTACGCGAGTCCTCCACTCCCCCACTGTGTTTCCATAGAGACACACTGCTCCGAGTGGGCCTGCCATGTCTGTGCACGCTCCACTGAGCGTGAAGATGTGCCTGTGACCCAGCACCTGTCTGTTGCTAGCATGTCTCCGCCACTGACCCATATCTCTCCTTTCCGTTTTCGTACAGGCTAGACGCCATCGTGGGTCCACAGCCCCCCCTGGGCTCAAAGGCCAAGGCCTTTTCCTCCCCCTCACTGTTGTATTACAGTCAGCATGGAAGGAAGCATGCTGCTGAGGGGTCAGCCCCGCCCCTTGACCTCCTGACCCACACGCTGACCTTCTCACTCTGAGCTCTCTCATCAGCATCATCAGGGAGTCCACAGCTGACTCCAGGCTTTTTGAAATTTTACATACATGACAGAGAAATGAATGTGCCTTTAACTGCCCTATCTAAATAATACCTCCATGTAAAAGTGTTGTTTTACATTTCAGTTCAAATTTAATTTTTAATTTGATAGTCATGTATGAAGGCAATTTTGTGACACCAGCTTTTGATTCCCTGATGATTCTGACACTTGAAAATTATTAACTTTAATTTAAGGAACTGCTGTATTTAATTTTCTAATACCTGTTTCTTTAATATGTAGAATTATTCCCTGTCTGACAGCCTTGCTTGGGGATGAAGGGAGAATCTATGGGACACTAAAATGAACAGTTTGAATCAAGTCTGATTTTTTTGTTCATGTACATAGCTGGTTTTTGCTGTATGTGGCATGTTTACCTCATTCTGCACACGTTTAGTCACACGGTAGTCATGGTGGATAATTGCTATCAAGATACCAACCAAATACTTCTAAACTCAAATGGTTTTAAGCACTTGTTTTTTTAATTATTAATCCCTTATTAGTCCCACTATAGAAAACTGGTTTTTTGCATTTAACCCAACCCCATGGTGGAGCAGTAGGTAGCCATTATTCGGCACATGTAGCTAGCGCTGAGTGTCTTGCTTAAGCATACACCTGGTGTAGTGTTCTCGTGCAGTGTGTCGTAACTCTGACGAAACACCGAGTTAAACAGCAGTCAATGAAGACAGAGTCATAGCAAGTTGAAGCATTGTCTTAAGGACAACACACCTGGTGACTCAGGCAGTATTCAATCCAGGAGAATTCCATATCCCAGCCTGATGTTCTACCCATTGACTCACCAGGCCGCTATTTACATTGTTGAATACGGTACTCAATCAACATAAGGTTTTAAATTGTACAAAAGACTTTCTTGCAATGGGGCGGCACGGTGGCGTGGTGGTTAGCACTGTCGCCGTGCACCTCCAGGCCTGGGGCTCAATTCCCACCTTGGGTCTGTGTGCGTGGAGTTTGCATGTTTTCCCTGTGCTTGGTGGGTTTTCTCCGGGTGCTCC
>JABJVR010000089.1:796135-828199 GCA_025773905.1 Chitala chitala | reverse complement strand
GAGAGAGCGTGAGAGAGAGGGAGGGAGAGAGAGAGCGTGAGAGAGAGGGAGGGAGAGAGAGAGAGCGTGAGAGAGAGGGAGGGAGAGAGAGAGAGCATGAGGGAGAGAGAGAGAGCATGAGAGAGAGGGAGGGAGAGAGTGTGAGAGAGACAGAGCGAGAGAGACAGAGGCAGAGCGAGAGACAGAGACGGATAGAGAGCGAGAGACAGAGAGAGACAGAGACGGATAGAGAGCGAGAAACAGAGACGGATAGAGAGCGAAAGAGTCAGCGAGAGAGATTAATACTCAACTGCATGTACACGAAACACACAGCTTTCTTAAACGCGCATTAAAGCACACATAGGACGTACAATTTTTTTCACTTAATTCTGACCGTGAGAAAGTATAGTTATTTTCTAAACTTTGCACAGCTGTGTACTAACATTAAAACACGAAGGGACACCAACTTTTACTGTTTAAAAGTTGGTGATTAATACTGTATTTAAATAAAGAAAGCAAAAGCTGGAGGTCGCGTTGTATGTCATCAGAAGAGGAATGAAAACAAACAGAACTCGATCAGTGATATCAACAGGATGGGGCGGCAGCTTCCCCTCAATAATTTTGATGGGGGCACCCATATAAAGGGATCTAATCATTTACAGAGTTACGACTGTAAGACGAGACGCTTATAATGAAATCAGAGCGTGGCCTGTCCCGGGACAGACACGTCCACTCAAAGTCAGCTGAACATAACTTAAGACGTGGGGATTTACCTGACCAGCGAAGAGCTGCATGATCGGCACTTGCAGAATAATATTCTTATTTCACATACACAGTACGTTCCTGGAAATGCTCCTGTAAACTCACCCTTTTCACCTTTAGACCCGTCAGTGCGCCGCGGCAAGAGATGCTGACGATCATCAGTCTCGGAATCTGATGCAAAATGGTCATCCATTTCACGTGGAGTTAAAAAAAAAAACAAACTTACGGTATATTTTGAAAGCAGTTACTACAATTGAGCGATGTCATTACATACAGCAAGCTGTGGGTTACATTAAAGACATTTTAATGCAACCCACGTTAATACATCGATTAGGTTCTTACGTTAAGTTTACAAGTGTGCATCAATAGCCGATAAATATAAATACGTAAATTAGGTTCTAATATGCATCAGTAGGAGTTATTATTCACTGTAGAGTCGTATCAAAACTTTATGCGGAAGTAAGACGGGTTAGTGCGCATGTGACCGAACACGTGACAGCACATTCTTAACGCAACTCCATTTACCATTAAAATCTTTCAAGAGATGGCGATATTGTACCGTCTATGTAGAGGATGTGCAACCCTTTTTTATTTAGCCGCAGGTGCGCTGAATGAATGATGTCAGCACACCGTGTTGAAATGAAATTAAGCCTATAAATAAATGTAATGCGAAATGCACTATTTTTAACATTCGGGAGGAAATGGTAGTAAGTTACCCAGATAACGTCTTGTAGTTGCTGAAACTCATTTACTGCTGTTTAAGGAGACTATGATCATTTGCATCTGAAAAAGGGTACAGCAAGGGACAATTGATTACACTGGCCATGATAAGATCTCAAGGCTTGAATTGTAACTTGTCTGATCAAATTTGAGATAATTTTTACCACGACAAGGAACGGAGTAATATAGTAATTTATGTTCACTAATACGTAAAGTTCATAAGCTAGCATCCATCCCTTCATCCATCTCTCCATCCATCCATCCCGCTTATCCGATTCAGGGTCACGGGAAGTCTGGGGCCCGGGAGGCACAGGGCGCAGGGCAGGGGACACCCTGGACGGGGTGCCAACCCACCACAGGGCGCGCACACACAAGATTATAGAAATTAAAATTTAATTAGTTTTTACTGTTCATATAGTTTACCATGTCAGTGTTCAGTTTTAGCTCGAGTACATTTAGAAGAGTATTAAGATTTAGTCTTACTTTACAGAATAAAATCGTTCAGTTTAGTTTTTTGATACCTTTTTAAAAATGCTGACATTTTTCTGCACAGAAATTTCTAAGAAAGCTCGTCCCTTCCTGGAAAGCGAGCTCGCGAGGGTGCGCGCACCCTGTAAACCAAGCACTGGAAAATGTTGGACAGACAGCCAGCAGACTTTCTTAATTTAAGCGAAATCATCCCTCCAAGCAAGTTCTTCATGAATTGAAACACAATTCCCTCCATTCTGCGTAATATCCGATAGCAATTATACTTTTTTAAAAATATCCACGGACCTAATAATTGGGCAAATATCAACTCTTTCAACGTAGTCACTCTGAAGTTTCACTCAGTTCATGAAGTAATTGTCATTTCTGAAATGACTCGTAGCCGTTTATACTGTTGTACATTTAATTCAGAAGCACAAATATGGTGCACTTGATGGCCATTGGTCTTTTAAGTTTCGATTCTGCTCATTGAGAGCACACGCGTAAAACACCCTGTAATATTTACAGGTAATGCCGCTAAATTGATCAGCTTCCTCTGTTTTTATGTCCTCACTGAAGATATCTGCTGTTACAACACTTGTTCTGTCATTGGAGTAAAAAATCTAATTATTGGTTGTAATTCCAGACGAATTTATGCATAAACAAGCGCACCCATATTATATAGAATAAACACTCCACTGCAGAAAAAGTATACAAATAACACACGTGCAACTCCACCAAATCATATTTTATTGTGTGCAAAATAAAATATATGTTGCATTATACAAACCCGATATAGCGCTGATCATGGTACTGAAAAGGTAGTCAAAGTGGCCTGTTCTTACCAGAAGACAAAACCAAACAAGTAAATACTCAAAGTTATAAAGAAATTAAAGAATTATCTGTGAAAATTCCAGCACAGACTATGCATATAAATATACATTTAACAGATATCTGAATCTTCTTAAAATGACAGTTACAGTACAAATCTAAGGAATTCTTTATGACCATGCATGTAAAATTTGTCAACTGTAGCGCCTTAGTGTCTCAACTTGTCCTGTTTTTCTTTCTTGCCTCTTGCATTTAGCATTCTGCTGTCCAATATACCTCTCAGAAATTTTAGAAAAATAAATGCCAAAGAATTAACTGCAACAAATACACCATGATGCTGTGACAGATTAGTTATAAATTAGTGTTTTAACATTACATCTGTCTTAGTCTCTTTGTCTTGTAACAACAAAACAAATTTTGGAAGAGAATTATATTTCAATTAAGTGCCAAAACAGAATAAAAAAAAAAAAAAAAAAAAAACTTCAATGCTGTTAGTTTCGACCAAAACATCTAAACAGAATTTTGGACCAAATCCTGGAAAATGAAATTGGAAAATCATTTTAAGATGTCTACACTCTGTCTTTAGACTGTCACAGTTGGTCCTAAACCACTCCTTCTAAAAGCTGAACATCCGTCTTCTCCAACTTAGACTTAACAGAATCCTTCATCTGTCAAATATGCTGTCCTCTGCCAACAAGACAAACACTCCAAACATCAAAACCTCACAAAAACCCATGAGAAATAACCATGAATGGGTTTTTGCACAATCTTGTAATAACTTCTGACATCGTTTCTGGGTGCATCCTTTGGCTTGTACTAAACATATCCCACATATCAATCAATGCTTGTACTTATTACACCAGCAAAATACTAACAATCGCTGCAGAATATCAACGTTAACAATATTCTGCTCATTTCAATAAAGAACTAAGTATGGGAACTTAGTTAAGACAAGTAACGAGTATTTTCAGATCTTAGCCTTGTGACCACAATGTCTTGAAGGCACTTTGTGTATGTTTAACTATAGAAGGTAAAAGCGGATTCCATATACTTCTGGATTTCTTCACCCATTTAGTAGTTTTGCTTTTAATTCTCATGTATATAATATCCTTTATAATTTAGGATACAGATTAAAGTGGTGAGATTATATAATGCCTTACAAGAAATGCTACATTATAAAACTACTATTGGCATAAGTTACTGGCATTAAGTCAAACAGCACGAAACGTGCATTTAATTTCTGTATCATAAACACCTGCTTCTAGGGTGTCAAACATTTACAGTATAAAAAAGGAAATTGGTTTAATGTGAACAGCTACAATAAAAAGGCCAGACATCAACAATAAACCACAGTTTACCAGCAACTGCGGTAAGAACAAATTTTTTTCAAATACCCTAATCCTAAATAAAAATATATTTCTTGCATACTTATAATATATATGCATTTATACATTGAACATATTAACGAACAGCGCTGGGTCTAACCGAACTACCTAAATGACATCCTTACACAAAGACCACAAAAGGCCAGTATATCGATACAGTACTGTCATAAAAAAGCGTAGTTATGATCGACCCTACCTCCAGCACACTTATCCATTAAAAAAAGTTTTCCTGCTTTGTTCATGTTAGCAGTCGTATGAAATAAAAATATTACCTTGTCGAGGTGAATAATGTAGGTGTAGCGAGGTTGTGAGTTGAGTACATATACCTCTCACTAATCCTGTCCAACAGCATACACCATTGCACAATAAGAGAACTTCAACTTTAAAGCCGGGAAAAGAATCATCTCTATGAAAGAGTCCCTCGTGAGTCTCGGTTTACAGTCACAGCTACTCAGACTCTTCTTATCCCCTAATAGCAAACGCAGACAAGGCATGAGGTTTCCGTTGTTATGGGAGCATAATCGCTTCAAACGCAGGAATTGCTGCTTGGATCACATGACCCCAGCACAACTTGTCAGCATGACAGTGAGAGTGACAACAAGGGGGCACCCTGGCGTCTGCTCCTCAGTCGGGCAGACAGTTGCCGTTATGCTGGTCGGCAGGCACGCGCAGGTTGAGGTTGGGCACTCTCTTGTACACGAAGTGGAACGGCTGCGGGTTGGGGCGGCTATGTATCTCGGCCTTGATCTTCTGGGGGTACGTGTCCGGGGCCAGCTGCTGGCTGGTCTCGCCGATGAGCAGAAAGAGGGCGTGGCTCTCGGGGTCCTGCGCTTTGAACTTGTGCGCGCACAGCGAGCAGACCTCCTCGGTGGTGGAGTAGGGCCGCACCAGCAGCGTCTTGGCCGTGCAGCCATTGTCCATGTCCTGCAGCGCCACCCGCAGGTAGTTCTGCCAGCAACATTCGCGCGCAAAAGAGAGGAGGTTTAGGACAGAGCATCTATATCCAGGCAGGTGTGGGTTTGTGTGAGACTTTAAATAAAACCTTTATGTAAGCAATTAAAAAGATATATTTATATACACATGCACTGGATATGTATCTAACAGCCTAGTTTAGCATAAAATCTGGGGTGTTCCAATCAAATTATCGATAAAGAAGCCCAGAGAACAATAAAATCTACTGATGATAACAGGTACCACTGCTACTGCTACTAACATTAGTAATCAAACAAAAACAATTAATTAATTATTATGAGGATGATGTAGATGAGTGTGCGCATGAACAGGCTATGCCAACCACTGCCCGGGCACACTGAATGGTACCTGGAAGTCGTCCACCGAGGGTATCATCGTGCGCTGAGCAGTGCGGCGCCGATGCCACTGGCGAAGCGTGTTCCGTGTCTCTGAGCTCAGCACGCGGGCCGCCTGATCCTCCTGAAAGTTCTTGATCAGGGACATGGCTCCGTAAGCGCTGGTCAGATAGTAGCCACCTGAGGGAGGAGCAGGAAGAGAGTGATTCTCCTTCGGGCTCGTCAAAACAGGCACCCAGGCACTTCGTATTCGTTAATCTCTTTCAACGAGCAGGAAGCCACATTAGGGTAGGGCCGTTAACGTCGACGATGGGAATATGTGCCTGCCTTTGTGCGTTTAGGAAAACTCAAAACTCCATTAAAAGATCTAAAGCTGTATCAATCAAGTCGTTCTAGCCAGGGGAAATATACATGAAACACACCCTGAAGGAAATCCTTGTAGAATGATAAGATCCAGGAAAGCCCTCTCAACTTGACACAATGAACTTCCTGCCAAATTTTCCTCACAACTTTCCAATTAATTTAAGTACAATAGCATTCCAATGGAAAAGGCATGGCATTTCCTCATTAGTTAGAGAGTATTGACCTCCACTGACTTGGGTTTCAGCATGAGGAGTAAAACTACTGTGGTAACAATACGCCCGCTTGGTGTTATCCTGAAATCAGTGGCAACAACATGAGCAGCTATAAGCCTAAGGTCTGTTTTGTCACTTATTTCATACATAATGAAGGGAAAGTGTCGAGGTAACATTTAGGTCAATGGCAGTCGTAAAAACCTCATTGTCATTACAATGTTTACTTGGACCAGCAAGCCGAAGCTCTGCTTCTCCGGCACGAGGCAGCTACCTTCTCCATGCAGCAGAGAAGGATCCAGAAGCTCCATCATGTACTGGATCTCCAGGTCGAGCTGTGCCATGTCGCACTGTGCCAGGACGTAGGTCAGCATGGGCAGGAAGTCATCAGCGCCGTACTTCCTCCCTGGACAGACAGAAGTGTTTAGGGACGTGCACGCACCTTGCCTCTCAGTCCACGGGGAGCCCTAAAACCATGCCGCAGCATCGAGTGGTCGCTACGCTGGCTTACCCGAGTTGTCCTCCATGACGGTGTAGATGAGCTTGCAGACGCGCAGAAGCAGTGCCACCTTCTTCTCGGGCGAGTACATCTTGCGCATGTTGAGGAACTTGTGCCGGATCTTCTCGACAGCCACGGCGTCAGGCGGGCAGGCGTCGTCCACGCCCAGCTCCTGAGGGCGCTTGGTCTTGGCCAGGGCCAGGTTCTCCCTCAGCTGCTGCCACGCCCCGCTGCTCACCTGGAAGTCCATCAGCGCTGCCTCCACCACGCCCTTCAGCGGCTTCAGAATGCACTTGTGCATGGCCTTCTCCAGCACCTGGTCTGAGGCGGGCAAACACGGAAGCAGGCAGTTGGCACATGACGCTTCACACTTTTAGCCTGAGCCTCAATTCTCCACTTTGTGCCACGCTCCAGTTCTACACCCAACACATCCAGAACCTCACCCAGTTTCGCTGCACCTGTGGTTGTTGCAAAACTGCCTCCATCTTTCCTTCAAATACCACTTGTACTGTCCAAAACCTTCTACTCAACACCACTCTGTGTTGACTTCGTGCTGTGTCCTGGCTCAGACTCGGGTAATTTTATTATAATGTCTGAAAGCAAATGCACAGCAAACTCTCTTCGAGTGATTACAGGACCCCGCAGTGCTCATGCTACTGGTAGGACCATAACTGCGTCTCTGGAAACTCAGCTGTGTAATTACCTGACTCAGTAACTTCACACCATTTAGCAGAACGTTTGTCATTTCAGACACTCTTTCACTTCAGTTTCTAGTTATACACGTTATACCAGTTTCATCAAGATCCAGATCAATATGGGGCTGTTAAACATTCATATATGACTAAGTGTCAGGAAAGCTTGTGTTCAAACTGATATAACTTCAGTATTACTCAAGGATGTTCTGAATAACTGTGAAGAGCACGTCCTCAGGAAAATCGTACTCTACTGAGATACTTCTGATTATTTCTTAGCAACAATGGTGTACTTCCTTTTAACAGTCTACACAAGTATAAAAAAAAAAAAAACCTAAAATATTTATACACAGTCGTGGAATAATGGTGTCCGCCCTTAGGGTGGATCAGGGCATTGTATTCTTGTTACAAAATAGACTGTTTGATTGCACTTACAAGAATGAACTCCTTAGTACACAAAACCCTTTGGACAAACCTCCATTTCACTGTGAGTTCCAGATGACAGACAGTACGTAGTAATAGTATGAGGAAACTAGATTCCAGTGTATAACAGCACTCTGATGTGGCTTTTGGAAAGGAACTATTATAACAGAAAAATGTTTAGTTAAAATGCTATCAAGAACAAAAAATAAATAAATAAAAATAAAAAATAAAAATCAAGCAGTGTGGGTCTGGGAAATAACAAAACCATGTGTACAATAACCATATCCCGAATTTGTAGGAAATTAACTGATTCAATAATGGCTTAATTAAATTATTTGTGCAGAGGTAACATAATTACAATAATTTATATAACGTACAGTATGTGCTGTTTGCGACCGTTACATCACTGCTTTACACTCTCCGGATTTTGAAGTACAGTTTGCATCCTAGTCAATTAAAGTCATTAATGTTTACCTGTCTAATCAAACTGAGTTCTGTAGTTATAAAAAGCACAGAATTACAGTAATTTCCTGAATGATGCCCTCTCATTCATGTAGTGATTTTGCTTGTGGTGACAAACCATGAAATAGAATAACATTTCAGCTACTAGAAGGGCTCTGTGTTAGTGACACAGAGAGGAACAACAAAGGCCGGGATTCACTGGGGATTTGAAATACTGACACAAAAAGTAAATAACGCTATACTTCACCCACCACAAAACAATCATTACATGAACCTAAACGAGTCCGTTCAGAGAAGAGAGCAGGCTTTTCACCGAGGATGGCAGCCACAACTTCCCAGCAAGAAACCGCGACACGCCAGCTGTGCGTGACTTAACACACCGAAAGGCCTGGGCGATATGAGACGAAAGGAGAAATAGGAGAATTACAGAAAAACAGGGAAGTGGCAGGCGATGTTTCAATCCTTAACGGCGTGCTCAGGACAGAAACACTTGGGTCGCGTACACATTCCATTGCTGACATTTGAAAATGAAGAAAATAAAGAAAAGCTTGCAGCTGAACGAATGCAAAACAAAAAGGGCGCATGAAACGCAAGTTATACAATAATCGTGGGGCAGGCAAGCAGGTCGTTAGCCCCCGGCACAGAGCTATGCTTAGTTACATTTTAACACAGATTCATGATCAGCAGAATAACAGTTGGGCATGCTCAATTTCAGAGAAAGAACTGGAGGCAAGGGACTCAAGGCAAGGGAGTCAAGGCAAGGGAGTCAAGGCAAGGGAGTCAAGACTCAGGCGGGCATGTCAGGTTCCTTAGGCTCTGGAGACGCTTTGACCTCATGTTGGTGTTGGCTCACCTAAATTATTTGATTAACACACCACAGCCATTACTTGCTGTGTGATGTTGGGTCAGTTTTACGTAACCCAGTTTAATCGCCACCTGACTGACATCCGAACTGCCACATGAGCCGACATCCTGGCGGGGTCATTATGTCAGTATTAACGACAAAGAACTGCAGGGCATGGGAACATCAGCGACTCCTGATTTTGACTACCATGCCTCAACGTCCCCTTCCTTCCCGCTCGGCTCGGCCTTAAGACGAAGCTGCTCCATCACATGACCTGTCTGCTGCCCTCAGCACTGCGTGTGCCATGCCGACCATTACGCGTGGACACTCGGGCGACCGGTGCACTGAATTTCAGTTCCCCTTTTTGCATGTTGCCATCTAAATTTGCAGAGCAATGCACAGGGCCTGCTAGATTTACCGTGCACACGGCACTATGGGAAAATTACTTCTTGTATTACCACACCTATATTCCGTAACTTCATGGTCATGACCACTAATTTTTATCTGTTATCTAAGGAAAACACTTTCACAGTACTATAGCCCAGTAATCAGACTAACCAGCTGGTACTTAAACACTGACAAAACGGTGCATCCAAGAGAAAGAAACGCCCTCCCGTTTCTTAGGTCTGCCAATCTCCATTTAAATGACGATGCACCACTGGCTAGGCCACCATTTTCGAAGTGCAGCTACGCTTAAAAACCAGAAAAATAGGAGTGGCCCGGCACCTGCACCAGTGGAATGTCAGCAGGGACCTGCTCATTAGCTCTCCCAGCATGCCTCAGTGCGGCAATAGCAAGAAAACAGAATTACAGACCGATGGAATTTTGCAGAAGGCAGCAGGAGATTTAATATCCTGGAATGTTCTTAAGTGGGTGGAGCTTGATTTCTTCAGGCCTAGAGTACACTGCAGGACTGCAGACAACAGAATTACTAAAAATGTACACTTAAATACTTTCCGAGTCACCAAGAAAACCATAACCAAGAACGCACAAAAGGGGCATTCTTGGTTATGGATTCTGCAGGCATGTAAAAGGACTACTAACCTTGTATAATGAGCAGTATTAGGCCCCATTTTTATATTAAACCACCGTAATACCTTCATGTACAACATAACACCTTGGACCGACAGACATAGTTGCACCTCATTCTGTTATGAATGGAGCTTTTTTCAGGCAGAAGCTGAATGGAACTGCATCAGGATGCATGTAGGTGTTTGCGCGTGTGTGCGTGTGCGTATGAGGGTAAATGCAGCATTGCAATGTGGAAATGCAAAGACTGCCGGACTCGGGATACAAATAGCAGGGCGCGTGATTACGCTTCCTCATCTCGCTGACGATTATAGTCTGCAGGACAGGGATGTGAAACCACGTCTTGGCTTTGAGTCCACAGACGTTTCCTGTACCTCAGCAGTAATACCTTACACAATAAACCATCATTTAAAGTTCTCTATCACATACAAGCCGACAAGGCAGAGATCAAAAGCTTCCTGGTAATACGAGACGCTTCGAAAAGGGATGTGAGATATTTCAGGTTTTCTGTGACGCCTCATTTTTAACACTCAGTCCAATAGCACAAATATCTGGCAAAAAAGTGTAAGAAAACGTTTTAAAATGGAACGTCATAACTCCACTTCTCTTGTGAATTTGGGCAGTAACTTCTCTTCAGCACCACAGCCCTTAAGGTGGGGGCTTACTGTACTTCATGCAGCTGTAAAACCTATCTCCCCCCTCCCCCTACCTATTAAAAAATAGTTTTTCCCCCTGGTTGTTAGAAATGACCTCTGCTGCCACTTCCATGCTTGCTTCTGGACTGGCCCACAAAACTTATCTCACTTGGCACATGTGCCAAAGTGCGTTTCCACCATGGCGATAAAGCGGCTCCTTTTCTGCACAAGTTCTCCCACACCTTCAACTGGCCTCAGCATTACACTCAGTGGCCCCGCTGTCTCCGGTGGCCACACAGCGGCCCCGCTGTCTCCGGTGGCAGACAGGAGGCCAGCTTCAGTACAACTCGTGTCTGTTCCCTCTTCTCTGCACCATCCTTCCAGTTCACACATGGGCACAAGTCTGCAAGAAGCCGTCTGGTACGGCATGACACAACTGCAGCATGATGAATTAGCCCTTTTAGGCACCAACTTAATGCAGAACAAGAAAAGTATACTGGGCTTAATTATAACCCATTTATAAAGAATAAATACTTACTGGTTAATAAAATAAAGTACTACTTTGAAAGATGACATCGTAAACTGCTGAGATCTGCGCCTGTAGACACACGACTTCCATAATGACTAAAACACCAGCTGCGTCGGTCTGGCCAACAACTGACTGTCTTCAGTGCGCACACAGAGCACACACTAGCGGGTTCACGACTGCAGACGTACCAGCCGACCCCGTCCACCGAGGGCCCCCGGGAAGAAACGCACACAAGCGGAGAAATGCAAGACAAAGGCAGCGTGCTTTGGAAACGCCTCGTGTCGCTAAGGCAGCCCTAAATTCTCGCAGAGACCTGCCAAACTGAAAGCACAAAGGCGGACTCTGCGAGAACAAGAAGCCAAGAATAACATGTTCATACAGATTTGCCTGGACGGGCAAAATAGCTGGCAGACAGCAGTAATTTGACACTGGCCTCACCCTGTTCTCTGCCTTCAGCCGCACACTGACAAATTCCAAATACCTGCTGTAATCCACTGTACCAGTTCCTGTGCTGCTCCTCTTGGTTCAGTGGTAAATTGCTTATACCTCCCTCTACAGCATTTAACCAATAAACGAGGTTTAGATTGAGCTGGACTAATGGCACATAGCATCCCCCCCTCTCCTCACCTATCTGGTCCTCAGGGATGAGGGACTCAATGGGGGGGTCCAGTTCGGAGCTCTGCCGGAGGTAGGCCTTCATCTGAGTCATGAACTGGCGGAGCGTCTGCAGCAGGTCCAGGCCAGAGGTGTGGCACCCGTGGTTCTCCTGCAGGAAGCTCACGTAGTCCTGTACCAGGCAGCCGAAATAGGCACCCTTGTCGCGCGACAGCTCCGTGATGCGTCTCACGGCGCGCCTCTCCGGCGTCATGAACGAGTTGAAGACGCCGCTCACCTTGCGGAAGCGACCCTTGAGCACCCGCGGCAGCACGAACGTGCCGCCCACATACCGCTTCTTGGACTTGAACGGCGGCGGGATGCTCGCATCCGGGTCGCTCTCCATGCTCGCGCCGTAGTCGTCCTCTTCCTCCATGTCGTCGTCCTCCTCGCTGCTGTCGCCCTGCTGCGTGCGACCGGGCGGCAGACTCGGCCCGGACACCGAGTAGCCCTGAGAGAAGTCCAGGGAGTCGGACGACGAGGTCGACATGCTCATGTCGCTGAGCCGCTGGCCGAGCTCCGCCCTCTCCCGCCGCTGGCTGTCTGGGACCTCGCTGGGAATGCTGGGAGGACTGGGGCTTTCGGCCGCCTGGGGTGGCGGACGCCGACGGGAGAGGGCCTTCTCAATGGTACGATCATCTAGAGCAATCTGGCACCGGAGCCCGTCGACATCAGACATGCTAAACTGCTTCTTGACTCTGGGCGGGGGCACAGGAATGGGGGCACTTGCTTTGGGGGAGGAGAAGGAAGAGGCGCTGCTCTGTTTGGAGCCCATGAGGCCCCTGCGGCTGGACTGCTGCTCCTGCTGCTGGTAACACCCCCAGGTCACTGTCTCCGGCATGCTCCTCTGCTTCGGCAGGGGGGCCGGGCGGCGGGGCTGCCAGCGAGGGGGTGGGGGCCGCGGCGGGGGCGAGCGTGCCTGACTGCCACCTGTCGGGGTCAGTCCACCAGGGGGCGCCTGCTCACTCTGGGGTTGGGGTGCTGGCGAGGAGGGCAACGAGGAGGACACCCCCTCGGGGTGGTGGAGCTGCAGGAAGAGGGGGTTCACAAAGCAAAGCGCCCCATTGGACTGGCTACACTCAAGCTGGGACGGGGCGCGAGTGCGCAGGCTCAGCAGGGTGTCTGGAGGGCCTTGCTGTGAAGTGTTCCGCTGCGGGCTGCACGATGGAAAAGCTGACCTCTGGTTCCTGCCGCACAGAGCCGAGTCCCAGAATCCTGCAGCAAAGGTCACACAGGGAAGGAGAACGACAGAAAGACAGCCAGAAAAAGAGAGAGTGAGTGTGTGCGCGCGTTTTTGTGTGTGCATGTGTGCGTGTGTGTGTGTGTGTGTGAGAGAACAGACAAACATTCCCATAAATGACATGAACAAGACCACAACACACTTTAAAGAAACATACTCACTTTCAGGTTCTTGAATAAACGGGCTAAAACTATCAGACTTGTGAAACTTGAAGCTCTGGACAGCCAAGTGTCTTTCTTGCTGACTGCAGGCAGATCTGAGGCTGGGCGGAACTCCGCTCTGCATTACTGGAGTCTGAATCACAAGTGGGACCCGCCCACAGGCGCAGCTCTGAGTTACGTGTGTAAATAGAGGGGGCGAGGGTCCCTCCTCCTTTTCACCGCTCCATCCAAATCCCGCCTCCTGCTCCTCCAGGCAGTACGCCGTCACACTAAAGCACAGGCCTGTGACTGCTCATCACCAGATCCAATATCACACCGTAAACACGGCCCGCAACACTCCGGTCACAGCTAACATCTGAAGGCAAAAGGCTTGATAACGACAGGTTCTTCTCTCCTCTGAAAGTCCTGTTTAACAGGCAACATGCTGTGTGTCAGCAAAAACTGCGGGAGAGAGGGGAAAGGGGGTCCTTCTCAGACTGGATTAGCCAGTTTTAGCTTATGGCAAGTCTACTTTTTCTTTGTCGTTGTATGGGGGGGTGGGAGTTTCCTCTGCTTCACTCAGCATGAAACCTGAAGCCCTCACCCTCCCTGTACACACCCTCTCCAGCTGGCCGCAGAGCCCAGGCCATCGGCGCCGCGTTCTACCTCGACACGCTTCGCTACCGAATCCGGCAAGCTCAGGGGTGCCTGGCGGGGCGTTCCTGGCTGACGTGTGCACAACACGCGTGCAGGAGTAAGGCCTCGGGCTCCAGAAAGCCTGTTCTCCTGACCTTCTGTCTACTTCTATACACATCTGGCAGCTCCACAGAGATCACTTGAGTCAGCAGTGAGTGCGGGAGAATGCCGGCAAGCTAGATGTTTGCAAAACACAAGCGCAAACCCTCACTTTGACACTACTGCTGAAGCAGCTAAAAAGGCCAGACATCTGGCTCCTTCAAAAATAGGAAAACAGCTTGATTTACAAGGATGAGTAAAAAGAAACAGTCTGCCCCATTTCTGCGAAGGTGTCTGCTTCTCCCCCTCAACACCACATGGCAATGCCAGGGTGGGGAGGGCTTCGAGAGTGGCACATGCCATGCCAACACCAAGGGGGCACGGACAAAGCCTTGATGTCATCAGCAGACTTGCTTCACCACTATAAACATTGTATGGCTCGTTAAGCAGCACAATGTATAAACCTCAAGGCCAGAGGTTAATTAAAAAAAAACATCAATTTAAAAGTTTAAGTCTCAAATGATGAGGTTGGGAACTGATTTCTGGACCCTGTAAAGTAAACATTTTTATTTTCTGTTCTGTTCATTACTTTGGTGACAAGCAAGTTCATGACCCATAGTTGAAGGAAAGTGGTTTAAAGCACACAGGGGAGGGTGGGAAACCCCACATGTAGCGTGCGTTTTAACGTGTGACGCATTGTACGAGAAGCACAAGGCAGAGTAACATCAGATAGCAAACATGGCACGAGCGCCTAGACACATCGATTCGTTACACGGTCACACGCACACGTGACCTCAAAACAGGCCTCAAAACAGGCCTGCAGACTCATAGGAGTTCCAGGAAAAAGTAATTACACACCAGATAGCAGTAACAACGCACACTTTAGAAAAAACTACTTTAATTATTGCATACATTTTTCTCCAAATCCAGTTGCGCAATTTAGTGTGAAATGTCTGACAATAAACATGTACCCTACATGCTAGAAACTGTTTAGGTGGGCTGTGCAGACGTGAAGACCAATGCATAAATGGTTAAAAACTGGCTCCAGTCCTTAATGAAGAGTTAATGCTTTGGGTTCAGGACTCCACGATCACAGTCAGGATCACAGCCAGTTCTCTTCATTTGTGTTCGGGTCAGAACCAAAGACTGCAGATCTCACCTGCTCCAAGCTGGGCTACCTCTGCCAGGTCTGTCTGGGTCTTGGCTGAAGCAATGGCTGCAGGAAGCTTCAAAGTGAAAGGCAGGACATCCCTGTATGAACATGAAGATGGGGAGGGGGGTTGAAGTTACCTAAACTCTACCTCCATAAGGGGGGGGAGGAGCTAGCTCTGACCTGCCAGACCACTTCTGTCTCATGTCTGTGAAACAGCCTACTTCAGTATTCAACAGCGACTGTGACGTGAGACAAAAACAGTGTTCTTCAACCCCCTGTGTTTGGAAACACACCCACTAGAAGAACCAGCCATAAAAGAAGTCTGGCTCCTGGCAGACCACTTCACGTCACATGCAAGGCCCAGTGTACAGGTGTACTTCTAACTCACCTGCACACTAGACAGTGACTACAACGCCACACTAACCAGACAGCTGTATGCTGGTGGCAGGTTTACAGCCAAAGAAATCTATTCACACTCAGCATGTGGCGTAAATTAAAGTTTGTTCCATTAATGTTAAATGCCTGGATTACAAATCACAAGAATGAGAATTTTTTCAATGAAATCTAAGCTTTTATAGACAGCAGATAAGAGATCACAAAAAACAATGACCGCCTATTACAGTGTGGTACAATTTAGTACAACCACAGGAAATGGTTAGCTATAAATCCCAGGCACACCTTACAGATATGGGGTCATGCACAGTTCTGACATTAAGTTTACATTCTGGACTAAGCATTTCTATGAAAGTGACAGAACTGAAAATCTAATGAGGCCCATCAGATAAAGAGGATTGCTCACACACACACACACACACACACACACACACACACACACACACACACAACTTCTTGCTCATGGTGGCTGATGTTACGCAATCGATACGCCCGATACACTTTAGTGGGGGGGGGGCAGTCTAGATAGGCCACAGTGTGTGTGTGGGCCAGAATCCTCCTACCTGCTGATGCAGTAGAATGCGACGAGGCGAAACAAGTCAGCAAAGCTGATCCCAGACCCCTCCAGGGAGAATGCTGGAAGCAGAAGGGGGAGAATCAAAATACTGTCATACAAGGTCATACAAGTATAGAGAAAGCAAGAACAGCCCATAGCAAGAAAAGGGATAAAAACATTGTGGCTTTAAGGTGCGTTTGGATAAGGAGTTCAGACTGCTGTTAGTGTGTACTCAGTTGGTGTAGGTGACTAACGTCCCACGTGCACCCACAAAGGACCCTCAGACTTCCTGGTTTTGGTACTCCACTCCTGGGAGCGGGACACGAATCGGCAGGTGGGAAACTTTGAAACTTGAGAGAGGGCTGTCCTGGGGTGGATTCCATATGAACCTGCATCGACTGGATCTGCGGAGTTCTAGAAGCACCGTTTTCAGTGTTCCGTGCCGGCCGTTCCGACGTACGCTTCCGACCTAGCACCGGTCTGGGAAGGAGACGCAGCTGAACAGGCTCACACACCGACTCCCCCCTTAGAATGTGTTTTGCTTTTACTTAATTGTAAATGACTCAGGAGCAAAGCTTTACTACTCTGTTATTCATTGTGAGAGGGGGGCTGTAATAGAAACCAGCTGTTGAAAATTTACAGCGCCACAAAAGCGTGCCACGATGGTTGACGAGTTTTCAGAGAGCTGGCTCCACTTGGGATTTCATAAAAATTCCAAGAAATGCAGATTTTTCTTTTTGTAGGAAAGGACAGAACGAAACGAAACGAACGAAAACAGCAGCACGTGTCAGACACTGTTCGTCACAGGTTGCACAACGCAAGCGATGAAACGGAAACTGTAGGGAAGCAGTAGGCGTGAGGTCTGAAACGATGGCGGATTTTCCAGTTTCAGCGAGACCAGACGTGAGGTGATGAGTATATTTTGTGGAACTCATGGTCTGCGAGCAGAGGCCTTTGTAGGCTGGACCGTCTGACTTCACGAAAAAGGGCTTTGTAGAACACAGCACACGAGGCCATAAAGAAGTGGACGCTGAAACCTGTGGTCTTTGGGCTGAAGCCAACCAAACCACAAACAATCAGCAGTGGCTTTCTGATGGCCAGGTGAGGAAGTCAGAAGGTCAGCTTGACCTCACTCGGGTCGAGTGTATCCCAACAGTGGCGACTCGCTGCGCGTCATTCGGCAGCCATAGCGGTGTACTTGCTGTCAGCAGCGTCACACGCGGCGTACGTGGCGAAACGGACACGTACTGTACTGGCTCTCCTTCACAGGGAAGTCGCCGACGGCAGCTCCGGAATCGCCCTCCATGCGCAGTGAAAGCACCTTCTTCTGTAGCTTGGAGGACCTCCTGACCAGGAACATCTGAACAGCAAGGACATTTTTAATAAGCACTCAGCATCACAGGATTATATCCATAGACAACATAAATAATAATATAGAATACAAAAAAGAAAAGTAACTCTGGGCAACCCTAATCTTACTGATCTCTGGTACCACGTACTGTTGACACATTAAATAACCTTAGCTGGGTCGACAGGGACATCCAGTGACCCCAGGTAACATCTTCTGCCCTAGCAGAACATTTTCACTGCAACAAAAGGGTCCCTTACATACATATCTATACATTTCCTGGATTTACAGACCACCCTTCTGTAAATTCACAAAAAAAAAAAAAAAAAAAAAAATTGTAATAGAATTAAACAACGCCAACCTTTCTGTTTTCTGATTGGAAAAAACAACATGTGTTTGGTTTCATGTATCATTATAACTCAACATCCTGTGTTTAATAAATTGCTAAGAAGACATACCAAGTTTAAGAAGACAAACAAATAGCCAAACTGAATAGGCAGATGATTTCCTAACATTAGCTAACTGAAGGTTCAAAAGAAATGCTCTTATCTGTAGGTAAGCTCTGATAACAAGTCTGATTTGTTAACTTGCTGTTACACAGCAACATGACGCAGGTGATACCAGCCTCGTTTCTGGAGAAAGCCCCTATCAACTTAGGGTGACGTGCCACTCTCGAAATAGTTTCAGGAGGCTAACGCACTACTGTTGGCTATTGCCAATGTGACCTGTGGACTGATAGCCCAGATTCCCCTGTAATGTCACTTGCTGAGAGACACCAATAGCTATAATTAGTGTACACTCCAAACCCCCCTCCCCCTGGTGAACCAACAGGTGCCCTCACCCCCGGAGGCTGGTGCAGAAGAATGCGGCTGGCCTCCTCATCGCTGACGCTCAGCAGAAGCCACACCGGGTGCGACTGCACCAGTCTGTCCAGCACGCTCATGTGACGTCGCAGGGAGTCGTAGCCTGAGTCCCTGGCCCCGCTCCCGGCAGGGTGGGACTGCAGGTAAACCTCGCTCACCTCCCCCTCCAACCTGAGATGAGGACACAAAGAAAGAGTGGTTACTCAGGGGTACCACCAATGGGTGGGCAGAGATAGGCAACTGATGGACAGAACTGACCAATGGGTGGCCAGGGCCATCCTACAGTCTGAAGCATGGCCATACCTCTAGCCACTCCACTTATGGCATTAATATTCTTCTTGTTAATAACTTTGGAAACAGGAGGTTCCCCATTGAGATCACACAGTTCAATGTACCCCCTGCACACACTATAAACAGTTTTTTCTCTGTCCCTGGGGTTAGGGAACTACACAATGCCTCCAAGACAGCAAGACCTCTTAGACTGTGATAAGTGGGCATTATGATTAATTTCATTTAATTGATTTCATGTTTACTAACAAGAGATCAGTATTATGGGGGGTTAAATTTCATTGGTAAAAGTTGCAATTTCCTCACTTGACCCCAAAACAATGAATCAGACAAGCTGATGTCATCTTTCCACTTTCAAAAAAGTCTGCTTGATTAAACCAGTTTTAAACATCTGCGCACACAAGCAAAATGAAATGACCCAGTTCGTGAGTTTCCCGGTGGGAGGGAAGGGAAATCAAAAACATGCAAAAAGCAAACGACTTTTTAAAACGCTCGCAAAGCATGTGATTTTGGCCCCACCTGCAGGTGAATGTGCAAACTGTGCTACAGCGACAATTTCCGAAAAACGCGAACTTGTCATATAGAAATACCGTTACACAACACGCTTACTCTAAATAATGAAATTCCAGTTAAACACACTACAACATACTACAATGAATATGACAGTAACACCAAAGTGTCATCTTACGAAAATCAGAACGTTCCAGTTTCGCTTTTTACATGCATAACGTAACTGTTATGTGCCACAAGCTTTCTGATTTACCCAGAATGCCCCACAAAGGTTTAATTCCACTTCAGTTTTCTGAAAACACACGTCAAAAGACCAAATAATGTGAAGAAAATCCACAAACCACAAACAAACCCACCGGTCCTGAGGCTGCAGATAATGACCCAGGAAAAAGTGAACTGAGGAGGGACCACTTCCAGAACACAGTGGCTGTCACTACAGCTTGTCCACATGACAAGTTTTAACATGGCCCAGCCTTATAAAACCAGCACCTGCCTTACCTGATGGGCATAGTACAGTAACCTTTCACTTCATAGCTAACGTCCTCACATGGCGAAATGTTAAAACAGCATGAACCTGAAAACCACCCTCACAGACAACGTGGCTTGGCTGTGCTCTGTAAAGAGTTGAGGATTTTTAATTTTCTTATTTTCGATGCTGGCGAGTTCAAAATACGTAGTGGGGGGGTATAGAAGAACAACAACACTACATTCTGGCCCCGATTCCTCCAAACGATCACTTCCTGCAATCACTCTTTCTTCATGTGGATGGCGCCCTGCGTTGTTTAAAATACAACTCTGCAACAACAAAGCACGACATCTAACAGTGTTCTCCCCCCGTCCCTAGGGGGCAGATGTCTAGAACAGGGTGTAATGCACTGACACACCATGGGCGTTCCAGCATGTCACATATTTTACATCTTCTGTCTCTTTACAGATAATCAGCTCGTAACAGAGCACGCCAACTTTTTCATGCAGCTGTCATGAAATTTACCAAGCGGCTATCTGGGATCCTGAAAATGAGCCTCAGCAGAATTCAAAAGGAAAGCTCTTGTGTGTCCAAGTAAGCAGCTCAAGAGGAAAACATGGAGTCCCCTGCAAACTATTCAGGCCTCTAACAGCCCCAGTACAGGCTCAAACACAAATTTTCGGGATTCGACACCATTTTTCCTATAGAGCAAGATTTCCTCCAACGTCCACTACCCATCTTGAACTGGCGAGCAGACAGGTGGGCACTTTTCTGGACTTACCCCTGCAGGAGGGTGCGGTCAGTGTATCTGTTCAAAGGCAGGGTCGTGTGGACCATCTCCTGCTTCAGCTCTCCGATCTCTGAGGCGAACGTGTCGATGAGCTGGATGGCAAAGGAGCAGGTATCAGGCAGGAAGGTGGAGAGAGGCACGGAGTGAGAGGAAGAGCAGCAACGGCAACAACAAAGCAAGGGCAGGGAGACCCACTCTGCAGACAGCACACACCCACCCACGCACATCCCGTTCTGCAGGAGGGAAAACCGCACATCACATTTCCTGTGCGCAGCCTAATGTCCTCCACGGGCCCACTTCACAGGAAAGAACAGTGCAGATATTATGGGGGGGGGAGGGGGAAGAGACGGACACCGGAGACGTCGGTTACTGCACTTCTTCCTTAGGAGTCAGTTTCGTTTTTAGTGGCTAATTCCATTCTCTAATTTGCCATGCCCAGTCTCTATCTGAACCAGCACGTCAACAAAAGAAAAAAAAAAAAAAAACTGCCTTAATGATACCAACCGCATCTAATTATGCACTCTTTCTCAGACCCGTCACAAGCATTTTCCACTGTGAAACTTAAGCAATAATTCCTCCCAGTTCAACTGCAGCAGAATCTCTGTTGGTAAACACACACAAAATGAAACCTAAACGTCATTGAAACTGAAAGTCTTCTCAATCATTTCAAAATACACTTTATAACAACTGAATGCGTCCCTCGCTAGGTCCTAGCATTGTACGACAACATAAAAACTAATTTTCTTTAATGACTGTCCGTCATTAGCATGCCATAAATGCTGTGTTAAAGAAGCACCAATCCCATCTGCACGTGCTCCCTGAACCACAGACACAAACAAACCCTCAGCTGTATTAGAGATGTCCCGAATTGCCAGAACGGATTGGGATGCTCTTTGAAAGCACGTGAATGACGTGAAGAGAAGGGAACTGCTCTGGCTTGGCAGAACCCATGATCTTCTCACATTCGTGTTAAGGCACTGCACACTGTTCGTGCACATGCCGCTCACAAGGTATCCACATCCTGAGTGTTTCCCTCCAGGGGACGAGCAACTCCGTCTACATCAAGCCTGCAAACTGCGCCTTCTCTGTTAAACGATCGTGTGCAAACAAGACAAGTGTACAAAAGGGGCAGCGTCCAATATATCTTCCGTTTGTCTGGGTGTCAACACTAATCCTCATCAGTAATAAAAAATGCTGTACAGGTTCATGCATTTCCGCATGTGGAGTCCTTTCCTGGTTATATATTTGTATTATTTTCTAGCCTTTTTTGTAATCTTTCTATGTACATATGTGTACCCAGTGTCCACCCAGGCACCATCTGAGCAGGATGCCTTGTTAGAGCTGCTGACACCTACTGAACCCCCACAAATGAGACCTTCACCCAAAGGATGCCACGAGTCTGCTGAGAGTTACTCCAACACCTGGAGCAAAGAAGGACCACATAGTGCTATTCATAGTCTCCAATACAAACTGTGTATTCTGCAATGTTAGCAAGCACAGGAGGGGCTCGGCAGCCAGTCAACCTTGGGCCCCCAGAGTTTTTTTTTTTTTTTTTTCCCCCTCCCTCTCAACACTGGAGTTTTTGGTTCCGCTCCTTGCTGTTGTGTGGCTTTATCCTAGTCTTTAACTTAAATCATTTACTTCCTGTTATTTCGGTAACAGCTGCAAATAATTCTGTAAAACACTATGAGGCACCTCGTTCTGAAACTCGCTATATTAAAAAATAAACTGAATTTAAATATTTAGAATTTAGTCTTCACACCTTTAAGAATGTAACCGTTGAATAAATCGCGAACGGCTCGTATATAACGAACTTATGATTTCGGAGCAACAGCCAGCAGATGGCAGCGTTGTGCACGTCAGCACGGCTTTCCTCTAGCTCCCGTTAACCTTCGTTGTTATTACTGTTCAGGAAGCCACATCCTTTAACACAGGGAGATCGTGACCCTAAAGAAGAAGGCTGCTGTCTGATCACTGAAGCTCTACAGATGGATGAAATATTTGTTTATGTTTATTTATGGATGATTCCAAAAGCTCCTAATTGTTCACCATGTATAACTTACTCTCAGCCTTAGCAAAGTGAAAATGCAGGGGATCCACAAAAGATAGCACAGTGAGGAAAGAAAGGACAGCGTTCAACACATACAACAGCAGAACGACGCAACGTTCAGGACATGTGACTGAACATTCAGACCATAGAGGACCTTCCATCTCTTTTCCAGTCTTTCAAGTGGCTACAATCTTATAATTAAGGCAATATGATGTAGCTGTAATTCATGTAAATGTTTACTACTGCTACATATAATTCTGAGTTACATCTGATGCGTTATGTGCCCTATTTTAAAATGTAGCATTGTTTCCTCATCTGGGGGACACAGTGTCATGGTGGGTAGCACTGATGCCACCCACAGGGTTGTGTGTTCGAATACGGCTCCCAGCACTGCCTGTGTGTTTATAGACTTAGTGTGTTATACCAGTACTTGCACTGAATACTCTGCTTCTATATCTCAGCTCAGAGACACAAGGTTCAGGTTGGAAGAAGGGAAACTAAAAAGCCGTTAGAATCTGTGGAGTATGCCCCGTGATGGGGTGGCCCCCTATCCAGGGTGTACCTTGTGCTGCTTGGGATCCTGACTCCTAGTAACCCTGTTCAAGCCAATTGAGATTCTGTTATTCTTAAAAAACACAATTTTAGCCAAAAAATCTTTTCATCATGAAAACAACAACTATACAGGGTTTTTCTTAACCCTTCCATACAGCCAGATGTAAATTCTGAGGTCTCTTGTAAATTTAGTCAATTAGTACAGGGGAATGACAACAGTTCTGGCAGAAGAACTCAAAAGGAGGACCATGGAAAAATTCAGTCTTTTACAACAGGTTCCTTTTCGTCCTTAATTTTAATAAGGAAAGTCTGGTGCTTACATAATGTCGCTAGGCTAACTGGCCAAAAACATTATTATTTCTCCATTTCAAAGCTTTCATGTTTTTTTTAATCCACAAGCGAAGGTTCCAAAACGTCGAGCCACCAACTGGGGCATTTAAACAAGTGTGAAGGTAAGTGATTTTCTGCATGGGCACGATGAAAGAGCTGCAGTCAACAGGAAAGTATTTGAGAGTGCACAGGCTCTGCTTTCAGTAGGCCACGCTGAGCAGGAGAGAGAGAGGGGGTGAGCCGACATTGTCCACGCTAACAGAGCTACAACACAGGACAACAGCAACACCGCGGTCACCAGCTGAGCTACGACAGAACAACGGTGACACTGTTGTCGTCGACAGAGCTGCAAGGCGGGACTCCAGCATCGTCCGTACTCACAGAGTTGCGTCGTACAGCCGTCGAAACTAACGGCTAAACTAACACGCGTACCGTCACCGCTTCACAGCTCACACACAGAAACCGAGAGCTTTAATGTGAAACGTGCAGGCGCTGTCTGCAAAGTTACTTGACTCATCCTGTGACAAAGGATGGTTCCTTTGTAGTTTTTGAAAGGCTCCAAAACGCTCTAAGTTATGAGCTTTGGAGCATTTACCAAACCATTAACGACCTATAAACATCCTCTCTGATGACCAGTCCTGGTAAATAAAACAATCCACCACAGTGGACGCTTTTGCACCATGGTTCCTTTTAAAAATAGCAGTAAAGCCATTCTGAAGCTCACGTTATCATGGTTTATCGGCTCTGAGTGGAGTTTTACTTGTCTTCAGTTTCACCGTTACCAGATCCATCAGTGTGCCTGTAGTCAAGGTGACTTTTTTTTTTCCTTCTTCTTCATGTTTTTCATGATCAGCACAGGCTTCTGCCAATTTGACGCCTCACAAATCTCTAATTACGCTAAAGAGCTCAAGAAAGCGCTGCTTCAGCTGCAAACTGATTTATGGCAGTTTAATTTATGCCTTCCTGTGAGGACACGACCCCGCTCGCGTTCAGGCTCCGTCTCCGGGACAACGGGACGCCTCTCGCATGCTCACGTGACAGCCTCCTGCATAAAACACGCTGGCTTTCTGAAAGCACGGATTCTCACAACAGAACAGTTGACAATACACTTCAGGCAGTGGTGACATGCCGTAGGTATGTAAACTATATCAGGAATGTGCTAGAAGCCCCAAGTGGTTTCTAAGTCAAACACTGTTCAACATTGTTTTTGTCATCAATGAGTGGAACATGGTCTGAACTTTCATGACTTGCAAAGGTCACTGGTAGCTGAGACCTTATGTGACACCCGTATAGAGCAGGCTAAATTTTACTCCTAGACATCCTCCACTCTCAGTACTTCACGGTGCTAACTGGTTCTACTGCATTAAAACAGCTGGAAACAGGTAATTGGGCTCTATTTAACCGATGGCCTTTTTACAGCGTCTTAAAGCTAACGGTCTGGGTAGGGCTTCTTTTTCGCTTGTAAAATCTTTATGCACTTCTTAAAACCCAAGAAACATGTCAAAACACGTTCAGCTGCACATACATGAAAAAAGAAAAGATTAGATTATATGAACATTACATGAACGTTATTGAAGGGTAAAAAGGACGGCTGGACAAGCTTCCAAAGAAATCAGACAGAGCTGCTAAATAATACTTATTTATTCTTTTTTGTCCCTCATCTTCCTGAATGCGTGTGTGCGTGTGTGTATGTGTGTGTGTATGTACACGCCAGAACATATTATTTACCCTCTGTTGTTGCAGAAGATCCAGAGGATCACAGACATAAAAAAAGATTAAACAAACAAAAGCAGAGGAAAAAAGGACACACACACACACACACACACACACACACACACACACACACACACACACACACACGCCGAATCAGGCTAGAGGGGCCATTAGGGACCTGTACCTTGAAGAAGCTGCCGCTCCTGTCCAGCCGGGGGAGCTGCATCAGGGTGCCGGTGTCCATGCTCAGATCGAGGGGTCCAGTTCTGGTTCCGGAGTCTGGGCCGGGGCCCAGCCGTGGGTCCTGCTGCTACGACAGTCACAGACATGCACTGGAGCAGTGGGCCGACGGCAGGAAATTCCAGCTCTCACCACAGGGACCATTTACAGAGTCAACACGAGCAGCTGAAGCTAACGTTTCCCTCTGCTGACCCCCCCCTCCCAGCACACCCTCCTTCCCTCCCTCCTTCCCTCCCCCTGTCTCAGGCCAGCTATATCCAACCTCTTGTTATTTTCTTTTTCCGGCAACAAGGGCCACGCGTTCAACTCCCACCTATCTTTCACCCAAACCACCAAAGCCGACGCTGCGCTGGCCTTGGAGTATTTTGCACAACAAAAACCCAAAACGACCTTCGTTTACAACATTACAATGAACGTGAATTGCTAAGTTTCATCTGGGAGGACAGTTCTTTGGTTTAAACTGTTCTGTCCCTGCCAACCTCTACTTTGTGTGACCTCAGCCGGACAGAGACAATGTAATCTGCAGACGTCCTGCTGGGTTGCCTTTGGTTGGATTGGGAGGAATGAAAGACACAACTTTCTCTGAGTCCATGTGGAAACGATCAGGAGCTGTCCTGTTCTGGCAAGTGTTCAAAGCGGGCCCCGGGCCGACACATTCCTGGCCCTGCTGTCCAAAAGAGAGGAAGCGGACTGGCAAAAAAAAAAAATTATTTCAGCTGGGTCTGGCAGGCCCGGTCCAGCCCGGCCCGCCTCTGCACTGGTCTCAGTAAACAGCTTTGTGGTTGCAGCGCGTTCCCCGTGGGGGGAGGGTGGATATCCGGGGTTAGCCCAGGGAGCCAACGCTCGGTAACAGAACCAAATCAACCTCAACTCCGCAACCCATGGCGCTTTTTGCAGAAGAGGGCGTGTCTGGGCCTCGCGGGCTGGCACAGGGCGTGGCATACGTTTTTGCCGCTTCGACACATTCGGCAAGTATCCCTTCCTGGGTCAAGGTTACAGGCTAAGAGTCCAAACTCATCTACAAGTCTTGAATAAAAAGCTTAAATGTTCCTCCCAGGCATGAGATGTGAAGGTCTGTAACAAGTCAACACTGCAAGCACTAACACCAGAACCATGGCTCCAACAGGAAGCACGTCTCCCACTCCGTGTTTGCATTTTGTACTGTAGACTTGACTTCCATGACTGAGTGAGACAGATAAGGAGTGAGACACAATCCTGTCCACAGCTGTGTGTACAGGTGTGTGCGTTTTTCTTTTTATTTACTCAGGATTTACTTTCAGAAATGCTCTTGAGGAAATAAATTACATTATTCTGTGACTTGAGAAGACATGATCTTTCAAAAGTCCAGTGACCTTCTCCTCAACCGGGACAGGCCCGGCAGCCTTCTCGCCGTCCACCTGCGTTCCCTACACGTAAACCACGGAAGGCTAAAAAAGTCCCAGAACGCAACAGGAGCGGAGGGGCACAGTCAGCTGCTACATAATTTTACACATCTGTCAAGTCCACTGACCTGCTTTACATTAAAACAAGAACAGCAACATGAGCACTAACAGCTCAGGAATTTGGAACAAATGACGTTACGCTGGCTGTGCTTTCGCTAACCTCTTATTGATAAAATCCGTTGCTGTGCTTTTGCAAAGCACTAAAACGAGCCAGTCGTCAACATCAGCAAGTTTGACTTAATCACAGCAGAGTTACATTACGGTGACAAATATTTCGGCTTCAAATGGCGTGCGTACTGTCATTCATCCTGTAAACTGTAAAAGGCTAAGGGTTAATTAAGGACAACTGAGCTGTATAAAGAGCATAATACATATCAGTGCACTGTTGCATTATGGGTCAGCAATAGATGGAAGAATTAATGGAGATCAGGTAGTCAACACTAGTGCTGCCTACAACTGGGGTGGGACCACAGGTGACAAAGGGTGTAGGCTCAGATTCCCACTGCTACGCCCTTCTGGGTATTGTCACCACGTCCTGCAAAACACACACTGAGGAATGCATTCAAAAGGACCCCACTGAAAGTGCCAGCCCATCTCAAACAGAATGACAGAAATGTTATGCTTCTGCGGCAAATGACAGTTGCAAACTCCAGATTCCCTAAATCATGATTAACTGTTACTGTGTAGCAAAAGCCTTGAAATAAACTTCAAAACGACAGCAGAACGTTCTGTGTGGTCACTGTGTTCAGCACATGAAACAGTGGTCGCCTGTGTTCAGGAGGTCATGACCTTAATATAAGGACACAAAGTGGCTTCAACGAAGTATAAAAAGGAGAAAAAATAAAAATCACACAAGAACAGAACATGGGCTCTCAGGGAGGCGAGATCCCTTTATGTAAACACATTAGCATTTAAAACTTTAGTTTAAAGTGAATTTGGGGTATGGATTAGACATGACACTGTTTCTGATCCTGATGGATGAATGAGTGTAACCTGGAATTTGTGCTGTTCCTATGGAAAGCAGTCTCTACCTCCACAAATATGATTCAAATTTTATATTCCAGAGCTTTTACAGGCCATTCTAACCAGCTGAGCTACTGAAAAACATTATCGCACACCGAAAAGGATGCAACAGGTGTAACAATGGAAAAAACCACAAGGATTCATACACTGAATCCAAAAATCTATAATCCAAAACCAAAGTCACACAGCCAACCAAAAAGTCGAAACACAGGTAAGTCCGTCCAAAATATAAAGACTGGGACAACACAGCAGGAGGACGCAGGCAGGGGAGCAGGGGTGGGGTGAAATTGTGGGGACTGAGAAACAAAATGTAGGATGATTATAACGCTCAGCAGCGCACATCAAGAAGGCGAGTGACAGTACTTTGCAGTGAGCTCTCGTTAACCACGCCTTTTTAAGTCCACGCCTCGATTAAACGCTGCTTTCAGGTGTAGCTGACTAAGAGGGGCGCAGCGAGCATCACAGGAAGGCCATTGAGGCCGGATATGGGGGGGCAGGGGAACTTTCGCCGCAACCTGAATACCAAACACAAAAGAAGGGGGCAAACAAAAAATATTGAAGCCGGGCGCTTTGTTGGCCGGGCGACGCACAAATGAGACACGGCACATGAAAACAAACACCTCACCTGACAAAGGTGGGGCACATTAACAATGAGGCAGATCGTTATATTAAAAAAATCAGTCGTCTTTGTTCTGAGGTGGGTGCCAGCCAGAGTCACCCCCCAGGGCTTATCCATCCTGTTGTATTATTAAACCTGCCATAGAAAAGAACGAGCCATGAGGCATTCTGTTACTGTACCTACAAGGCTTGAATTCAATACTCACCTTGCATTTACTCTGCTGTACCTTGTCTTCAAAGATGCCACTGACAGAATTTGTGCAACCCTAATAATGCAATAGCCTTATATTTAATTTTTGAATTTATACATTAATTATGCTTTAGTAAAGGGTGGTTCTAGTACTTCTGCAGAACAGAGACCATAATGTCCTCTTACTAGATTTATATTTCATATGTGACTGCAAACAGTATTTGTGAGAATTCCTTTAGTTCAATGAACTTATTGAGTCAGGAATGATGTATTCCTCTTAAAAGCTGAAAATTGTGTTTTTCTTAAAATATTTTACACTACTGTATTAGCCGTCTTCACAAACACTTGAGAACGTGACAACTAAAGAAGGGATGTGACATCACAGACCGAGGTCAGACAGAGGTCAGACAGAGGTCAGACAGAGGTCAGACAGAGAGAACACACGGGTTCCCTTCAGCACAGGCCAGGTGGAACGTGCAGTGCCCGTACCTGGGCTGTCTCGCCCTGTCTCCCTTGCTCGAGGTGTGAGGCCACCCTGGGTCTTGGGGGGGGGGCATGCTTGGAGCCCACGTGAGCTTATGAGAAACTCAGCTGCAAGCCACACAAAGGCCAGTCTGAGAAGATCTGGGCACCCCATCACTGAGCCATTCTGTGCCCACTGAGGAGACACCCCCTGTACCCTGTGTGTCACCGAGCAGGTGCAGGGGGGCCTGGGGTGGCAGCGCAAGTCTGATCTCCGCCGGAAACACACCACGGGGGGCAAAGCCAGCACCCAGTTCTGACTACAGATGTGCAGAGACACAGCTCAGCTACCTCAGTTAACAAAATTGGAAAAACTGGTGTATTTCAATAACTTCAGAAATAACTGCCACACCAACAAGTACACATCTGTACTTCACTGCGTTAAAAATCTACAGGTGTTACTTAAGTGGCTCCTCTTGGGGAACTCCCCCAGTTAAATCCCTTAAGAATGACTTATTTAGTTACTAAGCTTTTAATGATAATTCTCTCATAACAGCTATGGGGCAAATGGTTGCCACAGTTACATGTCTTAATGGTTTTTTTTTTTTTTGGCACAGCAGTGGAAATGTCATGCAAACGTAGCACAGTGTGCAGTTTACACACAGATGAGCAAAATGTAACGATTCTGTAAAACTTAAATGAGACTCAAATTAAATGTGATTTGAAAAGAAAAAAATTATACGCCAACAGTATCTTTGATTTACTGTCGGCTAGTGCATTTACTTAATCGCTAAGGGCCTTGCATAATTTCCTTAATATTTTCAAGGTAAAATGCCACCAAGGACTTTGCCACAACATATAGCAGAATGGAGGAGCATACTTATGCAGCTGAGAAAACTTAGCGATGGCTCTGAATCAGCTTAACAGGACTAAGGTGTTCTAACAGAACACACTTTGCTCTCAGGGTGTCCGTAAATCAACGCGTTAGGCTTTTCTGAACCGGAGGGGCTTGTTTCAGCCAGACACTTGTCTTTAAGATAAGTGGCCCCGTCGACAGTTCGTGGAGAATCATGTCTAGGCGAGATGAGTCTCACGTCTACCTTCAGAGAGATTCAGAAGCACTCATAAAAGCGTGTATTCTTGCACATAACTACACTCACAGGACAAACATTATTATTAGCCAACGGTTTCCCCGTACCCATCTAGTGTATAGAACAGAGTAGCTCAGAGGAAGGGTGGCATCTAGAAACCCTGAACTTCTTCAGTGAAAACATCTTCTTTTAAGAGGGCGTTAATAAGAGACCTGCTCGGCCAAACTGAGCACCTCACAAGTCTTCTGAATTATTTATTATTATGCACCAGTGATGATGTAACGATTTGGTTCAAAACAACAAGGCAAAGTCTACATGCAGAGGAAAGAGTTTATTTAGTAAACTAGACACAGGCAAGGCTAGTGTGAACATGCAGACCAACACGACCCTGTTTCACTGCAAACCAGTAAAGATGCAGGCGGAGCAGATCAGAGGGAAAGTGGAAGTAACAGGATAGATAATCAAGTATATGAGACAGGAAACATGGGAACAGGGAACCGAGAACATGGGAAGGACTGGAGCAGCACAAAGGAACCAATACAGACGTATACTCTCTACAATAACCAGCCCTGACGGAAGCAGGCCAGGGCTTTAAATAGAAAGCCAAAAGGGATCCAAAACAGGCGCAAATGCTTACACAATCCAAGGTGCAAAGCAGATGAAAGATAGGCATAAAGATCCCACAAGCTAGATAAGACAAGGAGGATATAAATACTAGACAGGACAGGAAAACTTTCTCAGTAGAGAGCACCGCAGTTTGGCTGTTGTTTGGCTGTTGTGTCTCACAGCTTTCCAGCATGTTCATTAAACTTGCTGTAATTCAAGACAAGAGACTGATATATTTTGCTCAGATTGCTGTGTGATGTCATGGGGTGGCATTGGCACTTAAGTTGTTGAAAGCCCTTGGGTACAAATTTTATTTGTCAAACTTGAGGTGCTTATCAACAACTAGAAATCACAAGAAGACTAAATAAATGGGGGGGGGGGTTCCACAAGGCTATTCCAGCCCCTACCCCCCCAGGCTGACTTGTGTTTCTAACTTGCCCGTAGGGAGCGAGCATGTGAGTAGCTGTGCCCTGTGACGGGCTGGCACCTTATTCAGGACATCCCCTGCCTTGTGCCCTCAGCTACCAGGGATAGGCTCCAGGTGGCCCCTGACCACGTGTAGGTATGGAGACTGAACAGATATATGAGGTGGCCTGGTGGCTCAATGGGTAGACTATGAGGATGGGATGCAGAAGCCTCTTGGTTTGAATCCCAGCAGGACACTTAGCGCCAGCTCATTGTAACGGACTTGAAACGTCGTAAGTCGCTTTGGATAAAAGTGTCTGCTGAATGAATAAACATCTCATATATACATTTAGGTAACAAGGTTGGAGTTTGTCTCTCCTGTCAATTTCAAACTATAAGCTTCAGCTGGATCAGGTTTAATACAGTGGTGTGAAAAAGTGTTGGTCCCCTTCTTGATTTCTTTTTTTTTTTTTGCATGTTTGTCACACTTTAATGTTTCAGATCATCAAACAAATTGAAATATTAATCAAAGATAACACAAGTAAACACATCATGCAGTTTTTAAATGAAGGTTTTTATTATTAAGGGAAAACAAAATCCAAAACTACATGGCCCTGTGTGAAAAAGTGTTTGCTCCCCTGTTAAAACATAAACCAGTTAAGTTATCACACCTGAGTTCAATTTCTCTAGCCACACCCAGGCCTGATTACTGCCACACCTGTTTGCAATTAAGAAATCACTTAAATAGGACCTGCCTGACAAAGTGAAGTAGAACTAAAGATCCTCAAAAGCTAGACATCATGCCAAGATCCAAAGAAATTTAGAAACAAATGAGAAAGAAAGTAATTGAGATCTATCAGTCTGGAAAAGGTTCTAAAGCTTTAGGACTGTAGCGAACCACAGTGAGAATCATTATCTACAAATGGTGAAAACATGGAACAGTGGAGAACCTTTCCAAGAGTGGCCCGCCGGCCAAAATTACCCCAAGAGTGCAACGACGACTCATCCAAGAGGTCACAAAAGACCCCACCACAACATCCAAAGAACTGCAGGCCTCACTTGCCTCAGTTAA
>JABJVR010000089.1:779379-796035 GCA_025773905.1 Chitala chitala | reverse complement strand
CCCCCCCCCCCCCCCCCCCCCCCCCCCCCCCCACCCAAGCACATGTGCAAGATGTCCAGTGTATACAACCGAGTAGCTCAACATGGTCTTACAAGGCCATTAGCATGACCTGTGCTCAAATGCATGATAAATCAACTGTCCAGTCAAGACAAAACTCCTTCATGGATAAAGTGCAAAAAGTTACAAAATTATGCTTTCGCTTTATGTAATAACTGACAAAAACATTGTTAGTTTGTATTCCGTTCTTTTAAAATGTTAAATTCAGAACATTATTTAAATATTACATTTTGATCACAGTTATCATCAATCATACTCAATAGTATTGACGCAACAAAATTCTTAAACATACTAGAAGACACTCAACCACCGGTTGATGACAAAACACTTGTGTACTCCTTCTGAAACAAAACCGTTTTCATAAACACACAGTGTAAAGTCATAACCAGTTCCCCTTTGCATGTACCAGCAAAAATTATTCTAGAACCACATTTGTGAACAGCTTAATGACTTTCATTGAATAAAAAGTTTCAAAATTGTACATCTACAGGTTATGCTGGAATGTGAAAAATACCATCCTATAAAAGCCAATGTTATCGAAAAGTCTGAGATCAAAACAGTGGCTTTAGAGTATAAAAAAAAATAAAATAAATTGTACAACACTGTAAAGTATTGAGAAATTGAAATGTCAAGAGTTTTCCCAGGTTATAAGCAGAAAGGTAGCAGTTCATGCCTCCAATCTCCAGTTCATGTCCTTGGGCTTGGTCCTAAGCTGAACTGGACACAGCCAGCTTCTTTAAGTGATCCATAAAAACCTGGAGGCTCACGTCATCCGTAAGGATAGGTGCTCCGGTCTCCTAGTGATGGAAAAAAACAGCACCCTGGTTAAAAGGCAAATCTACCATAAAACAGCCGTACTACGCCAGTCTGCATGGCTTATCGACACTCTGGACAGGAGCCTCCAAGCATCCAGAAGAGGGCACCACTGACCTGGCCCCACGCGTAGAGGTTGTTGTGGGTCTGGGACGGGTTGACCTTGGACAGCAGGAAGCGCGCCTGGGAGCCACCGTGCTCGGTGTCGATGTAGCGCGGCATGGGGAACCGTGTCTGCAGGATGTCCTGGGCATCATCAAGGGGTGCCTGGAGCAGCTGCTTGAAGTTCTCGTACTCAGGCATGTCCTGGTAGCAGGCTTTGCGCCACTGGGCGATGGTCTGCGAGGAGAAACGGAGGCGGCACGTGAATAAGCAGCCTAGCACGTCCTGTGCCTGAGTCATCCTAACACCACACGGTAAAAGGCAAGCGTAAAGGTGTGATGTTGTTGTAGGTTGGTCCTCACCTCGCCGTGGTAGATCACCAGCTGGAAAAATGTATCCATCAGCAGAATGCGATCGGGGAGGATGCTGCTGCTATCCAGGAGCACCGGCTGAAAGAGATGGGACAAGCACTTTTACAACGCTTACTAAGGGGCGCGCAGCTGTGGCAATCAGTACCGAGCTGATCTGCAGCACTGAAGGTTGTGGGAAAAGCCTGACCTCAGGAGGACCGTAAAAGGAGTAGGAATAGAGGATGGGCTGGACCATGATGAGAGACTGCGTCAGGTCCTGCCTTACGAAATGGTGCCTGTAGTAGGAGGACTCGTCCGGGCTGTTGTTGAACACTTGCAGGAAGGGTGACCTCCGCAGGTGAAACATGAACTACACGCAGGGGGAAGGAAAGCCTTAATGCAGCTTATATTTATAGGAAGATGAACAGTCAAAACAAACGCTATCTGAATGTGAGGATAAGGGAACAAAAATAGTGTTACTGTTGTACTTTGCTGTAGTGTATACAAAGCCCGAATTACAGTAATATCACCACTACCCATTGGTACAGAATGAAAGTAATCATATTCGACAGCTGTTCACAGACAGCATTTTTACCTGTGGATAAAGCGAGAGAGACTCCGAGAGTCGGAAGGAGGTGGGATCATCCTTGTTAAACTGCCCAAACTTCTGACACTGTATAAAAAGGCAACGGTCAGTCTTACTCAAGCTAAACAGAAGCGTACATCTTACGACACGATTTCGTGACAATTCCTGCTACTCAGACACGAGACTGGACAACTTAAATAGTGGAAGCGCATCATTCTACAAAAGCAATGATGGCACATTTTGACACCACTCACCAGGCGAATCAGTTGCCGGTCCAGCCAGCGCAGAACGTCCGGCCCTTCTTCGGACTCGGCCCGGAACACGCCCAGACGGGCCATCAGCACTGCGGATGCCTCCTGGTCAAAGGACGCTTCGATGTGCTGAATCTGCGACCCTGCGTCTGCCCAGCTGCGGGGGGTGGGTTATGCAGTCAGAGGCCAGCCCCTCAACATAAAACACACATTTCCCCAACCCCACAGACGAGCAGAAACTCACTTCCTGGCCACGGTGGTGACGCGGACTCTCCTCTGCGTGTTGGAGTGCTGGTACTGCGTGACGAACTGGATGGCGCCCCTGCCGCCCTGCGGAATCGGAGCGTTGTGCTGCAATGCAAAGACGAGACATCAGAATGCAAGATGGCACATTTCAAATGCACCCGTAGTGTGGCTGATAGTGAACGGAGCAAAAAAATATATATCACCGGCAGGTTGCAAGTACCTGATTCACAACCTCGAAGTAGACACCTAACGTGGTTGACGGGTTAAGACTGCAAATCTTCCATTGGTTGGTGCCTCCAACCCCAAGCTCCTGTATCAACGGGGAATGAAATTACATTCCAAAAATCTGTGCAACGCAACGGCTGCCCAAAAAGGCAAAAAGTTGAACACACATTAACTCTTGAACTAAAAAACACTCACATTTTCGGACACACAAGGCCCCTTGCTGTTCAGCGACACACACGGACCAATGGCACCACTCACTTTCAGTTCCCTCGAGGTCTGGAGATAAAATGCAAAACATGGGTATTTGTACTCGGTGTCTGTAAGGCAGACACAGAATGGCAATGTGCTCCTTTTAAAAAGTATAAACTGTTAATTAATGTTCTACCTTCACTTCCAAAGTAGCACCGAAAGCCATGCGGAAGTCCTGGTTGTAGTCCTTACTGAAGACACGCTGGAAGGTCTGCTTGAACAGGGAGGTGTTGAAAGAGTCTCCCATGACAATGTAGCCCCTAAAACAACATTTACATTTCATACAGTGTGACAACTATCTTGTTGAAACAAATGTGTTAAACCAAAATAAACCATTAACAGACATCTTATTATAATACTAGAAGAGGAAACAGCAAGGACACTCACCCGCTGAGATTGGAGCAACATTTCATCTCGAGAAGGCCAGTCTGATCCAGAGCGCAGGCGTAGATGTCAATGCAGTGGCCATTCACAGCGGCACGGTTCGCCAGAGCTTCGTAATACTGTGGAGCGAAAGGAGAGGCGTTATACACACACGCGGGGAAGGCTGACGGGAAGTGCCAGATGATTATGGAAGGACACGGTGTCTCAATAGCAATCCGTGAATTCTCACCTTGGTGGCCTTCTTCAGGTGCCGGGCACTGTCCTTTTGGATGTCGTGCCAGGAGCGGATGGGGGTCTTCAGTTCGTCCCCCACCACCATCCCTGGGCCCTGAGTTGGGGGGCCTCCTGTGAAGAGCATCACACGCGCCCCTGTGTTGGGAAACGTGCCCTGGGAAAGCAGACAGGAGCCCTTGGTTACAGGCCAAAACAGTTCTATGCACAATACAAGAAGCACACATCCAAGATTAAGAATCTGTTTTAAATTTACTCATCTGTTACAGGCGCCATTATTTCAGGCAGATTCCTTTACGTTATACAGTAAGCTGCACAGCAAGTCTTACGCAATACCAATGAAGCACACACAAGTCACGCATGCAAAATAAACTAAAGCAGGGCACCAGAACGCATACAGCTTAGCAGCGTCGTACCTCCAGCAGCCCCACGGCAATGGACAGGGCGATCCCCGTGGAACGCAGAGGCCTCTTTCCCTGAGGAACGGGCCAGGGGTCTCTCTGCAGCTCTCCGAGGAGGTCTGTTAGGTTCATGTCCACCTTGTGCACGGGCTGGAGGAACCTGCAAGGCGTAGAAAGGCAGAACCCGTTAAGGGCGTTGTTCTCTACTGGCCGTGAGAGATGTTGAGCAATGTGGCGCTGGGCACAGGTTCATGGTGGGAAGGGGATTCCACACCTGCAGGTGGCGTGCGGGTCCTGGGGTGCTTGTGGACGACCCTGCTGTCCTGCGGGCGCTGGTTTTGTCAGTCCCAGCATTTCCTGATGACATGACACAGGGGTGTGAGTCCTGCACAACCTGAACGTTATCTGTGCGACACAGTGCTCACAGAGTACACACCCACTTGGCTCACAGGTGACTGTTAGGGGATGAGCAGCCTGCCAGTCATCTCATAACCGGTTGTACACACCCACAGCAGGCCTCATTACACTGCCACGTCCACAAGAGCTCCACCCGCCCTACCTGCACTCATTGCAAATCCCGCCTTAAACTAAACTCAGCTCCTAGCACACACTTCTAAGCTCATACCAGCAAAGTTTAAAAGTCACACTGTTGCTGCTTCTTGCCACCCATATAGGAGACTCCTTCACTGAAACATTCCATGGAGTTCACCCTCACGGCCTTGTCTCCCAGTCAAAGGCGCTGACCTGGATCTGCTTGGCGGACAGGTCCTTGGTGCCCCTGAAGACGTAGCTCTTGGCGATGCCCTCGCAGCTCAGCTCGTGGACCTGCACCATGCGTCCGAAGGTGATGAGGCCCACCAGGGCATTGGGAGGCAGCAGGCTCAGGGACATCTGAAGGGACTCTTTCAGAGCCTGCAAGTCCTCCTCTTCCAGGCAGATATCCACCACATACAGGAAGACCAGCGGCGTTGGCGGGCCCCGCTGCTCAGTCAGAGAAAGGAAGGCCAGTGTGTTAGAGTAATTATTAAAATAATAAGTCTTCAGTCAATTACCATTTTCATAAAAGGACTAAGAATACATCAACATCTGCTGACTTTTGTTTACTTTATTACTAGGTCAATTCTTTTAAAATCAATATGTTGTGAGAAAGATCCTATTCTGTTTTACCACAAGCAGAGTTGGCATTTATCTTGGAACATTAGCACAAAAAACACAAACTGTAAATTTACCTGAACTATGTACTCAATTGTAGAAAACTGGGGCATAAGTTCAGCTGGTTGATTTACATCTGATATGCCTGCATACGTAGGTGGGAACTGAAAAATAATCGTAGTTGAGTGTAAGACAGAAGGCCATTTGAGGGTTGTCATTACATCCATAGGAACACAGTAATTTAACATTCAATGAATACTTACTGGATTTCTCTGGAAACAGAAGTTGCATGCCCAGATTTTGGCCCTGAAGTCAACTTGACTATAAAAAGTAATGAGATGTTATAGCACAATATTAATAAAATCAAACCCCAAAAACATTCATTACACAACATTACAAAAACTTCCAATTACTGGGAATAAACAGAAATTAAGAAAGCGTAAACATGCTTACCACAGCGGGTTAAGAACAGCCCTACAAGTGGTTCGTCCACAAAGAACAGGCTCATACTGGACGGGAGGCAAGTCCGGGCGCTCCTTTAACGGGGTAAAGAGGCAGGACACCGGGACTACCATCCTGGTGGCCTCCAGCCGACTAGACGGCCAGAGGTTCCAACTGAAACGCACTCCATCACGATCCTCGTTTTGCTGAATGAACTCCTGGTATGTCGCCATGAAAGACGGTTTTAAAAACCTGAGGGAAAAAAAACGTTCATTTGAGTTGGCTAAATACAGGATCTCCATCACCACTGAAAACAAATCCGCACATCTTTCCAATTAATTTTTTTAAATCCGTACGTGTGAACTGTGCGTGTGCGCTGACCCTCTGTAGAACGAGCATAAATTCAAACAGTACTGATGCCGAAGACAACCATCAACTGCACCTGAAGTTCAGTGTCTCAGAAATTAATAGCAAAGCAGATTGCGTCAATGTAACCAGTCCTGCAAGTTCCAAGCACCTATTTTAAGTTTTGCTGCGCAAATGCACGGCCACGCCCATACCACAATCACAATACCATTCTAATGAATGCTATGTCAGGAACCCTGCCGGAGGTACTTCAAGTCATGCGGCTCATCAAGAATTCACCTAGCAGCAGGACTAGACGTACCCTACCCGTACAAAGCGTCTGCTGCGCTGTTGTAATGCTTATCTATCTACAGACCCGGTCAGCAGGATCCATCGCGCTGACACGTTCCACCTTATCGACCGCTGCCAACAAAGGCTCGTTTATAGGGTAGCTTGTGCGACTTAGAACACGTCTGTATGACAAGGTACACGAATGGATCTCAACATGTGCACGACCACAGAATCAACCCTGAAGACACTGGATGAAACGAAATCCCACTGGTATACACTGTCGCAAGCAGCTTGTTACATCACAAGCATGGCCAGGCAGCCAATTTAACTGTTCAAGTCTGACCGCATTTCCGGTCTCGTATTTTTACAGACAAGCGCACAGATATGCAGTTTTTACGTTTCGTTCACAGCGATCGCCAGCAAGCCACTCAACCATGTTAATGTGTTAACAGAGGGGGTTTGACGGAGGAACCGCAACGGCCTAGTTTCTCGACGAGTAACCATAAGATCACCCACCTTCTTACACTTCAAGCAGATCTAAACTTTCAAAATGCCGAAACTGTAAATTCAACCGTATGGAGTACAACAACAAGTCCACGTACTAATTCGCAAATATCCAAAAGAGCCCCTGGCGAACACCGACTACGACGAACGCACCGGTTCCTACACCCCTGTAGCCGTGACGTACTCGGACAAATTCGGCACTTTCCCATTGGCTCTCCCCGTGCACGCGTCATCTATGACGTTGAACGGAAGTGCGACGTTGCCTGGATTCCAAAGGGAAACAAACGAAAGCGCTCCCCGTTCGAGCACGCGAAGAAGAGCGCGAGGAATGTGAAGTCAAAAACAATAATGCTGACAGCAATGTGATCAAAGTAACAACAAGTGTCAATTAGAATAGAATTCGTAGAATGTATGACCTGGTCACATGTTATGTTTTTTTTTTTTTTAATAAAAGCCAAGCCATTTTATTTATAAAGCACTTAAAAAAACAGCAAAGACTGACCAAAGTGCTTAGCAATTAAAACAACAATGCCTAAAATGAATATAAATAAATAATTTAAAATATAAAAGAATTTAAAGGAATAAAACAATACAAAATTAATACAACTAATACATATACCAATACTATCACTGAGATCTACATTGTAGGAAACAAATACAATATCAACCCAGGAAATATGAAACCAGTCTATTTTAGTGCTTCAAGACAGCTAATTTAAATAAAAAAGAATAAACATTTGTAAAATAAAACATTAGTTCTGTGTGTATGACGGGATGTACATATATATTTTACATTTATCATTTGTGGGGTTGTGCATTGAAAACAGGTATCAGTCAACAAAACTGCAGAGAATTTTGTGCAATAATTAAACCTCAGTCTAATTCTTATATTAGTTCTTATAGCGATCACTGTAGTGCAAATGCAATGAAAATGTGTGTTGACTATCCTCACGTGGTAGATTGTGAAATAACATCTCATACCATTTCCCTTTAGACAGTAGCATCAGACAATATTGAAACAAATATATTCAGCGTGTTTCAGGCAATTATAACTAAATTCCGAATATTCAGCTAATAAAATACTATATAGTTTGGTGGTTTATTAAGGATTTTGATCAGTTTATTTGTGTCGTGAATTTCTATTTATTCAAAGTACATTCGTAAAAATGTATGTATTATAGTTGTATTAAACCACTAAATGATGACAATAAAAACGAGACACGTAAACAAGCGATTTTAATGTATTAGAAGCGTCTGAGTTCTGTTCAGGGAACTGTGTGAACATCGTAAGGAATCATGGATGTGATATTCAGACAGTAGGTTTTGACAAGGAAGATTTACACGTGACAATGTGAATTCTATGGTGGATCACGTGGTTCCGTTTGAAATGGACACAAAAGTGACAGGTCTGGTCACAACAAGGACACCGTTTAAAATATGGAAATTACATGATTTAAGGTTCCTAGATTATACCCATATGCTTTGGTGTTTAAAATGAAAATAATTAAACCTCAATAGCCTGCAATTCAGTGTGCACAGATTTTAATAGCCTCTCCTTTTATTTTTCAAATGCAAGTTAACTGCAGGTAAAAATGCTGACTGTTAAATAAATGTGCAGAAAACATATTTCGACAAAAATGAATTAGATATAAATGTGGAAGGTAAATCTCTGTGGCCTATAACCAGTAAAAACAGCCATACGTGTATTAACAAAACGGTGATCCAACAGAACAGAAACAATTTGTCAGTATTTCACATCTTGTGCTATAAATAGATGTAAGAACAATAATCCTCCCACAATCCAAGGAACTGTCATTCTTATGGATTTGTGCCATTAAATTGTCTCCATAAAAATGGAAGAGTAATCCACGATCAAAACTGTTGAATTCTGTAGATGGCGCTGGCCACCAATGTACCGTTATATATGTCCGCCAGCGTTTACACGTGGCAGTACTGTAGGTGTGGGGGGGTAGAGAGAGAGGGAGAGAGGGAGAGAGAGAGAGAGAGAGAGAGAGAGAGATACCGAGTCCCTTCGGTATGTGGCAGTCTGCTGACTCTTTTGCTGCCGTGACGCTCTCTTCTTACCCATGCTGTCGCAGCCAGCTCTGTACCCACCTCAATGCACTGGTGGACCGCGTTCCTCTGGAGAGGCCGTTCACAAGGCAGAAGGCATGCTCATCTGCGCACATCTAACCGGCGTGGCTCTTTTCTCCGAACCTGGTGTACAGACCCCGTAGGAAAATGAAATAAACCAGACGTTTTTTTTTTATTATTTAATTAACGGCTAACTTCCACTGACAATTTATGATGTCATCTAAAGAGGAGTTGCTGAGGAGGTCGGAATCTTTTCTTTGAATACGCTGTTGCATGTTCTTTCTATTCCCTTAAAACAGGAGCAAATATGGAGAGAGCATGCGATAAATATGAACCATAAATTCACCGTCGCATAACGGTGCAGGGCATCTTATCATTGAAGAAGCCCAGATCTAGGTAGGCTTCGTTCAAACACCGATTGCTTTTCGCCGGCATTGCAATTATTCAAATGGAGAAAGGTGCACAGTCACAGCCTCAGCCACAGCAGACGATGTCAAAGAGTGCCGAAAGTCCAGCGGAGGACATCTCTAAGCTGTCGGACGAGGACCTGCTGAAGTGGAGCAAAGAGGACTTGGTGCGACGTCTACGGAGAGCGGAAGCTGAAAAGATGAGCATCATAATGGACCACGGAAACCTGATTCGCGAAGTCAACCGCAGTCTCCAGTTGCACCTAAATGAAATCAGGGGACTGAAGGTGAGCCACCGCGGGTCATTTGTCTGCAAGAACAGCACAACTGTTTTCGCAAGCACGGGGCCAGCCCTTCGATGTTTCAGTGTTTGATAATATCGCCTAAATCACGTCTTTAATCGCTGACAGTATTTGGGAAACAGTGGAACAAAAGCTACATTTTACATTTACAAAAGCTACATTAAATAATGTTAACCGCATACGCGGTAGTCACTGCCAGTGCGCCGGTGTCCTTGAAATTTCCTATTAAAGCGGAGCCGGCTTCTGATTGTGCATAGGTGTTATTATTGTTACATAATTATTCTCTGCGATCAGAGGCTATGATGGTCCCACTGAAACGTGTTCAAAGAAATTCTGCTGTTATTGTGTGCATCACATCGGTAGTGTGCATCTGCTGCAGCACCATCGGCTGCCGCCAAGAACTTGCCTCAGCCTACGTACCCGAACACCTGTTGTCTCTCCTCAAACGTTTAAGAACTTGGAACGTGGAACGCATTGTTTCCACAGGCGCGCGCAGGCGAGATGAAAGAATATATGATGTAAGCACGCAGGTCCTACACAATTCCTTAACTAACGTGCGGCGTCAGCCAGAGTTTGCGTCTTCTCCAGTATTTCTCAAAAGTGAACGCTAAGATGGACCGTGCTGCGTGCACACACCTTTTGTGCCGTGTCACGTTAGGCGTTGCGTAAGGAAGGAGTAACGAGAAAGCTTGATGGTTTTGTGTGCAGATGTTGTTGCTGCGGAAAAGTGATTTAAGGATTTCAGTTTTTAATTACTCTCTCGTTAGTAGGGGCAGTGAGGCTGTAATTAAGCAATTTGAATCTTAGACATGTTTGTAAGGGAGGCATACAACATTTTGACTAATTAGATGACAGCCAGTGGAAGTTCCTTGTCCGGACTATGAATAATTCCATTGTAGAGAGCTGTATCAGAAAAATGTGTGGAAGTGTACTTCAGTGTAAATGAGGAGGATAAAAATAGGTCTAAAACTAATGTACCTCATATATTTCTCTTCCTTTTCGCTTGGTGTTTTTTGTTATAACTTCATTATTCTTAAAAAAATTGTGTCTAAGGACGTGAACCAGAAGCTGCAGGAGGACAACCAGGAGCTCCGTGACCTGTGCTGCTTCCTTGACGACGACCGACAGAAGGGCAAGAGGGTGTCGCGGGAGTGGCAGCGTCTGGGCCGCTACAGTGCCAGCATCATGCGCAAGGAGGTGACGCTGTACCTGCAGAAGCTGAAGGAGCTGGAGCGGCGCCAGGAGGAGGTGATCAAGGAGAACCTGGAGCTCAAGGAGATGTGCCTCATGCTGGATGAGGAGAAGGGGGGTGCGGGGGTGCCCGGCACAGGAGCAGCAGGTTGCAGGAACTCCATAGACAGCCAGAGCAGCCTGACGGTGCCCGGGGCGGGGCTGCTCCGGGATGTGGGCGATGGCAGCAGTACTTCCAGTGCGGGCAGCACAGACAGCCCTGACCACCTGCACCACAAACAGCAGCTCCTGCTTGCGCCCACCGGAGGGAGCCTCGAGCACCTCCAGAAGCCCAAGGCCGGAGGAGGAGCAGGAGGCCCGGGAGAGGGTGTTGCCCTCGAGCATCCTGGCAGGCACAGGAGCACCAGCCTGGACTACCCCCTGTCCCTGCCCCAGCCCTGCCGCCCACGGGGCGGCTCAGTTTCCAGCCCTGACCACAAGTCCCTGCGGGGGCCCAGTCCTGAAAAGCACAGCATGGGTCTGGGTCGGAGGAGCCCAGAGCAGGACCCCAAGCACAGCGCGGAGATACTGGCATCGAAACACCTGCTGGTGTCTGGGCAGGGCAGCCCGGAGCACTTTCAGAAGCACAGGGGCGGCGTGGGGAGCAGGTGCGGCAGCCCCGAGCCCAAACAGGCTCACCTGGGCGGCACACCTGAGCTCCTGCGCAAGGGTCGCGTAGGCAGCCAGGAGTCCATCAGACACCAGTACAGCACCAGTCCCGACCACTCCAAGTTTGGCAGCCCAGGCAGGGAGGCAGGGCCCAGGAGGGCAGGCGGCGATGAACTGTCACCGCACCACAGGAGCATGTACAACGGGATGAACGGTAGGTGGCATGTTCTCGACCAGGGCTCAGTGAAGTTCAAAGCGTAGCTAACAAGGTCTCTGGAACACAGGAGGCAGAATGTGGTTTCACCTTGATCTCAGGCTCGGTGCCGTGTGCATCATGTCTAAACGCTTTCTCTGGGCTTCTGAGATTTAAGATTTACATCAGGTGTCTCAGTGGAGTGTTACAAACACTCTAACTGTTCTGCTGCGAGGAAATACTTGGCACCTACCAGGGTGTTTCTGTTTCAGCCCATGTCTGCTGATGTTGGTATGGCCTGCATTACATGGTTGCAACTAAACAGGTGTTCCAAAATAATTACTATTGTATAGAGAGTACAGACAACAAAGGAATTGTTGTGATACATCTCTGAACAATGTAGTCATATTACTAACATCCATTATGTGCAGTTAATTGCTGGACAAAAGCTTTAAGCAGACCCCTTAATTGCTTCAACTGATCCAGGCTCTAATTGACGTGCTGGCCCAGTTCACTGCGCTGTCGGAGGTTCTTGCCAAATTTTCCGCGGGGCCATTGTTTGGTTTTAACCTCACAAAGAGGACACGTGCACGTCGAGTTAGCTTGCAGGTTTGGCTTTGCCTTTAATTGGATCAGTAAGACGAGGGTGTCGGGGCGAAAATGCCAGGGCGTTTGCCAGGCTCGTATTTTCATATCCTACAGTGATTGATAATGGTTCCCAGTAGAAGAAAAGTGCTGAGTGGTGAGCCTCAAACAAGCTGCATCACATAATCCTGGAGGTGAAGTATTTGCCTTACTTTGCAGAAAAAAAAGGACCCGGTTGTCTTGTGTACAGAGTCTTGCCTTAAAAAGGCATGTTGTTTTTGTTAAAGCAACCGGATTTATAGAAGGTCCGTAAATTATAAGTGCACGCTGAGTTTAGTGAGTGTTTAGAGTATGCGGATCCAGACGCTTCTCTAAAAACGTATCTGAGCACCCTCGCAGGATTCTCCACTGCTGTGTACAGTTTTGTAACGTTTCTTCAACATGTTCCTCAAGAATGTTATAAAGTAAACTGCTGCTGACAATCTAAAAAATGTTTTGGTAAGCCAGCTGTTTAATTATTTTTTTCCGGTCTGTTTCTTTTCCTGTTGTAAACACTCAGGAACTTACATGACATTTATATAAATAATCATTCACTGGCACTGTTTTTCTTCTTTTGTTCTGTGAATACATGTAATCTGGGAACCGGTACTAGGAGAGGGATTTTGACACAACATTCACTTATAAAACATAAAAGGCTTTATACCTTTATGAATGTCACGCTGCTCAAATGTGCAGTTCAGCCATTTCCAAAAAAATCACATGCCATTTTTGATCACAGAGTTAAAATTGCGTGATGATGTGTTTCCCTACTGGATGCCCCTGTACACGCCGGATTATGTACATAAGAGGTTTTAAAGGACTTACTTCAAGGGTATTTTTGAAGAGTACTCCACTCAGATAGACACTAAAGCACTGCCCAACAAGAGTTTGGGTTCGAGCAAACAGAAGAAACGGTGCCATGAATGTGCACAATTCCTTTATAGTTACAATTTCCCAATAAAGATGTAAATTATGGCCAGAATTGGGTTATTCCTTGAAGACTAGGTCTTAAGCAGTGTATCTTATCAAGGCTTTGTATATTAGTTTTACAGCATTCAGGTATTGCTTTTGTGGGTCTTAAATTAAAAGTGTTTTCCAGCAAGTCAATAGTGCATAACTTAAAAATCATATTTATTTTATTTGGAGGTCTGGCACACTTGAGAGTGTCACTTGAGGGAGCAGTGTTGAAGATACTGTTGACTGCTTCGCTTGTCTATGGAAATTTAATTGAGCGTGCTGCTCCAGCGTCCCTGAAGATACAACGCAGGGGATTCTGGGAGCAGATAGTTCCTTTTGATAGAATGGTTGTTTGAGTAGGCTGAGGTGAGCGCACCTTTGCTTCGGGTTTTCGGAGCTGGTTTTGGACGGACCGTCGCGAGTTTGCACAAGCGTTTAATGGCGCAGACCGAGGAGGACCAGGAGAGTAACGGGAACGTCGGGGTATCGAGGCGAATGTGGCTCGAGGTGCCCGGAATAGCGTGGAAACAGCCCTGTGTAACAAACCCCGGCTGCAGGTAGGGGAGAGGCAAGAGAGGATGGCAGGACAGGACAGTGAACGAGTGTCCTCAGACCCAGGCAGTTTATGGGAGAGAGACATTGTGTCTCTGACACTGCCCGCCCTGCGACCTTGAGAAACACGTTTCTTTGATTTGCTCTCTAAATATAAACCTGCAGCCAGTGGCTTTGTGTTGTTCATGCAGTGACCTACAGATTTAAAGGCAAACAAAAAAAATTGTGCTTATCATGTAGTTGGTACTACATGGGTTCTCTGCCTCTTAGCCACAGACACCGGTCCCCATGTCGTCCCATTCATGGAGTCCAGAATTTTGGATGAGAAAAAATGAGTAATTATTGTACTAACCTATAATGAAAGTTTAACATTTACTTCAAGTATGGATGCAAAGATGGCAGCTAGTGGCGTGGTGGTTAGCGCCATCACCTCGCACCTCCAGGCCTGGGGCTCAATTCCCACCTCGGGTCTGTGTGCGTGGAGTTTGCATGTTCTCTCTGTGCTTGGTGGGTTTTCTCCTGGTTCTCTGGTTTCCTTCCACAGTCCAAAGACGTGCAGGTTAGGTTGATTGGCATTTGCAAATTGTCCATAGTATGAGATGGTATGTATGTCTATGCATGCCCTAAGGTGGGTTGGCACCCTACCAAGGGTGTCCCCTGCCCTGTGCCCCATGCCCCCTGGGATGGGCTCCAGGCTTCCTGCAACCCTGAATTGGATACGGCAGTAAAGCGGATGGATGGATGTAAAGAGCAAACCACAGTACTATTACCAGTAAATGTAACTTATCCACCAATAGGATTTTCAGATTTATTCATATTACTATTGTTAAAGGTGTGTAGAAACATGATTTGTACTCATTGCTAGCTTGAAATGATGGATGTTAACAGGCCTTCACATAGTTTGCAACTTCACTATATCTGAAATTTTTTTCCCTCTATTTTGATAATTATATTTCAGTATACCATAACTGTTTCCTTTGCAATGCTATAGTTTTCCATGAATTTAAGAACATTAAAAAGGAGTGCTTTCATGTAACATTGTTATTCAACCACAGGGCAATCTGTGCAGTTAAATATTAGTTATTGGTCTTTTTGGCTTCTCGTTTGTCACGTCATCTCTGTACATTAATCGGTACCGTACAGTAACTTGAGTTTAAGATAGTCACTCATTATAGTATGGTACTAAATTAGGTCTGCTACACCAGTATCTGTAGCGTTGTTCTGCTGAGATGTGGCGTGGCTAGTAACGAGCCAGCAGCGGTATCACTTCTCTTCGTCATGCCATGTGTAAAAGTAACCGGCAGGAAAACAGCTTTTTAAAAATGCACAGCTTATGGGAAATGTGACGATACAAAACTGGTGTGGTAAAAAAAAAATCTTGTTAACATTTGAACATCACCGTGTCAGAAACGAGTGTTTGGAGTCTTCCATCTGTGGGAGGGTGGAATTCCTCACGCTTTCAAATTTCATCTGTCACATGACATGCAGCTCAGGTGAAGTGACAAGCTAAATTGGTTCTGTACTCTGTGTGAGAGAGTGTGTGTGTGTGTGTGTGTGTGTGTGTGTGTGTGGGTTGACGTCTTGATCAGGGTGCACCCTGGATTACTATGTGCTCTGGGATAGGCCCCAGGCTTCCTGTGTCCTTGAATCCAATAATCCCTTTGAGGAAAAAAATGAATAAATGGGTATTAAAAAAAGCTTAATTAGAAGTGTAATTACCAGAACACCCCAGGGATAATGCAATGCCTGTGTATTACTGTGGTGGCCCATTCCTTAATCTCTGTTTTCATCTGGCCTTAAATTTGACTCACTGGTCAGGTTTAGCTTCATAAGTAACTCATACTTATAGCTTATATTTACTGAGTTCACTGCTTAGACCGTATGAGAAGACAGCATTGGCTCTACTCATTAAGCCAGCGTAATAGAGGACATGTTTAATATTTACATTTATTCATTTAGCAGATGCTTTTATCCAAAGCAATTTACAACATTTCACATGCATGTTACAATGATATTGGTTCTCTGCATTTAGCCTATCCCTCTGGGGGGAGCAGTGGTCAGCCACATGTGGCGCAAAGGGAGTTTGAGTGTCTTGCTCAAGGACCCACCTGACCTGGGATTCAAACCAGGAGCCTGCAGCCTGATGGTCAACCCATTGAGCCACCAGGCCACTTACATATATCAATATAATGTTTGCCATTTAAAGTGACAGCATTCATGATATTTATTCTTGCCTCCTTACCCTTTTGGCTGATGGCTCAGTAACACATGTAATATATAAAGATGATCTCACCTGGGCTTCACTTAAAGATCAGCGCCACAGAAATTAGATTTCTCCCAAAAAAGAAGGCAGTTTGCTTTTGTGATCAGGTCTCAGTGTGCAAGATCTGAAATAAGCATAATGCTTAATTTTCCAGCTACATAAATAGTTTGGAGACTTCATATTCAAACAAATATGTTTCTGGTTAAATCCCTTGTGTATTCTTATTTCTGCATATGAATTGCGAAAAGTGCATGTACTTTTCAACATTTCTGGACTTGGTGTGGCTGGCTAAAGACTTTCAAAAAGAGTTACAAAGATTAGCTCTTGCAGGGCATGTTGATGACTTAACCATTAACACACTTAACGTATAGTGCTCTGTCATGCATTGTAGCAGGGCAACTGTGTTAAGGACAGAGCCCCTCGTGGGTTTATTCAAGTTTTCATCAATCAGCGTCTGACTTTGAGCGATCGATGTGAAAACCTTACACTAAGAATGAACCCCATCCCTGTTATATTTAGCTGCCGACACTCTCATCCCAAGCAATTTATAGATTTATCTATTTATACAGCTGGGTTTTCACATTGGAGCACACGGTCCCAAGTACCTTGTTCAAGGGTAATACAGGCATCCTAAGGTGGGTCAGCAACGCTTGGGTACAAGCACCGTTAGGGTACAAGCACCCTTTGGGTACAAGCACCCTTTGGATACAAGCACCGTTAGGGTACAAGCACCCTTTGGGTACAAGCACCGTTTGGGTACAAGCACCGTTAGGGTACAAGCACCCTTTGGGTACAAG
>JABJVR010000089.1:737821-779279 GCA_025773905.1 Chitala chitala | reverse complement strand
GGGTACAAGCACCCTTTGGGTACAAGCACCGTTTGGGTACAAGCACCGTTAGGGTACAAGCACCCTTTGGGTACAAGCACCGTTAGGGTACAAGCATCGTTTGGGTACAAGTACCATTTGGGTACAAGCATCGTTTGGGAACAAGCATCGTTTGGGTACAAGCACCATTAGGGTACAAGCACCGTTTGGGTACAAGCACCGTTTGGGTACAAGCACCCTTTGGGTACCTTTTGGATACAAATGGTGTCCACACACGCTACGTTACATGGGTTTGTGCAGTGGTTTTGTTTTTCCGCAGTAACTGCACCGTTTCGTTGGCTCAGTGGTGTTGTGCTTTTTCCTCTCCTCACACACTGGCGTCTGTTAGGAACATGTATGCTGACAGGAACATCAGAGCAACGGAAGACCGTTTGATGTGCATGTTGCAAGCGGCTTGAAGGAGGCCGCGCTAACAGAGGTGTTAAACCGGGATAGATTGCCGTGATGTCATCGTGTGAGGCTGCAGACAAGAGGACCGCCTTAAAGCCATTTCTTTGTAACCGGGCCGGTGTTCATCTTTGAACCAGTTTCCTAGATTAACCTTAAAACAGGATGCTAAATTTAAACAGTCACGCAGGGCAAAATCCCTGTTTTTTTTTGTTCTTCTTGTGTGTCTGGGAACCCTGGTTACTTATCTGATGGACCTTTCTGAGCAACATCTACTTTGTGGTTTAAAAATAGGGTTCTTTGTATTTCCACACTCCACTGTTGACCTGCTTATTAAAACATCTGACATGGGTAACGTGGGTATTTAGGTTTATCAGCTGATAAACACAGTTGATCTGACTTTATAGTCAGATTAAAGACTAAGCATCATATTATTATGTAATATTTAGCTTCGGTATTGAACTGTATGCATGAATTCAGACAGACATCTAAGCAAAATGTAACCATCATTGTGGCATTGTTTTTTTTTTTCTATTTTTATAGTGGTTTACTAATAATCCCAGAGGGAAATTACGTCTCTGAATTTAGCTCATGCCCTGGGGGGAGCAGTGGGCAGCCAAGCAGACACAGTGCCCAGGGAGCTAGCATTTGGGTGTCCTGCTCAAGGACACACCTGGCTGTGTTGAGATTTGAACAGGGAGACTTTTACGTCCCAGCCTGATGTCCGACCCATTGAGCCACCAGGCCACGATAAATTCCATGGTTTTGGTTCCACTTTTGGAGTTTTTTGTTTTTATCCTCATATTCTTGCATTAAGGTGGCATGGTGGAGTTTGCATGTTCTCCCCGTGCTTGGTGGGTTCCCTCCCACAGTGCAAAGACATGCAGGTTAGGTTGATTGGTGTCTCCCAATTGCCCATAGTATGTGCTCTGTGGTAGGTTGGCACCCCGTCCAAGGTGTCCCCTGCCCTATGCCTCCCGTGACCCTGAATTGGATAAGCAATATGGGTGGATGGACTCTTGCATTATTTTGTGATTAAACAACATTTAAAAGATAAGGATTTGGCTGTTGGTCAATATGGCCATCCTGCTGTAAGTGATAGTTAGGTCTACATCGATGTAGGACTCCATCTCTGTGTGACTCTATGTATCATTTATAAGTAACATTTTCAGTGCTGTGAAAATCCAGCTTCTATCAGCACATGGCTTAAAAAAAATAAAAAGCAGTTGTACTCAAGGTCAGTATTATTTTCAGGCATCAAACTTTTCAAAACTGCTGTAAGTTTAAGATGAAAACTATAAACCACGGAGCTGAAGTGTTGTTATCCGTCTCCGAGTCTCTTGGCATCACTTGTCTGTGTTTTAGAACAGCCTCATCCTGACCACTGTCATTTTCTTGTTCAGACCTCTCAGAGTTTTCAGTGCTTGTTGTTGCGGGTATGCAGAAAGCCTGACAGTGAGGAATCACCAATGTTTTATGCTGCAGAAGAAACCGTGCCGCTCCAAGAACAAGTTAGCAAATCGATAAATGAAAAAACAAACCGGCCCTGATTTATCAAACTTTGCATCAGTGAAAAATTTGCTTGTTTTTTGTCCCCTCTGAGGAATAAAAAAGAATAATGACCAAAAATACACTAGCAATGTGGTCTCCTTGACGATTTAACTTCATCCGTGAATTTCCGTTTGCTTTAAGCAATAAGGAAAAATTACGTTTTAAAGGGCCACGCGTGTCAACGTCACGTAAATGTTTCGTTAAGTGTTTGATCTTCAGTTTCCTGTGTTTGGGTGTGACTGTTTTGATAGCCGAGCGCTACGATATTTAGCACTATAACAGTTGCATGTTTGTCTATTGTGGACCTTTGGGAAGCGACCTCACGTAGCCGGCTGAGCAGAGGTAATTATTTCAGGCGGCTGCTTGCTCACGCCCCCCATGACTAGGGGGGGGGGGTGGATTAGAAAATGAAGCGCATTGATTTTTAACAGGGATTTGTTTGCTGCCTGCAGATTTGTGTTTAAATCTAGGTGTGAGTCCGCGCAGGTGGGATTAGGGTCATCCAAACCCACTCTCTTCAGCACACACACACACGCACGCCCTCTGACCTCACCGTGACTACACGGGGGATCGGCCCAGAGGGACACAGCCCCCACGGGGGGGTAAGTGCTGATGCATCAGACAGGGAGGTGAATTAGAGGTGGAGCAGCGTAAGGGGGAGCGCAGCCAGGTGGAAGCGGGTCTGTAAACAGCAGAGGCAAATTTCCTGCCGCTGCAGTCCTGGAGCCAAGAGACAGGAGCGCAGGCCTCGCATGGGCCCCCCCCAGCTGAGCAGACACGCACCTCCTGCGTCCATCTACGAGGCCGTGGAAAATAACGCTGCCCCTCACGACTGTGTGTCCGATTGCTGCAGATGCAAGAAGTCAAAAAAATCTCCCTTAAGGGTTGCTTTTAAATTTAGCATTTAAAACAATCTGCTGCATTCTGACACTTTTTTGTCAGCTTCATTCTGATGATGATGATGATGATGATGGTCCCTGTGGCTACAAAACATACATTGGGATACATTTTTTTGGTGTACATATTTATGTAGATGGTACACAGATTGGAAGGGGTTCTTTAGTATTTCTTAAAGTATTTACTCAGTCTTTACACAGTAAAGCATTTACACCGGTATTTTTCCGGTTAAGTTGCAAAGCACACGTACAAACAGAACATTTTGTTCTGTTTTAAAAATAATGTTTTGGTATCTTGTCTGTGCACATGATGTTGTGTTAAAACAGAAAATGTTTAAAGGCACTGAAACAGAGGATTTCTCTTCCGTACACCTCATTAACACCAGTACAGGGAAAGAAAGCCTTAATTTCCAGTATATAGCTTAGTGTATGTGTGTGTGTGTGTGTGTGTGTGTGCGTACATACACTATGTGGACCAGGAGCCGGGGTCACTTGTCTGCCGAGGTCACAGTTGGCGTGGGTAGCAGCATATGCTTTCACTCACAGTGTAGACCAGAGAGCGATTTATAAAAAAAACTCAACTTGAGGTGATAAAAGAAATGCAAAAAAACCCATGATTTGGCATTGGCCAGTAAGAATTATTTTCAAATGGAACGTCTGAGTAAATTACGAACAATTTGGTAGCTATGTCCAATTGTTGGCTAATATTATTGTTACCGGTGCTTAGTAAATCAGTTACATAGTTGTATATTCACACATTCGCTTGAGCGGTTTGAAATACGGACGTCATGCTCACACTGCCACGTGGAAAGGTTTCTGTGCTGAAATTGACATTACCAGTAACATACGCTGCCAAACGGCAGTCTCGGTTTCAGAACACTTTTCAAGTGAGCCACGGTCGACAGATCTGGTCAACACAGAAGTTGAGTCTCTGCAGTAACTCACCAACTTGCATATTTTTCTCATGTACTTATAAACACCCGTGGGGGGGGGGGGGTGCATGGTGCGGTTGTGGGCGGAGTCAGCCATCCAGGCTGCTCTTTTGGCTTTTTAAAGCTGCTTAACGGCTTAGCCACGCATGTCACTGAGTGCTGTTGGAGGACGCGGCCTAGCAATGGCGCACCCTACCTAGCGACGGCGCACCCTGATGTTGAAGCTAAGCCTGACGTGCGCATGGTCCGCTGTCTTTTTATCCCGGATGGCATTTTGAGGCAGGCCGTTTGACGGGAGGCGTGTGATAGAAAGCAGTGGCCCACCGGCTGTCGGCTTCCCCTCAGTATCGGGGTGCGTGACTCACGATGGGGCCGCTTTTTTTGTGTTGATGCTGTCGGTCTTAATTCCTCGACTCCTACTTATGCATAATGTCATGGGTTTATGTAAATATCAAGCAATAAATACATCAGTCAACATCACATTTAACATTTGAGAAAGTGAGTTTTTCACACTGCCATGGGTTGATACCCCTGCCTTGCACACTAGGCTGCATGGAATAGGCTCTAGGCCCTTGCAACCCTGTACAGGATAAATGGCTGGGAAATGGATGGATGGATGGATGGATGGAGCTTTTATCCTTATTTTAATATGTTATATTCAAGCATACAACACAAATGCCTGCAGCGTTTTTCAAATATGAAATAAAATGACATGGCATGTTTGCTAAGGACAAATAATGTTTCCCACTAGAGAAAGAGCTATAGAAGAAAGACAAGTCAGTTGTAGGTGTGAAATATTTTATCTGAAAAGAACTTTATGGGGAGTGAGGGAAAGATTTGAGGAAATGTTAAAGCCATGCTTGCTAATCTGTCTTTCTAATAGAAAGTCTTTGCCTTGTGCCGTTCCGTGCCTGTCAGTCTCCCGTCATGTTTTCAGCCAGAAACGTTGTTTGTTTCACAGTTTTTGCGCGCAGCAAGTTCACGTTCGACTCAATTTGAATCCGTGGTGAATCAAACGAAACAGAAATGCAGCGTTACCCGAAAGCGTTGGGCGAGGAGGCGTTGTCTGGCGCATAATTGCACACAGAGCGGTAACAGCATTACATTTTGCCTGTTGGCGCCCAGGCCACAGTTATTTATGCTTTCCCAGAATCCTTTGCTGATTTCTGGCACTACTCTGTCTTACGGTTCCAAAAGTCATGGGCAGCAGTAGTGATATGTAAGCTGCTGGGACACGCCATCGGAAACCTTTGAAAAGAAGGTAAAGAAGCAATGTTAAGGAGTGTTCTATTTTAACTGTTAAATATGGTGAAAGCATATGAATTAACGGCATCCAGAGGTTTTTCGTTGGGGTCGTATTTGTCTGGACTATATTGTCCAAACTGACTTTTTTTGATTCATAAAGTGAGACAATACAAAAAAAGATGGTGAGGGAGAGAGGAGGAAGTATACAGTAAGGATGGCAAGTGTGAAAATTAAATGATTAAGTAATAAAAGCGCCACACTTCTTGTTACGTGAGATGACAGGATTTCTGCAAATGGGTCAACAGCGCCCACGGGGAGATGGCACTACCCTCGGAGTGGTAGAACGTGTGGCAGAACGGCTCATAACCGTCCATCCCTCCTGGCTCCAGTGCCAGTGTTTCCGGGCCTATTTTTAGACACCGCGTCAGGATGAGATGCGATTTCAGCCTGCTCGGAGCAGGGAGAGGATGTGAGGAGCACGAGGGCCTGAGAGGTTCCGTGGCATTGGGGGGGGGCACAATGCCAGTCGCAGAATGGCCTAGGTTTGCAATTACCCACAACGCCTTGTTGTTTTAGGATGCAGTATTACACAGTTATTTGATTCAGTCTGTGTGTGGTGTTTGTCTGTCTTACTGCAATAATAACAAAAAAATATTGTGTAAAACTGAGAATAAATTAAAGAAAAAAAACAAGGAGAAATAAATACGCAGTTAAATATATTCACATTTAAATGATTGGTTATCAAAAACTGAATGTGCACCAATAGCATTTGCTGTGTTTCAGTGCTTAGGTTTAGTTGGATTGTAGACGTTGCAATTCTGAGATGGTGTCATTATTAGCATGGTGTCTTTATGGTAACATCTGGTGTGGTTTGATTTTGGACAAACGCAACGTGCTCTGTCAGAGGTCGACAGCTTTTGTGTGAAGACTGGACTCCGGAGGTGTTTTGAAGAGTATGCTTCTCCTGCAAACGTTATCTTTTCTCATCAAGGTCTAACAGCCAAATTGAAAAATAGATTGGCAAGTATGCAACAGATGGCCACAAAAGCCATAGGCTTGGAGGAATATGAACCCACACAGAGCATATATGGGAAGGCAGTCATTAAACAAGCCACGAAAATCAGAGCAGACCCTTAACATCTTCTTTCTTTTGAGTACAACTTGTAACCCTCAGGCACAAGATTTAGGACAATGTAAATTAAATAGTCTGAAGCCGTCATTTGTCCCAACCTTAATTAAGCTCCTGAACCAAAACACAAATACTTAGCATATGGATTCCTGACACTATGCATGCTAAGTGTAACCTGTATTCTTTAACAATATAGTATTGTTAAATGATAAACTGTGCAATGTCTCATAGATTGAATGTTTCCATCTGTGTATATGTAATGTTGCACGGTGTCCAAGACAAATTTCCCTCTGGGCACAATGAAGTTTGCCTTAACCTTACCAAGTCAGATTATTGTATTGTTTATTGTTTGATTGCAAAGACATTTGAGAAAATACACAGCTGAGTGCTCGGAAGCTTTTATTAATAAATTACGGTCAGATTTTCCAATACAATTGGATAAGCAAGAACGGGATTTCCAGGTAGAGTCCAGCAACGACCTTGCAGGTGCCCTGCAGGTTCATTAAGTGCTACAGCGTAATTAGGGGTGGCATCATCTCTGCAAGAAGTAAAGACAAAGGCAGTAGCGACGTCTCAGTGCAACGATGCGTGGGACACATAAAGAGTTTATTTCTTGGTAAATTATACTTGCATTACTGGAGATTAAATACTGTTAGAGGTACATTCCGCAGAGACGATGCCTGGTATTTTAACTGCCTTTTGCCCTCCTCTGTGAGGTCGATGCTTGCTATATCCCCGTCGCTGGTTCAGTCTCACGTCCTTGCGACTGTTTGTTGGTTTGCCCAGACGGGCTTGGTCATGTTTTGCAGTCCTACCCACTGGTTTGGGATGGAACCAAAAATGCAATATAGAGGTGCACAGATAACTGAAATTAAATTGTAAGCTTTTTAGCCCCCTGGGATGCGGGTCAACAAGGTCCTAAGCCCAAAGGAATTTTGAGAGGAACTAATCAAGTTTGGACCTCAGGTGTTTGATGTTATGCCCAGGTTATAGAACATTAGAGGCCTGGTAATAATAGGAGGTCATTCTTTGGGTGCTTGTATTTTCTTTTCTTTTCTTTCCTTTAGCCCGCAAAAATCACTGCTTACAACATGGCAAACAGTAGAGCTGGTGCCACGGCGAATCTATCAACTCTGTTTATTTAACAGGACTTGAAGCGCTTATGAGAAATCTTTGCAGTTGTCTTTGTCTTGTTTTTCAAGGTTTTTTTTTTTTTTTTTGCTTTTTTGCAAAGATTGGTCATTTGCATGTTGGTTTGAGCTTTTCCTTCTAAACAGCTCTCGGATTTTTCACGGTTTTCAGTTTGATAACCTTAACAAGGGGGAGAATAAAGAGGCTGTCGTCTGAGGCTGACAGTAAAGCGGCCACATCGCTGTCACCTTCCCAACATCAGTGAAAATGTATTTATAGCCATTTTTTTGTGTTTGGCATAAAGCAGCATTTTCAGACTTATAGCAGTGTGAATCAGTAACCCCCCCCCCCCCCATGCTACGCTGCCCTAACAGTCGCGCGATGGCTGGAAAAATAGGCCGCTCCGCTGTAATCTGCACATAATGATGGATGGGTGGGCGGGGCTTTTGACACCCGTAGCGTGGTTGCATGACACTGCTGCACTACTATGTGTTTCCTTCTCCCACTTGGCGCCTGCCATCCAGAGTAGAGGGCTGAAGCCAGAGACAAGGGAGTGTCAAACGACTCCTGGGTTGGTTGGGCAAGGGGTGGGGGGGTGCGTTAACCAACCGCCTGTTGGCAGTGGCGACAAGCTATGCACATACTACGCCGCAGAGCAAGCGTCTGCTTCACCCATGGCAGGCCTGAGTTTCGAGCCGTGTTTAAATGCATCATGAGCTTAGCAGATGGCCTGTCTTGTGTATCCGAGTGTCCTGAGCCACTAAATCAGCACCCAGGCGTGACTCACGTGCCCCCATCGGCTGAACAGTTCACCACAACAGCGCTTGCTAATAAAGGAAAAACATCTTAGGCCTCCCGATCCTTTGTGTTTACATACACAGGTTACTAACGAATACTGCTACGTATAAATTAACAAGGCTATAATAAATATATACTTTTGTGGCTAACATGACATGATGAAAATGACTGCTTTCCTTCAGCTAATTTCAGCCTGGCTTGTAGGAAAACTGACAGGCCAGTTTATGCGCGTGCACAGGCTGTTAATGTCCAGGTGGTGGCACTGGAATGAGGGGTAGCTGTGTCACCGACACCAGTACAGCACACAACGTCCAGCTGGCTGCGAGATGAAGACGCGTCGTTTTCGTGAGCTGGCGGAGAGGCCGACAGGGACACCAACGCCTCCGTTGTCATTATCGCCATGGAAACCCTGGCAGGCTGTGGGCCTGGGTGAAGCGAGAGGGTGCTGGGGGCAAAGGAAGTCTGTGGAGGCAAAGAACGGGGAGCAAGAAGAGCTCGTTACTCGCTTGAGATGAGAAACCAGAACCTGAAGCCGATGAAGTGAGAGTGCGCGCGGTCCCCTTTGTGTTTTTGGGTTTTGTTTTTTTTTTTTGTGCTTTGTCACGTTTGAAAAGTCACCGTGCAATGCAGTCTGGGAAATGTAGTTTTACATCTGCTCCACACTGCAGTCTGTGGTGGGTTCTTTTTTTTGGTGTTGTGTTGTGGTACCTGTAGTCTTTACTAGTTCTGTTTACTGGAAAGACAGCAACTAGAAGGCTTACCGCTCAATAAAGCTAGTGTGTGCTGTGGCTTTTTTTTTTTAATGGTATGAATTATTGATGCTGCTGAGTTAAGATGATCATAGCTGGCTCTACAGTGCATTGATTTCTATCTCTACAGCTTTGATAAGAGTTGTCACATTTAGCCCAGTGTAAAATATGGGAATTTATTATGACAACGAGATTGCACTGTGGTGTGCCGTTTTAATGTACTTTATTGTTATATTAACAGATAAAACTGAAAATCCTCATAAATGAAGTTCAACCTTTTATAGCAATAATAAGAGAAGAAATGAGAAGCCGTACTGTTATTAAGATGATACAATAGCAGCTCTTAGGCATTGTTGTTACTGTTTTATCCTATTGTCACTTTTTTGCTAGGGTCCAGATAGTGAAAAATCACAGTAATTTGTTTTTATATGGGAGAAGGATGCTCAGGGTTAGCTGCTCGGCCAGGGAGACGTTTACTTGCATAGGACTTGAAGATCTCCACCTGAAGGCTGAGAAGACAATGTGGACTTCCTTCAACTGATTTGGAGGTAGTCAAACTGTGTGTCTGTCTGGCCTTATTGAGGAGGCAATTTATACCACATCACAAAGAGTGGGAAGCCAGCGTACACTTCAGCTGATATCACTTCACAAGTCTTCAACAGAAACGCCTCTGTCATCACAGCTGTCCACTGCTCACAGATATTCCTGGCTTTCATTTACAAAACACAATTCTTCCTCTGTCTTTTTTTTTTCCTAAGGTGGTTGTCATATTTCAATTCACCTTGATGAAGTAAGAGAAACGTGCAATGTTTTCCGCGTTATTTCTGTGTCACAGTACGATTGATGTTGGAACCCTAAAGAAAATATTAAACCCAGTTTTATTGTGATACTTAAACTCCTGTATATACCATGTGCATTATACTGAATATGGTAGCAAAAGAACATGTTTAATATACACATCTGAAGTCCCATTGGGAATGAAGGTAAGGGGTACTTTCAATACAAATATTTTTCTCAGTTGCACATTTATATTTGCCATGTATTTACATATAGGAAGCATTACATAATTAAACTGGAATATTTTATTTTAATATTTCATCACAAGGCAGCACGGTGGCATGGTGGTTAGCACTGTCGCCGCGCACCTCCAGGCCTGGGATTCAACTTCTGCCTTGGGTCTGTGTGTGTGTGGAGTTTGCATGTTTTCCCTGTGCTTGGTGGGTTTTTTTTCCAGGTTCTCCACTTTCCTCCCATGGTCCAAAGACATACAGGTTAAGTTGATCGGTGTTTCCAAATTGCCCAAAGTGTGTGCTCTGTGGTGGGTTGGCGCCCCGTCCAGGGTGTCCCCTGCCCTGTGCCCCCTGGGATGGGCTCCAGGCTTCCCGTGACCCTCAATGAGATAAGCAGTAGAGAGAATGGATGGATTTCATGACAATACTCTTGGATCTTAAACATCCAGAATATTTAATCATATTTATTTTATGTCAGATTATTTTACATTGTATTTAATTGTATATTTACACCGGTGTGAACCTCTGTGCTTTTGACTCTGTTTGTATATGATCATGTGACCTTGTAAAACTGATACAAAGAGCTGGTGTTGTTCTTCTGCATGTTTACCATGCGACTTGCATCATGACACTTCTCCACATTATGCTTAGTGTGTCGCATTCAACATTTGTGCTGCTTGTTTGCTTCTAGGTAAAGATGCTGATTGATATGATAATAAGACAGAAAAGGATGACATATGTCAAGAAGATAAAAAAAAATCCAACCAAGCAATGTTAAGTAACTTTCTGTAAAGGGGGAATAGAAACCAGAAGGCATGTGCAACTCAGTGACAGATTTAAACTCTTCTCAAATTTTGTCCTACTTTCTTCCATATTGTTGAAATGCATGTATGATGTTTGCCTCACTAAATTTAAAGCTATTAGCAATTGTTGTCTGCTCCCTCTTGGGTGCAGAAATCTAATGACAGGAGGAATAAAGTTTCAGAATCGTGGTGTTGTCAGTTTCCTCAGTGCTGGCTTTGAGCACCAATGCAGGTCTCCTTAACAGCCCGCAGTCGGCAGAGATGACGTCTCACTTTGACATTAGAAACTTGTGTTCCGTATCAGACGTTACTGACTGTCAAGTTACCACTGGAACAACCAGTTAATTATAGAGAACTATCCCACTATAATTTCCACACGGTTGGCTGAGATGTTTTGCTTCTCCCATCAAGGCTGAAAACATTTGTAAAACGTGCCACAGAGCTATCGACAGAGACGACAGCAGCTGCCACATAGAAAAAGGCAATTTGTCAAGGGTGGTTTTTGTAATTACGAAAGATTTTTTGAGACTATGAAGGATGTGTTTATTTTTATGATTCAGTGCAAAACAAGAAAATACCAACTACTTATGCAAGTAGAAACTTTTATATGTAATCATTGCATGCATATACATGTTGTGAATAAGTTGTGAGGTCTTACTTTGCGCAGGCTAAACTGTCTAGAACAACAGAATTGATTGCCAACTCAAATTTAGTTTCCCCCAAGCAATAAAACAGCCTCAACATAATGGTCTAAACAAAAAACAAAAACAAAACAAAAACATCTTTTAATTATATATAAAGCAAAAAGGCTTCTTCAGTCTGCAAAAAGGCAGAAACAAAAATGCAGAAACAAAATGCAGTCTTCGGTAAAAGGTGAAACGTTTCTCCATATACGAGAAAGAAGTCCAGTTGACACGACTCAACTTCCAGATAACCTCACCTGGATGACTGAGAATCTTTCATAGACACCACTTAGAAATGTTTCTTCACAAATGTTTGTAACTATTAGTATTATTTTTATTATTGTTATTATTATTATCCAGATGTTTTACTGCAGTTTTATTTCATTCCTTCAGGTATAACTGCAGTTATGGTGCAGTCTATGTGCTCATTAAAAGTGGTGACTTTTTATTGTTTCCACAAAGGGACATTATAAATAATTAAGTCACACAGACCCACATCATCTGAGAAACTGAACTGAATGTTCCACTTTGTGTTTCGGTTTATGACCTCTACTTTCCTGGGCGTGATTCACAGTCTAAATCGTATTTGAGAATGAAAAATACTACCCAGGAACATGGCCAGCATTTTTCAGACTGCAAGCCATAAAGGCTAAAGTTTTAACTGAATCTTGCGGAGGGAATCATAGAAATTGGGGTTGTGGACAATGTTAAACACGCATTCATATTTTGTATTTGTTTTTCAAAAGATTGGAAGTTAAAAGGGTTAAAGTACAAACTGATTTTAAGGGCTAGTGTCCCTGTTTCGTTGTAAAGTACTTTGTTGGCACCTTGAAAGCACTAAACTATAACACGTTATTGTTATTTATTAAATCCCACCTCATACAGAGTATCCTATGTTAAGGTATACTTTGTTTTTTTTAATGGTTTTTTTTGTTTGTTCTTTTAAATGTCATATCTATAATTATTTTATGTGTTTTACTGGTTCTCATGTTTGTGAACAGCTCTTTGACCAACTGTGTTGTCTTTAAGGTGCTTTATAAATAAAGTTGGATTGGATTGGATATACAATTAGGTAAAGGTGTGTAAAAGGTATAGTATCTTACAACAATGTTCTAATGTTTTCTTTTTCAGCTCTCATATCGGCTGGCTGCTGCACAACCAACTGTAGAAGCGTTAAGCTTTGGGACAGGTAAGAGTCTAATCGAGTGGGCAGTCTTGATAAAGCATGCACCTGGAAGTAATCCTGCAATCAATGTAGGAAACAGGCGTCAGTTATGATTTAATATGCGCTTAGTAAAGCATTATCAGTTATGTTCTGGTGATTTCACTTTTCCACTTGAATGTTTTTCTTTGCACCCTTAATTTTTATTTCCCTAGAGAAATATTCAATATTTCAGTTCTGTCTAATTATAGTATCTGTGTTGTCTGCGTTTCTCATAAAAATCCTCTGCAGGAGTAAAAGCATGAAAAGGAACTGAAAACGATATCATTGAGTCTCTTGAGAATAAATTGATCTTTGAGTGGAATGCAGAACTAATGCAGGTCGGGAGAAGATGTGCGTGAAATCGTGACGTTATCTTATGTCAGGGTGTCCTCGAGGATTTGAAACAAAGATAATGTGAAACCTGTCCACACCCCCTGCAAAGATCTATATTTTAGATCCTGACAACCCTTTAAGGTCCTGACAACCCCTGTGAATTTTCAAATATTTCTAACATAAAAGCATTTTCTCTTTCTTTTCTATGAGTGATTGAGCCCATGTGAGTGACTGCATTCTACATTTTTTTAAATAGAATTAAAGCCATCTTAAACAGAACAAAATGTTTAAAAGCATCTGCAGTCAGAGCAGCTGAGAATAAATAGTACGACAGACAAGAACTTGCAGCAGCAAATGTCTGTACATGACAGCACAATTTAAACACTCTCTGACACAAATTAAGACTAACGTGACGACTATCCATTGTAGTAGTGTAGTGATTTATGGAGTTTTCAGGAGGAATGCGGATTCTATTTTAAAGCTTGAATGAGATGGATGGAATGTATTCTTTGTGGTACATACCGGATGGGTATATAATAACCGGGATGCTGGGTTTATAAAGGGGGGAGCCAAAGGTAACTCTATTCATCACACATCTCTTTAATCCGCTCTATCCAAAGTGAACGAATGGGCGTGTTAATATTTAATGGCTCAAAGACGGGAAAATTCCCCCCCAGGGACTAGCCCTCCCCTCACGGAATTTTGCACAAACGCAGGAATGCTAAGTGAATGCTGGATGCCACAAGCTCTGCGACAGAAAAGGGAAGCTATGAGAATTGCATTGCGGCGTCTGCAAACGTGGGTTTGTAGCTTCTGGTGTCTTCCTTGTACAAATTAGGAAGACGAAGTACTGTACTGCACTTGAATTTAAATAGGGAGACACTTTTATCAGTTTCCAGACTCTGATATTTAAGGTTGAAAAAATGATTATCTCATTTGAATAAATTCTTTTATTTGTTTATTTTTATTTTTTGGTGTTTAGTAGGCGGTTAAGCATTTTTTCCTCCTTTTCCTTGCAGCTTTGATGCATCATCTTGACCATGGCATTAGCTGGTGACTTGTGGGTGGGGGGGCGGCATGTGTTACTTCAGACCCCAAGAGAGACCAGACTGCCCTCCTACCACCTGCACCAAGAAGAAAAAAAAATATATCTGTATAATCACTGAAGTCTGACAGCATCTGCCGTCAGTGATCACACTCTTTTTACATCAGACCAAACGTTTTCCCTTGTGTTTCATTTACTGCATATCAAAGACCTGGATTTGCAATCGTTTTGGGAGCATGACTAAATCCCCAAGACTTCCAGCGGATGCGAGAAAGATGCAAGATCCTCTCTGCCAACGTGTAACAGTCTCCTACCTCTTTTACAGGAAAAAAACAAGTAGCTGACAAATAACACAGGTCGTTTCAAAGTTATTGACTATTGTTTACAGCCACAAGCCAACTGATTGGATAATCCAGCTTTAGCCCCTCCTCTGTCCTCTACCTTGCTCCGCCTACTGTCAACCATATGTGGACCTCCTCCCTTCTGTGTGGTGAAGAAACAGTGATGAGTGAATATTCTACTGCTGCTCTTTTTATGCACTGAAAGTGCATGTTATATAAGAAAGTTAAACTCCACTAAGGGTATCGAACAATACCCATAATATTTCATTTATTCTCGACGGGAGCTGTTGGTGAACCCTCCCTATAGTCAATAGCTACTTTGTAATCTTTTTCTGTGATCTTTTTTATTTTTGTTGACAGATGGAAAACAGAAGTATAATTCAATTTTATGTTTTTAAATAAAAGAGTAGTTTATTGGATTAGTTTTTTAAATATTATAATTATTATTTTTGACTTAAAAGTATTATTATAACAATTATTATATGAAAGATGTATGTATAGACTAATAAAGTTTAATCTTTATGTAAACTCGTTTTTCTTGAATGGGCACCGGTGGTTCTGTGATACTGCTGCAGCGTTGGCAGATTTACGTTGTGTTTCCCAACGCCTTCACAGTGTTCTGTGGCAGCGTGTTAAGTGGATGATTTGGGCTCTCTGTTTTTGGAGTTGTGCCTTGTACCTTCAGACAGACAAACCTGAGGAACTCCCTGCCTTTTCGTGTACGAAACGGCACGTGTGAATAATTGGAGATCGACAGCAGCGGGCTGGTAAGGCAAAAAAAACGATACACCCCCCTACATTCATAGATCTTAGTAGCAGGCCTGTGTTTTTAAATGAAGTTTTAGACGGTGTGGTAGAGCAGTCTTAATCTGGGTAAGGACATAATTGAATGTCACCTTGACCTTTTTGCCATTTTGTGTGTGATCAGAGTCTGTGTTTAACGAGTCTGGCTTCGGCCACAATGCTGGGGTTCTGCCCAAATCGCACAGCAGGTGGCTGGGATATTGTGTATTCATTAAAGGCAGTTTGGGTATTGATTCAGCACAATGTTAACTTCTAACATCCTCTGTTACTGCTCTGTGTGATTTTCGTGGCCCAAACGTATTGATTGTGTAGTAGTTGGTACAGGTTCCACTACAGTAAGGCGGGGCAGTACAAAGTGCATTTTGCAGCACAGGTGAGAATATGTGGGAGAAAAATATTCAAATAAGAGGATTACATCAACCCCCCCCCCCTCCTTCCCCCTTTATCGTGGTCATGCTGAATGGCCTAATATAATAGCAAGGTGATCTCCAAGATGCCGTGTGTGTGCGAGTGCGTGTGTTTGTGTGTGTGTGTGCGCATGTGTGCTTCTCCTGGCACACGCACAGATGGCAGAGGGAGAGAAAGGAAAATGGGGTGGGGGCAGGGGCATAGTGGGGATCAGGGGCTGATTAAGACATATCGCTGCCAGCAAGGCCGAGGGGGGGGGTGCTTGCTGCATTGCAGTACACCCCCCCCCCCCTTAGCCAAGGTCAGACCAATCAGTCGCCAATAGGCCCATGTGCTCGAAAGTCAACGGATTGCCGCCTAGCTAGCAAATCAGAGCACCTCAGGGTGTACCCCCTCCACACAGATTCACTGGGAACACCTTCAGAAGAGAGCGTGCCAGGGTAACACGGGGCTTGCCAAACCTGGGCTGGGGTTTGACACATCTCATCACTCTATGGCAGCAGTTGTTCATGTGCTGTATAACAACTGATGGACATCCGGAATGTGTGTTGCTTTAGGACAAATTAAACGTGTGTTTACTTGGAAAAGCAGTGGATTCTTTAGCAATCAGTGTCTTCCATTACAGACCCAGTGTGGTGCATTTGAGATTAATATTTGATGGTGTTGTATATGTTAAAATTGAAACTCTTTATGAAGTTAACTTTTTGGGGGTTGCACAGTCTTGGATATTTTTTCCCTGTATTTGAGCCGTTTCAGTGCCTGGAAAGATAAGCCTGCGTGCGAATGTGTGTGTGGTCTCTGCGTGTGTGTTCGTGTCTGCACACATCTGCTAGGCCTAATTTACAACTTTGTTCTCCACCTGTGGAAACGCAAGTGCAAACGTCAGTGTAATCACCCAACGTTGTTATCTGTTGGAACATCTGGAGAACATAAGGCTTTTATGTAAGACCCTTTTATCAGTTTCCAGGTAAAGATACTTATCACTGTGTCAAAGAATCTTAAGTAAATCTTTAAGAAATGTAGTCTCTTTTCAGACAGCATACAATACCCAGCTGGTACATTATACGTACATATGGTGTTTCTTTCAATGACATCACAAGCCGTTTGTTTCTGGGGTTATACAGAGTGAAGTCTGTATTTACATGCGGTGGAAAATTATAGTCATGGATGGTACAACTGAGCAAACAAACAATATATTGAGGCTTACACAATAATTACATCTGTTCACTGGCACCTGTTCTGCAAAATGTGATCACACTGCATTTGTTTATAAATTTCCTTTCTGAGACTTCTAAAGGAGAAATCAGCTAGTGGTGATATTTGGGGATTAGCAAGAGGGATAAATGTAATATTTTTTTTTTCATAGCTGAGAACACTTGGTTTCTGCAATGTTTGTAATTACATTTGGGTACTGAACAGCGGTCTTCAGCTGGGAGCACGTAGCAGTCTGCTAAGCAGATGCATGGAATGTTCCAGAATTTTTTTTTTCCCACAGCTGACAATATGTCATGGCATACAGCTACACGCCCCGCCCTGAGGCACCACTGGTGCGTGACTGATCGTTTTGAAGCCGGAGGCACGGCGTGTAACAGGGGCAAATTGCGCGTTAAATTTAACAGACGACTCGGGCGCCACCGTGGGAATTTTAATTGCCGTTCGTGTCGCACGCCTGGATGTCGGGTGCTGTGGACATCCAGGCGGATGGAGCTGACTGTCTTTTGGTCAGGGAGCAGAGAGACGTGGCGGCGGGAGACACAGGGATGCGGCAGCGTTCATCTGGTATACCACGCTGACGTGGTACACCAGTGCGTCCCATTCTCCCGCTTCCGCTCTCCTGAGGCGGGGAATCACAGGGGAGCCATGGCAGTGTTGGATGAAAAAATGTGAAAATCAGTCATCGCTGACATACAAGTGCTTTACACTGTGTTTTGTTTTCCACAATAGATAAAGGCAGCATTCACAAATCAGCCTGCAGGAGGGATTGGCAAGCATGTCCAATAGCAAAAGACTACCAACATCCTTCATTTCAATTCGCTTCAACTCTTGGGAATACTTGGTGAACATCAGTAAAATGTATCCTTGCTTTGTGATACATGACATTTGCTGGTGGGCGGGGCCTAGTAGAAGGCGGAGTAAAGTGAGTCACAGAGAATTGTTTGAGGATTACACATCTCCCTCTGCTATCCCGTACACTGGTCCTTTCACTGCTGAGGATCTGAGGTGAGCATACCGTTGGCCAAAGAGAAAGAAGATAACTGTTAACATTATATGCTATAGTCTGTGTTTATGTTTTACCTGTCCGAATGTTTCCTGTTCAATGATTGGGCATTTATAGGTATTATAGTGCAGTCCATCCTTAACAAAACCAGGGATACTGGTTTACATGAACAAATTTACATGAATGAATTTACATGAGCCTTGTTTTTTTATCATGGGACATATTAAAGACAGGTAAGGACCCGCAGCCCCCTCCATTTACTGAATGCTGACCTGTGTAGCAACCCCCTCCCTACAGAGGTGGCTAGGAGGGAGAGACTACCATACATGACCTCAGAAGAGGGGCAGCCAGTGTGTGTTCGCTGTGTGGTGTTAAATTTGAATGGAGGTTATGCGGGTGCAGCTTACAGCTGCCTGTGCCGGAGGTGTGGAGCTATGGTAAGAGCTAACGGCTGTCTAGAACTCACCAAACACTGCCCCTCAAGTGCACCCATACAAAAGTAATACGACACCTGAAGGTAATCCTGTGCGTTGTCAGTTTGATAACCTCCTTCTCCGGCAGACTACGACCGATTTCACCCACTTTCAGTACCGCTCTGAAAAATCACCCTGCATTTGTCCGTTTAATCAAATAAATAGTGGATCAAATTTATTTGCGGAAAACGGGCTGTGATGTGTCTCCCCGCCATCTGTCGAGCGGGCGGAGAGCGCGTCTGGATTACACGTGTTAGAAATGGGACTGGTTATTGGCGCTCTGCCTTCCCCTGGAACGATTACTGACCAACCTGAGAAAAAGCATCTCAAAGCTGCATGGCACGTGTTGCTCTCCCTGTATTCACAGTTAACAGTAAGGATGGTTGGCAGTAGCATGTGGACATTAAAGGGAAAAGGTAGAATCAGGTTTGTGGCCAAGTATGTTCCCATCCCCTAGAGGGAACAGTAGGCAGCCACACACGGCATCTGGGGAGCTAGCATTTGGTCATCTTGCTTAAGGGCACCTGGGCTGGGATTTGAACCAGTAGACTTACACATCCCAACGTGATGTTCTACTCATTGAGCCACCAGGCTGCTAAAGGCATTGTGGGTGCTGTGCCAGGCTCTGTATGCAAAATACCCTCTTGCCCTGCTTGCCAATATTCAGTCCCGTCACCCTTTGTTGCTAGGTGGAGACCTGCAGACCCTGACGTACCAGCGGAACCATACCTTGGAGCACCTTGGGCCAGTCACATCCAGGAACTTGCCACTTTTTCGGAAATACACTTTTTGTTGTCAGACTATTCTAAACACGAACACATAAATAACTGTGCTAAAAAGCAGCAGCACTACATACTGGAAACAGATCACATCAGTAACAGATACTGTAAGTAGTTAAAATGTCTCCAGATGGGAAAGATGCTCTGCTTTTCAGCACAGTTTACCATGTTCCTCTATGAAAAGACCATAGCTAAGATACAGGACTGGCTAAAAGTCATACACTCATACTGGGTTACTTAAAGTCCTCACTGAGACAGTGAGCTATTGTGTACGTGATCTAGCTGTCTGTCCAACTGTTTGCTGAGACGTTAAGAGCTCTAGTGTACAGGCGCTTAACCTGTGGACTGGTGGGTCTGTGCAAATATACCTATGAGACTGAAACACTTACACATGCCAACAAGATTGCCTGCCAGTCAGAACATGCAGTACAAGTAGTTTGGAAGCCTTATCAAAAAATAAAAAATGAAATAAAAACAAAGGAATTCTGAAGAGCTGTGTGTATGAGTCATATGAATATGTAGTTGTAAGTCTGAATGTTCACAGGAGAATTTCACTCCACACCAAACAGTGTATAATGTTTCAGCATGTTCTGCCTGCCATTTCTCCACAAGGCCCTCCACTTCACAGCACTTGCTGGAAACTGCTCAGAGAGGCCTAATTGAATCCAGACCTGACAACAAGGTGGATTATAGTATGAAAAAACTCATCCACCCACTCCTCTGTAGCACCTGGTTAAGCACGGACCCTGCAGACTCCAGCATTATCTTACGGAAATACATCCTTCCAAGCAGAAAAAAAAAAGACTAAGGGGAACAGATAATTGATAAGGATGGTAATGTACGGTAATGCAGCATCTCCCTCGTCTTAATCAGATGAGCTAACCTGGATGGTGTGCACTGAAGTGACGCTTTGACCATCTGCTGTTGAAACCAGCCTGACAGGGCACCGGGACTGGTGTGTATTGATGTACATGAATGTGTCTGTGTGAAAGCAACAGGTGGAAGAACTACGAGTACATCAGGCCCTGCCGATACCTGCCAACTCGCTGCCTAAAACGCATTTTAAAAAGGAAATGCTTTGCTGGTGCCTAACGCAAATCACCCATTCCCATGTAACTACACCATTTTGGCTTCTCGCTGGTGTAAAAACCACAACTTCAAAGAAGAATCGGAACTCAAAGCGGAAATGTGAGAAAACAGAACGCAAAGCACTACCTCTGGAACACCACACAGGTAACGCAAGGTGACAGAAGGGACAGTGTGTGAGCGTGACATGTTCCAGCACATTAAAAGGCAGATAACACTGCGGAAGAGGCTTTTGTACGAGCACGCATTCTGCATGCATGATTAATATGCATATCTCTTAGCTCAGCTTAAATCTGTGGCTTTATAAGTGTTCATTTATCTTTTTTAAAATACAGAGGAATCAGAGAGAGAGACAGTAGAAGTACAGTACAGTGCATAAAGTGATACAAATTCATATTTTTAGCCAAGGACAAACACTGATTCATGTAACTATTCTTTTTGGTATTTTTTTATCAGGTTTAATGGGCAGAAAAGTGACAACACAGCAGAGTGTGTGTTCATCATGCAGATCACGGAATATTTACAGCAGAGTGTAAAAGCCAGTGTAGGTGACTTTTTAACATTATATCGTGTAAAGAATATGTCTGCCCCCTGAAAGTGTGTGTGTGTGTTTTAACCCACCCCCAGATCAGGCATTGTCAATAGGTTTAAATCTGGGGCCATATTACAAAAACCACATCAGTTGGGGGGCAGACATTTCAGGATGCTTTGACATTATGCACTTGTGTGCTGTTCATTTAATCAAGCCAGTTTACTAGCCAATTACCTTAACGTTACACTGATGGGCTAATGAAAATGTTATCATTATGGTCATAATGATCTTTCTGTAAACACTTTATTTAGTAAAAACCAGTCAAAGGGCCAGTAAAACTTACCCAGGGGCCCCAGCCAGCCTGCAGACTTCCAGTTGAATAGCCTTGCCTTAGATAGATGATCATTTCTTGTAATTGTATATGGCTATGCATTTTTAAAATAAGGTGGGAATACCGTATGTATATAACAGGGTAATAGTTTTATGGATAAAGCAATGTACATTGGATCACTGTTCCACGAAGTCAACCTATATGGGCACACCAGTAAGAAAAAATAAACTCATTACCTAAAAAGGGGTTGGAAAATGTGGAAAGTTTTGAAATAACCACATCCATCATTGTAAAACATCCAGGTACATAACAAACAGCTCCAGAGAGGGGAGTCAAACACATTTGTTTCTTGAGACAGTACAATTACTGCAGACGCAGCATGCAGATGTGGAGAGCTGCCACTTGCTCTTTAAACGGCAGAAGTATTGTCAACAAAAGTGAGGCCTACAGTCAGCGAAGCGTACATCACCTTCCTCTTTTTTTTAAATCAATTTTCCAGCAGAAGATGTACTCACAAATGCAGTCGTAGACCCAGAGGAGCAGCATCACAATAGTTCAGCTTTTTCAAAAACAAATGATTGGATTTTCTATGCCTTTACACTGCATCTGCCTCCTGCATGTAATATGACAGGATCATCTAAGATGCACAGGTGGGGGTGGGGGCGGGGGGGTGGTGGTTAAGTAACAAAATGTATTCAATCAGGAATATTATTCAAGAACATAAGAATGTGCAGCATTCAGGTTAACAGTTAATTTCTTTTTCCAATTTTCTGGATTGGTATTACCCAGAATAGAGGCATTTTTCAATCCTGACAACATTATTGTCAAAGTGTTCAACACACAGAAGAAGCTGGTGGCGATGCTAATTACTAACAGAAATACGACAGTTTATCAAACCACAAAAGTTGTCAGTGTCCTGGAGTAATTTCCTATAAAGTACATGTCTGGTCCATCAAAGCCGGCCTAGCTGAACATGCGTGTAATTTTATCCTGGAACTAAATGATGATAAAAAGTGTGAGAATTTACACTCTGTATTATTATTAACTTGTAATAATTGTACTGTAAGTCAATAATTGTACAGTAAGTCAGCAGTACGTTCTTACAGTTCCACTCTGTATTATTATTAATAATAATGCAGCCACAAACGTCATGCATTAGCCATTACCTTATAAGCCTACTTATACTCCATCACAGGAGAGGCTTTCAACAACAGTCCTACTGAATATAAGTATCACTTTTAGTCCTGGCAAATTGGTACAAACAAGTATCACAGACATGGATGGACTCCGCAAGATGGCGACGCAGCAAATACAGTCGTGTTCACAAGCGTTTGGCAACTCATTCAAGTCATTGAATTCGAGTCATTGAATACATGGAAAATGTGTAAAAATGTTCATAAATTACACATGAAATGTGACTGACACTCTAGCTGAGCAGCGGTTTGAACAGCCTACAGCACAACATGATTTCAGCATCTCGTCTGCCAGTTCGACAGGCCTCTGCCACTAGCGGAAGTGAATACCCATTTGCACGGTCTAGTTATTATTTATACCTATGGGGGCCAGGTGAGAAGCAGAGCTTCGGGCGGCTCTATAACTGGACACTATTGCTAGAGTTTTTTTTTTTTTTTTGTAAATTGAGTGTACAGGCATATCTCTTAGTTGCTGTATAGACAGGTGTGCCCCACCCAGAGATTAAGTGTTTCCTATCAACCCATTAAGGTTCAACCCAATGAGAGACCCCAGTATTAACCAAGAGTGCCTCATCTATACAGCCGTTCAGAGCGCACTAACAGTTAGCAAGGCATGACTATGTGTTGTCATGTCAACGCCCCGTACGCAATTAACGTAAAGCTTTAATCATGTATAAGTGTTCTTGAATATTCATTATCAATATGTAGTTACATATCCAGTGATTTAAAGTACATTTTTGTTAAATGGAAATGTATGCAAATTAGTTTTTATTGATTGCCTGTAACAGGGCTGTAGTCATGGTGACCATAAACACAACACACATAATCGCCACTTTTGCCGGTTCCGCCAGAGCTGCGACCCGCGGTATTGGGCTTGGCAAGACTGGGCTGTAAACTAATACAGGTTAACGGGGGAGCCGCGGTTTTTATGAATAAAAATCACTCTGACGTTTATATTTCTCAAGTGATTCCAACGAGTAATTTTTATATGGAAGGGTTTATTCTATGTTTTGTCTAGTTACTTATAATGTGAATCGCTGCTAGACCCTCAGTAGAGAACGGGTGTATAACGAGTATAAATACGCTATTATTCAATTTTTGGCAAGAGTTCAGTTTGATTTTTCTTCTAATGTGTTTCTTTCAGTTATAAAAGTTTGCATTCGGTTTTTATGATCGAACAGAAGAGGGCTATAAATCAGAAGGAATAGGTTGGCATGGAGAAGGATGATCTGCTGTGGCGACCCCTAAAGGGAGCAGCCGAAAGAGGAAGAAGAAGAAGATGATGATGATTGAACAGAAGACTTTTTTCTTTTTTCTACATTACCATTAATATTCCTCTGTAGTTGTTAGGGTCTTATTTATCTCATTTTTTTTTTTTTTTTTTTTTTTTTTTGTAAATCTTTGTTATTAACGCTTGGTTCCAGATATAAGGGAAGTATCCTACCTTTAAGATGTGATTAATTATAGTTTGAGAATTGCTATTTTTAATTTATTGTCCATCAATCTAAATATTCTGTCTGTCCTACAGGATTTAATACATTTAAATTGCAGAAGTTTCTTTTAAGATTTATAATTTGGTATTAGGAAGGTTCATATCTATTTGTTTCCATCCAATAGGGGATCACAGGAATCCTGGAGCCCATCCCAGGAAGTACAGGGCACGGGTCAAGGGAAACCCTAGGCAGGGCACCAACCCAAAACAGGGCGGGTGCACACACACACACACACACACACACACACACTTTGCAAGTGCCAATCAACCTAACCTGCATGTCTTTGGAGCATGTGAAGAAGCCAGAGAGCACCCACCAAGCATGGGGAGAACATGCAGACTCCAAGTACACAGACCCGAGGCAGGAATCGAAACCCAGGCGTGCGAGGCAACGGTGCTAACCACCACGCCACCGTACCGCCTAATGGGTAGCCCCTACTTTTCCATTTTGAATAGCCATTCAACTTAATCACGTTTATAGAGTGAATTCCAGTTTATCCAGAAATAATTTTTTTCTTGATAGATTCTTCCATTTTACTTAAGCTATTTGTTTGTATTGCTTTACACTTTCGTGATATTGAAAACATATTGAACTTCTCAGTTTTTGTGTTCCTGGTTTGGAGCATTTCTGAGATATTTCCTAAGATTTTAACACTCATTATCAAACCACATTTCCTCTGGGCGGTTCTCTGATTTATTATTTGGTCTAGTCTCTAGACTGGACATGGTGGCAGTTTCACTGAATACATTATTCTGTGTTTGTACTGCCAGGCTTATGTCTTCTTTATTGTGAGGGTATGAGTTGGGGATAAATATGCCTCAACTCTAAAAATACATCAACTGCTTTCTTTCCTTTTATATGGCTGTGGTAAGTTTTTAAAATGTCTGGGTTCACTAACACATTTGTGTCTGCTTTCGTCCGGTGTATATTTATCCTGTTGTAGTCTGATAGGGGTGTTTGGGGACTGACTGAATGCGCTTAGGTACACTGAGTCTAGAGGTGACCTGCAGCTGTAGCAACTATGTGAGGCCCTAAGCATTCTGGTGTTCACAGTGTATAAACCCAAGGTATGGCAGAGCTGAAGAAGACTTTTCTCATACTTGTTTGTTATTTTGTCATAGTTATTTTGTTGAATATATATCAATAGTATAGAGTTTTTGAAATGGGTAATTTGTTTGTTGCACCATGTAATTACTGTGTCAGTTCCCACTCCAGTCTTGCTATTTAAAATACTACAAAATAACACCTTTCCCATTGACTGAAAATGTCTGATTTCAGATAATAAAATGGAGAAGCGCTCCTTCACTGTTATAAGGTGATTCTACTGGAGCCCTAACGTTATGCCAAATAGCTGCCTAATATTGAGTTGGTCTTTTGCCACCAAAATAGCCCTGACCTGTCGAGGCATGGACTCCACTAGACCTCTAGTTCCTTTCCACAGTGTGTTCTTTGTAAAGATGAAAGTCAAACATCTTACTGTGCCACTCAATGTTGGTTGTACTGGTGATGATGACGACGGACTCTTTCTGCTGAACATATTCACAATTCTGCAGAGGAATGCAAATATCTTATACTGGAGAGTGTATCACAAGGTAGTCTGTGATGTGTATTCTGCATGTGTGATGTCGGTGTTCCTCCAGGAGGTGGGTAGAGGCAACAGTCCACATCCTTCAGTACAGGAAACCCCAAGAGATACCCAACAGATTCGAAACTGCAAGTGCATGTGACCGTACATGATATAAATCTGCTGTCACATCCTCGGATGCCAGTTAAAGACTTGTAAAAGTTACTTCTGGAGAAGTAAATGTAGCCTCTACCTGGATCATATCAGTTTACTATTGTCCAGAGTCACCTGGTAATCAGGAAAACGAGCTTGGACAGAGAAAGGCTTTGGCAATTTTTCCAACAATTGCTTTTAACTGAAATGATTGATGTTCAACACATTTCTCAGACCTCATCCATCTATGTTATTGGTTACAAAAAGGAGGGGGGTTACCATCTTCTATGCCCACTGTGGGCCTTCTCCCTCCTTTTATTGTGGAGTATGACGCACGCCACAAGGATGTCACATGCCCTGCCCTCGTTGGAGTGGCCCCTAGATTGTGACGGCAGTGGAGCCAGGCCTCAAGAATGTCCGTGGTCATCTCCACCTTGGCCCTGGTTCTGCAGTGGGAATGGATGTATTGTTAATGTGCTCCAGGATCAGGGTAAGGTGTTATGAGGTAGGGCAGGCAGCGATACCCTCTGTCCCCAAGTAGTAGGCCATCATACCGTTCTTTCTATGAGACAGTATTGATGAAACAATAAACTCATTAACCATGGAAAGGTCAAGAAGGAAGCGCTGAGCACAGTGTGTCACGTTTGGTTTTGTCTGTCAATACTGCCATTCTCCATGAAAGTGGCTGTAGATGGTGGATTCCCAGAACACCCTTGAGTCGTGCACCAACACCAGCCATTTTGGCTCAGTGCTCATAACAATGTTTACAGCATCACATATCTATAGTTTACAGTACAATGGAATTCATATATGAGGACACTACAGAACACATCCAAAGAAAAGCCAGACAGTTTTAAATTTCCCAGATGCAAAATTTTTTAAATAAATAAATAAACTTTGCATTATACAGTTTAGGTAGTTTTGTTAGAGTGGCAAATGCCACCCTTTGCCACCCCTGTAAATCCCCTGAGTATATCAGCTCCCTCCCGTTACAAAATGAAGCACATCGAGGTTGTACACATGTAGCGTTAATGTTTTTGTTAGCAGCCCTCCTTTCTATTACGAAGAATGAGATATGCCATGTGCAAATGCACAACGAGCAGTGGGTCTTCATTGCCATGTCACAAAACAATGCATTGGATGTCATTATCGCCCCTTCAGCTTAAATCCGGAGCTCCGAGAACAAGCTGCCGTAATGGGAACTTTCATTTTTGCAGGCAGTTAAATCGAAGTTAAATTAAGGTCAGGGCTGTCTCCGCTAATGCCGTTGTTTAACTATTTGCGGGAGAAAAGACTGTCTGGGCTATTTTGATTTTAATTAGATCTGAGGGCTGAGCCGATCCTCGAGAAACCAAAGGTCTGATGAGCCTGTGAGATTAAATATTCGCTCCTGAAAGTCCTCCCGAATCCGCTAGCAGATGGGATCCTGTTTTCTTTGCTTAGTTTTTATATTATAACCGCCAGAATGTCTAGTGACACAAGAGGAGGTTGTGCTAAGAAAACTGGTTAGATGTGTAAGCACCTCAAAACTGTAATGTTCCCATGTAAAGTAAGAATGTGTTTGTGGCTGTTACGTGGAATTTTTTCAGAGGAATTTCAGATTCACATGCATGCGTGCCCTCACCCAGCTGATATGGGGCACTTCATGTTTGTAGGTACTTGGGTTAGGCTTCAGGGTAGACTCATGGGGCAAAAACCCTGTTCCTAAGGCCACCAAGCAACACCACAGCCTTGGTGTATGTCGTGTGCAGTTCCGTCCCTCTAGGGGGGTTGTGGAAGGTGAGAAGCCCCCCCCACCAGGTGCACTTGTGTTCATCACATCACCATATCTCCCATGAGCTCTCTTTTTCCATATAGGCTGAGAGGGCTCACTTTGTGGTAAGGCCTCACTCCATTTTTCATGAGTGATGAGTCACCTCTTTCACTCCTGAAATTAATAAAAGTGGCAGTAAATTATTAAATAAATGTTTTATTTGGTGCCCTGATTTCATAAAGCAGTGGTTACGTACTTAGCACAGCTACCACTAAATCTGTTCTTAGTAACACGTTCTTGTGTTAAACTCATTTACAGACGCCACTCTACTTACTCACATCCGACTTGCGGACATTCATAGATACGAACAAATGCTGCTGTAATTAAAATATTTATTCGGAGCAAGGAACGGGGGAGTCGCAGATAAAAAATTTTACGTGCGTGGCTCTCCAGCCAGGTACAGTGTTTGCCCTTTACTTGCGCCAGGCAGCACTGTATCATCTGCCGACTTTATTGTATAACTAACACGATGTAGGAATGTTTGGTAGGACCAAGATGTGTTCATACAAATTACAAACCTACAGACAATTCACCTTATGAACGGCCTCTCAGAACGTAACTCGTTTGTAAGCTGGGGAGTCTCTGTATTTATGGCTAAATTCTGTGCCTTTTGCTCATTTTTATCAGAGTGGAAGAGGCATTATGTCCTGCCAGGGCCCTGTCTTGGCATCGCAAGCAAATGGCTTTTCCTGGGTCCCTTCGGCTGTGTGTCGATTAAGCAACAGAGCTGACAGGCAACAGAGGGGACGCGTGTAACAGTGTGACACCTGCCAGCCACGCGGCCCTGTGACTAAACGACCCAGGGGATGGTAAGCAAAAACACTGAGGTGATAAAGGGCGTTTTTAACAGCTGTAAATATAGCAGTTTTTTGAACCTGTTTGCCTACTTGTTTCAGCTAACAATAATTTTTTTGACGGCGTTCAGTACAGAGCTTGGAGGGAAATCTAGGTTGTTATAGTTAAAGAGTCTGAGAGTAGACTTAGTGTTACCATGTCAGCAGGCTACATTCTGTGCTGACACGGGGACTGAAGGCTCATGGTACCGGTTTTGACTGTTGATGGCACAGAAGACGCTAATCGCATTTGCAGGGCCATCGTTTTTAAGAGCAGAACCTGTCTGCCAAATGTTACAAAGCCAGGCGTGTCAGCACCAGCAGTTGCTATCTGACTTCGTTGGGAGTGAGCCAAGATAGCTTCAAAGGACAGGTGTGACCCAGGTGGGCCAGATGGGACCCAGGTGAGTCCAAAAGCAGGTCAAGGCCACGGTCCAAAGTCCTTTCACAAGAATGAAGCTGATTTAGTTTGGAATGCAATAGTCTAAAACTTCATCGAATTTGGAAATACGCAGAGGAGCCACTTCTACCATTTGATTGGATTTTTTTGAATTGCTAATTCTGACAATCCATTTCAAGTGAATTTTTTTAGACCATCCTGGTATAGAGGAAAGAATCACAAAACAATTTTGTCATGAATTCGCAAGACTAGGGGAAGGGCAGCCTGATGGCTCAATAGGTAAAACATCAGGCTGTTGATCCAGAAGTCTCCTGGCTCGAATCCCAGCCCAGCCACCAGGTGTGTCCTTGAGCAAAACACCCAGCACTAGCTCCTTGTAACACGTATGTGAAATGCTGTAAGTCGCTTTGGTTAAAAGTGTCTGCTAAATGAATAAATGTAAGTGCTGAAGCATGTGCCACTTCCTTTGAAGTAGATTATACGTTTGTTTTTGAAGAAAAAATCCTATTCGCTTTCCAGGTAGTGTCACCATACCCCCCCAGAACAGCATCCCTTTTTCACAGTCTTTCCCAGTATCTTTTTACTTTTAAAGGCTTCTCGGCGGACAAATCTTGTTTGCGCTTGATATGTTTGCACTTTGGTAAAAGTAATTCTCCTTGTAGTGACAGCATTCAACATCCTGAAACAAGTTAACGCCCAAAAAGACCAGTCAAAGTTAATGTCTAATGCCAGGTTTTGTGGAACAGGGCTTTTCCCGATTTGACACAAAGCCAGAACGAATGAGAAAGGCAGTGAGCGTCAAAGCTGATGTGCAGGCCAAGCTCTGTAAGGGAAATCGGGAAGGTTAGATACCAGAGCTGTATAAAGCCAAACGTCAATCAGGAGGCTTCAAGTAGAGCAGGTCACAGCCGGTTACCGAATAAGAACAGCGGGCGCTTTCACTGTCACGCAAACGATAAGAAATAATAATAAAAGAAAAGAATCTAGGGCTGCCACAGTGACATCACTCCGTTCCAGTTACCGCGGTTACGCTGCGCATTGTTGAAAGCTTATTGCGCATCCCTGCTAGCTGTCCCGTTTCCGTGAAAAGGAACACCAGAAACAGTGGGTCGGCGTGTGTCTGCACTGCCACCGAGGGACAGAACAGGTGGCCTATTTTTGGAGCCGCGTTAAACGTTAAACGCTCACGGGCTCCGAGGAGTTTCATTCACAAATGTGCGTTCTGGGGGCTCAATGGAGACATTTGTTCTTGTGAGAAAAAAAAAGAACAAATGATGAATGATTCCCCGCCTAATGAATGAGATGCGTGTTCCTGAAGGATGCAAGAAGGGCCCAAAGCACAATTATCTTAATGGGCCTTGACTACATTATAATCACTTCTTAAATGAAATAATAAGCAAGAGTTGAATGTATACTGAGGCGGAGACAACAAATAATGAAACAGCAATTTGAAATTATGCCGCTGGTATAATTAGGGCAAAACAAGGCTGATAATAGATGTTTTATGTACAGCACAATAATGGTGATATGAACACAAAACATTTATGCAGGCTATGCGTTGTATGTAGGTCTTGACGGGTGTTAACTTGTTACATGAGTGCTTTTAATTAGTAGTTGTATTTTTCTGCACCCTATCTGTCTCTCTCTCTTTCGCTTACACACACACACACACACACACACACACACACACCTGTTCTAAATCAATATACATTGATATTGTGCTGTCTTCTGCTGTCCAATCACTTATACATTTTGAAACTGAACAAACTCAAACTGCAGGAACTGAACTGAGAAATCGGTTTAAGGGCTGCAGGTATAAGCAAGGTAATTTATAGCTGGTTATCTTGTAAATTAGGTCGTTTGGAAAGTCGTAGAATCTCGTCATCTGCTGAGTGTAATTCCGTGTTGAAATTAAAAAGTTGTTACTGATTGTGAAGACACTCAACTGTCAAATGCTCTTAGCTGTTTATCTTATGCAAATGCCAGTTGACTTTGCTGGGCTGCAACTACACCTTGGTTATGACTGACAGTTGTAAGTGTTGAGTTTATGGGGGAATGGGGTGCTTGATACCGGCCTAATAGTTATCTGTGGTTTTAGCAAAGCTGTTAGGTTGATTGGTGTGTCCAAATTGCCCATGGTGTGTGTGTGTGTGTGTGCCCACCCTGTGGTGGGTTGGCGCCCGCCCTGGGTATCCCCTGCCCTACGCCCTATGTGCTCTGGGATGGGCTCCAGGCTTCCCTGCGAGCGGTTAAGAAAACGAATGAATGAATAAGTATTGTATAAAGACACACGTAATAACAGATAATACCGAACAATGCCTACATAGCAGTCAATGAACACCAAGGCTGTCAGCACTACAAAGACGAAAATGGTAAAAATTATTTTACTATTTACAAATTCACGAGTTTGTCCACACCTTGATGAAATGTTTTGCCTGTTCAAAATTATACATAAAAAAAATTCAAGAAAATGTGCATAACCGTGTCTATCCGACAGGCCGTGCTGGCAACAAGACGTGTTTTACGGCCTTGAAGCTTCGCGTGACGCTCCTAAGGAAACTATTTCTTGGTGCTGACCGAAACTGTAAAACGTAGAATGGTTTTCCTGATTAGTATGTCATTGCACAAGGAGGCATTAATGACTTGTGAGCTGACGGGGGTTGAGGGGGAATCTGCAGCGGCACAGATCTGGGTTTGGTCATTCTCTGGTGTTACCATGACAACCGATCGCCGTGCCCTCTGCTTTAGTTTTCAGTTAATCAAACCCTCCTGGTCCCGATTTTAACATCCACCTTTGTAAGGATAAATGGGGTCAGCCAGGTGGTTTCCGGCGGCCTTGGTTCACCGGTGGGCTTTGCAGTACTTACAGCCTTGTTTAATACCTAGCGCCAGCGTGCTGACGTTTTGCTCAGTTCCAAGACCTTGTTAGCTTTTCACCATTTAATTCCGCTTTAAAACCATGACATTTTCAAAGTTACACAGTCCACAAAAACACAGACCTGATCTGCTCTAAATACAATTTACAGTTCTTATATGTATACAAAAATGTACGTAAGAATGTATATAAATAAATGTTAGTGCACACACACACACACACACACACACACACACACACACACACACACACACAGTATATGCATGTTGGTGTGTGCAAATGAAAAAAATACCAGCTTAAGGTTTATGCTAGAGGGTATAAGTGGAAATTTCTCATGCAGAGGGTTTGTAAGGTGATGCACAGGGGCTGGTGCTGCACAGGGGCTGGTGCTGCACAGGGGCTGGTGATGCACAGGGGCTGGTGCTGCAGAAGCGTGGACCATCATCAATCTCTGCTGCCACTGCTGCGTCGCTGCACTCTAGGCTGGGCTGCGGTGGGGCGTTGCCTGCCCGGGGGGGGTTTGCACGCAGCTCTCCTCGTCACCTCCACGCGGCACCCCTGCAATCAATAGCCGCATCGAATAGTGACTGATCAGCAGACCGAGGAGCCCTCTGCATTAGTCAGCAGGCGGGGGGATGACAAGGAGGAGGGGGGCACTCGACACCTCCTGACTCATTTGCCTTGGTGAACACATGCCAGCCACCACGCAGGCCTCTAATTTATTCATTTTTGTGGCCCTTTATCCCGAGTGACAGAAAAGTAGCGTCCCCTTGTCGTCCCGTCGAATTGTCTGCATTCGGTCCTCTGTTTGTTTGTAGATCCACTCACCCGGAATAAGCTAGCCTGAATAAAGATTCGGGAAAGGCGCCTTTATTTCTTTCAGTTTGCTTTGAGCATTTGTCTCTGCATGCTGTACTTTTTAATATGCTCAGTGTCAGTGTTGTACAGAGGAAGGAAAGAGTGAGGGAGTGACAACGGGACGAGGGAAGGGATTTATTCCGTGTGACTTTTTCAGCTTATTAGGAAACGGAACGCGTCACCTTTCCATCCGATGACCTTTCTTGCATATGGTATGAGATTTTAATTAGGTGCCAGATACATTTAGCAAGTGACATTTTAATAGGCAGGCTGTGGCCCTCTCATGGAAAGCACTTTATCTTTTGAAAATTTAAACGAGATCTCTTTTATCGGTCGCCTAAAGAAAAAACATTAAAAAGGGGGAAGAGATTTTTGTTTTTTAAAGGCCTGTATTTTCATTTTCTCCCCCACCTGCCATAAAAGCTCCGTTTCATCTTCCTCTTCTGTTGTCATCACGAGAACCTACAAATGGTCGCAACTCTCCTCTTTATGCATCACAAACTCTAATTGGATTTATTTCTGAGAGATTTTTTTGTCTAGCTAGCAATGTGCACATACCGCAATATGGTCAAACCTCAGGATACACCTGTTACTGAAAGCATTTGTCAGGATGTGATGACATCAGACATCACTTGCTGATCCACCCTTTCATGGATCATATTTCCTAGGCAAAGAAATATACTTTTGGCATGTTAGGTTTCCTAATATTTATCTGTAATTAATGTCAGCTTTATAGATTAGAAAGTATAATTTTATATAATTATGCCTGCATTAAACATACCACTCAATTATAATTTCATTTTCTTCAATCAGACTACATTTGACAATCGTTTCATGAATTTCAGTTAAGCATCCGTATCACGATAACAACACGTAGGCTGTCCTCTATATCATATGTAAAAAAAAAAAAAAAAAAACTTCCTGTCCTAGTTATATAGACATTATACTGAGGATTATGTCCTATCATTTGTCGTCCTTGAAATATCTGATAATCCTAATGTGTTTCACCAGAAGACAATTGTAACCTTTTTAACACTTTTCCTTCCATGCCAGCACTTCCTTGCTATTCTCCCCTCCCCCATAACAACATTTGCGCTGCAAGTAAATAACATTTAAAGGTCAGGAGGCTGAAGTGGAAGATAAAATCCAGACGGCTCCATCCGTCCATGGAGGCTGGCGGATGACTGCTCTGTTACACCCTTCCTGCGTGACACTCTCTGGTGACATGATGGTGGAGCTCCAAGGTGCCGGAGGAAGATGGCTTCATTTGGGAAGATTGACAAGTTTCCACTGGACGTGGCAGAAGTTTTTCTCCATGGTTTAGATGAGTTCTGGAATAACACAACACTCCCACCAGCACAAATAACTGACATGCCTCTGAAGTCATAAGTGGCAATTTACTGGCACACTGACACTATGTTAATAACCACGAGACACCCTAAAACACACACTCAGAATTCTACTCGGCAGACAGAAACCGATGTCGCTCTTTATTTTGTACACTGCATTACGGGCCTATTTTAACAAATTCAGAGATTAGCATTATGTCTGTATTATTTTTCTGTTATGGATTTGTGTCTGGGGGGGCTTATTTACGTAGACAGTGGGGCAATCTTCTTTAGGACTGTGAAAAAAAAATTACTGGCACATGATAGAGTAGCAGGAAATTCGCCTGTAAATATTTCAAAAGCAGCCTCTCAACCAGCATCGTTGGTTCAGAAAATTGCATTTTTAATTTGCATGCATTTGTTCTGTGTTTGTTTTGCGAAAAGGTGAGGTGTGACACATGGTGGAGAACCGCTGCGGTTCTCTTGCAATTGGTTTGTACCCATGACTCAACCGATTCATTTGGTCGCAGCGGAGAGCAGGATTTGCGACCGCACGTTGTGGGACAGCGGGACAGCTAATGGGATAGCATCTGAATTAGTGTTCCGGCAGAATGGTGTTAATGTGACAGACAGGCAATAACGTTTACTGGCTTTTTTAGGATTTACTGGTGTTTTAATGAATGAGTAACAATAATAAAACTGCAAGTTATTTGTTTAAGGAGTGTGAAGAGAGGACAAGTACTTCCTCTTCTGTCGTCCAAACAGTGCTAGGCCCAAGTCCGTTGACAATGACGCTGAATTTAGAGCTGACCGCCAGTGCATGTTAACAAAGGTTTTAAGCGGCTGTCTTCTGCAGTTTAGGAGTATCGATACTAGCTGGCTGATTGTTAATTCAACACAGGTGGCATACGCACGTTGTTGATTAACTGGCCTCACATCACACTAGACATGTGGGGGGAGTTTTAACATCGCCCGCCTGACTGCCGCACGGTAAGGATATGGTACAAATGTTTACAGGGAAAGACGTGTTTACGAGGAAGATGAAGCTGAAGCTGGCCGTCAGCCCTGGGCCTTCATCACCCACAGATGAGGGAGCGCAGATCCATAGCCATGAATTAATTATGCAAAGCCGGGGGTCGGCTCAGGCCTGTCAGCTAACTGCAAATCCACCTTTGTCTCTGCACTGCAAAGGCCCTGAGATGGAGGCCGACCTATAAGCGGACATCTGGGGGGGGGGGGTCACAGCGGCAAATAAAAAGAAAGCAAAAACTAGGACTCCCTGCAGGTGTCGCCCCCAAAATCAGAGAGCAGCTGGGATCCTGGCTTGATTAGAGGCTGCAGGCCCAGACTTCTGACACACTGTCACACAGAAACACTCCCCCTCCTTTCCAGGAGAGTGTGGGGGGGTTCACAGCATGTCACAGTCACCATTCTCCATCTGCTGGAGGACTTTCCCATGGTTTACACACTGTTTTGGAGTGAAGCTCCCATTCAGAAATCAATTATTCTCCTCCTTTACGCCTCCTTTGCTTTTTCCCGCTTTTTAAATGTTTAAAACAAGGGCCGTGCTTCATTTATTACATGTTAATTCGGTTTATTTTTACAAACAACTCAGCGATAGTTTCCCCCCTGAGCACTGGTGTTGATTTTGAAGCATTACATGGTTTTGAAACAAATTAGGAGTAGCACTATAGACAAACATAACAGTGGTTAATGCCATAAAGCATTACATAAGTAACTGCAGAATGTACCAAAAGGGCAGAGAAAAAAGTAGTCACATGACAGAAAAAAAAACGATGCGATGTCAAAAACGATGCCAGCTGTCTGCCCCACTGTACCTATTGTTCTGCAGAACCAAAGGAGAATACAGTGTTTGTTCTATTACATCGGCCAGAGATGCTTGGTCCCGGACAAGCCTCCATGTGACACGGAGCTCAATTTCGGCAGATATACATCGCACACGTGCAGAGTTGCCTTACAAAAGCTTTGGAAAACATTTGGAAAAGTGAATAATCATGCCATTAGAATTCTGGGATTATGTCCTACCCTGTGACGTCATACGAAAAAAAAAGAGGTGGTCTCAGTGGGAGCTGGCACAGTTAACTGGAGTAAAATACTTCTGCTCAAGCTGTTTAACACAGGCGAGCTGTGCTCACAGCTTGGCAGGTCTGTCAGAGCACCAGGTCTCTTTGTGCTGGAGTGAAGAATGAGGGTGAAAGGGCCTACGTGTGTGTGGTGTAGAGGCATAGCCAGATGTGATTCTCTTTGGGACAGCTGCGTCTCTTCCCCCTGCAGGTCTGAAGGTCCCCAGTGGCCGTACGGACCTCAAGAGCATTATATAAAGACGAACGCACACATGCTTGTGCACGTGGACACACGTACACACAAACTCCCTCACGCACCCACCTCCTGACTCAAGCGCACAAACATAATCATATAAATACAAAATGTTGTTGATACAGCGCCACCTCTGGAAGGACATGGTAAAGAATGTGAAATGCTATCCTTGGCAGTGTAATCATTTTATCTCCTCTGTGGTTAAATTGTGCTTTAAATGACCTGATTTTATTAATGCGTTTACTAATTCCCTCTTTTTTTCAACATCGACGCCCTCTGGCTGTAGTCCGTTAATGTTAAGCTGAAGGCAAAAGAGTAGGCCTCATAAGATGATTAACACCACAGTGGCGTTCAGTGACTTCTTAAAAATAAGATGAAGTAAAAGAGATATGATAAAACGATGATTAAAATAAGTGTGTGGCTTAATTTTCTTAAGAGGCACACTGTGTTTAACCATGACAAAATGTCTGAAACAAAATATTTCAAAAAACCTTTTTCATCTTTAATGCATTTAGTCATGGCTATAATGACATTTCATTTGGAAAAGAACATTAATGTATTATTAGTTAGGAGGGATATAGGCACTCCCAGTGTACTTTATGTTGCAATAGTTTTTATATTAACATTTATTAATTTTTCTGAGAAATGCCTTTGCTTTCTGTACAGTCTGTACACTTTTGATGACTGCAGGTAAAGGAATATGATCAAAGTGTGAACTTTGAAGTGATTCATCTTAGATTTTACACTGATACCGCACCATGTGTCATAGCAATATTTTTGTTTTCAAAGGACACTTTGTCAACAGGCAGGAGAATTCTGCCTTTGAACACCGACGTACTCCCGCTCACAGGTCTAACATAGGCGACAGGTGACCGAGGAGGCTCTATCCCAGCATTACAGGACAGAGGAACCTGCAGACATGGGGCTCTAGCACGGATGAGTAGGAGAAACAGATTACAGGTGACATCACTTGATTGACTTGTCACTGAGATGATCCCTTCCTCCACAGCATGTATAAGATATGTTTACGTTCAGTTTAATTAACGTTTTCCTAGACACCGATCGCACCTGTTTTCACATTTAAAAACGTCGTTCCCTCTTTGCTTTCGGAAATTAGAGTTATCTCTTTTCATCGTGCTGGATTTACGTCTCACACAATATAACATCTAACTGGTATTATTGTTAGTTTCAGCAGGACTTCAGATTCAGCCATGACATTTGTACATGAACCAAGTGCTGAATTCCGTAGTAAAATTCAACGTTTTTTTTCCTTTATTGCTAGCGTAAAGGACATAAAAATATTTCTGGATGGGAAGCTACTGTAAAAACTGGCACTTCAAAGTACATGTCAGATATACTGTAGATGCCATCAAAGGCATTCCCCTGTATCAAGTGACAGCGTACATAAATCTGTTTTAAAATGCTCAGAGTTGAGACGGGCTGAAATGTGCCCGGACTGCAGTGCAGAGGACATGACTATGTGCTTTCTGTATTAGCGCTCACATGCGTTTTTAGAAGGCACAAAAATTTCTGTTTCCATTAAAGTAGGGCATTGCATGGCAACACATTTTACAAAAAAATTAATTTACGCTTTTATTCAGTATGGCTTAATTTCACATTTAAATTGTCATTTTTATAGAACTTTGGAAACTCAGGTAAAGTATTCCAGCTCAAAGGTTCAACAGTGAAGCCCTTTAAATGCCAGCTCACCCAGGACACTTTTGGCAACAGGGCTTAATAATAAAACAATAATTATAATTACATAGCAATAATGCTACAATTATCACATTTTTAGACTAATGTGATTTTCAGTGTGATTAAGAAAATACTGTATTATGGGTACATTACAATTCCACAGAAGTGATTGCATTTGTAATGAAATAAAACCAGTCAATTGTTCGTTTTGTCAGTCAGTCATCTTCCTGCCAGTTATATACATCAGGGTTTGCACCTTTTTCTGACACAGGAAATAACAATAGTATCATTAATGTCTACAACCTCATCACACAGCAACACAAGTTAATGCTTTTGCATGAATGCGTGTCCTTTAAAAAAGCATTTCCAGGAACCATGGAGCCTAAACGAGGCCCAGAATGAGAAATCAATACCTCACAAACCTTGGGTCTGTTTTCATTTCAGTTGAGAGGAGAAAAGATGACTTTGAAAAACGTGGCAAACATTACTACTATAGCATGTTGTAACAAAGGGACAGGCTGAGACAAGGTCCAAATGCAGAGGGGGAGGTTTATTCCCAGCAAGAATAAAGTACAACAGGTTACAAGGCATGACATAGGTTAGGGACTAACATAGACCTTCCACATTCAACACTAACCAGCAGGGAACTGATACAAACAGCAGGTATTTAAGGGCACAAGAGGAAATGATGAACAGTTGAAAACACTGATTCTATTTACACAAATAACAAGAGGGAAAGGTAAGATGGAAATTGCGTCATCTAGTGGACATAGGGAACATGATGAGCATAGGACCTGACACGTGCTGCCTGTAAAACCACTTAACAGGGCTTGTTTAGGAATCCCAGGGTGCACCTGACTTCTCATAACATCTGAAAAGTGTAAAGGTTAAACAGCCAAGTCAGTCCAAGTGAAAAAATTCTGCACTGACTTCAAGGGTTCAATACACCAAACACACCCTGTAATTACATATGAAAGGATATTGTCTCATAATGATTATAACATGTTGATGTTTGCATTACAGAATTGTACCAAACTGGAATTATTAGATTACCTGAAAATGAGTTTTCACTATGCCCAGCCCCTGCAGTGATTGAAAATGGAAAGGCATGTGGCTTTATTTAACCTGACCTTGTTTTTTAAATTACGGTGAAAGATTCTAGATTTTAAAATTTGACCTAACATCTGTTTGCTATCAGTGCAAGTTCAAACACAGGTCATAGCTGGTTTATGACGTAGAAACGTACAGCTGTTACTGTCACGCTAAACTTGGCTAGGGGTAAAGTAATATCCAGAGGAATTAACTCTCTCTGTCCAGTGCAGATTTATGTGTCTATTATATACACAACATGCAATATGATATATTTCAAGCCAAAATATTCATTTGGGATAAGACCTGAATGTTAACAGGTGAACTGTTTTAATACTTTACAACATTTGTGAATATCTAAGTATGTTCAACTGCAATACCATCTTAGTCACTGAATTGAAATAAATATATGAAATTTTGAACAAGTAAACACAAAATGTCTCATATAGAAAAATTAAGGTTAGAAAATTTTATATGGTTTGAAAGAAAGGTATTACTTTGTGTCGATGCTCTGGTAAAATACAGTTTGTTATACCCTTTGTTCTGAACATGCAAATGCGTTTCTTGCATTTTACTTTTTACATTACATTTTCATCCAGAGAATTCAGACTAATCCAGCCATTATAAAAAAGTGGAATTTCTTGGACTATTTTGAACTTGTTATGAAGAGGTTAATGATAAAAGCATACTGTCATTAGCAGATGTTCTCAGATGTACTGAAGAAAGGCATCTTTGTTCTTCACTCTGCCATGACCTATAGTTCCGCTCGCTGTGAGATGCCATGACCTCCAAGACTCACTCTTCCAGCCCCTCCCACACTGTATGCGCATCTCGCTGTCAGCCTCGCAAATAATTTATCGCCCCGTCAGTTCCCCTCCTCGCCTGCGGGGGTGTGGTAACATACACCAGCCTGGCCACCTGCCGGTGAGGGGGTTGTAGCGCAAAACAGAGTGGCTTTTGGCTGCTAGCAGACCTTCATGCTTTTCCAGAGCTCCTTTGCCAATCCTTTCAGCAGATTTGAAATTTTATGTCTAGCAGGACCCCTCGCACCCTAGGAGAGCTCCTCATTCTTCTGCTGGTATCGACCTGTTTAGTTTACAAGGACAACTTTAGTTGCCCGATGCTATGTTAGTTTAATGAAGTTGCAACCAGTTGGCTCACACATTTTTTTTTCATTAACTGCCTGGCTGTCTGGATTGCTACAAACAACATGGGCTTGGGAGGTGGTGGAAGTGGAAGATAACCTATGCAAGTGTTCATGCTGATAGATTTATTTAAACATCTATGACATTAAGAGCCTGCAAGAAGGATAATCTGAGTCATAAATTTTGACTGAGCGAAGCTATTTTGAAAGTTTGTCTTTTCAAGCAACTATCCCTGATTGCTGATGGCGTCAAAGATGAGAAATGAAACAGGAATTGTTTTTCCTGTGAAGCCTTCACCTTTAAAACAACATTATAACAGCTGAAAAGATTAACTATGTTGGGTATAAAGGACTGTTTGATTACAAGGTTTAAGAATGACTTCAGAGAGATAAAAAACATCTTTTCATCTTAGGAGAAACAAATGTCTAAACTGACAATTCATAACCTTTACAAGGGAACACATCTGTAAAATTCAGCTGTGTGGATTTAACTAAACAGACCACGTGTCACTGGTACGAGTGTGAAATGTGGTATTCTGGAATGAAAGGGTGTTTATGACAGGTGAAGTCACTACCAGTGTGACAAAGTCCACGTTCCCTCACGTTGCAATGAAATAACTACCTGTCACTATGTCATCTCCAATATGGCCTCTCACAGAATCTGAGCAATGACTGTGAGATAAATGAACAGCCATTTCCTCTGTGGTCCAAATAGTCCCAGTGGCTCATGAAACATCTATGTCCACTCCATAATGGACATGTTTATGTACACTTCGTCCCACAAACACCGATCTGCCCCAGGACTGCAGCATCGGTCTGATAGGTGCCATCTTGTTAAAATTTACAACGAGCTGTCCACATATTCCAACAAGAGTGCCGATAAAAAGTAATTTACGAGGGGGGGAAAAAAAATCTAACTGGCAGTTTAATGTTCAAATCTACCGTGTCCAGCCACACGAACACCCCTGAAATCCCCAATGAATCGGTTCTAAAATGAACTTCAAAAGTCCAGCCGTCCTTGCCACCAGATGCGGTTCCCTAATGAAGAAGGCGGCGCAGCGGCCCGCAGTTAATGCGTCAGGATTTATTGGTGGCCACAGCAGTAAATATAGCTCTGCTTGGACACGGCAGCCCAGTTCTTATCACGCTTGTAGCCCTGGGGCTCTCATCCGTCTTATTTTACAGCGGAAGGACAGAGGTCGGAGGCGAACGTTTATTGCCGATAATTACAGGCACGGGACAGAAATTGCAGATGCCGAGTTGAACTTCCCAGCCCGACAAGGCGGCTCTGCGGCGTGGGTACGCGGCGTGTCGGCTCTGCGTTGGCTGCGCGAACCGCTTGGCAGGCTGGGTGGGCAGATGAGCAAACCTGAACCGTGAGCTCTCTGAGCTGGTGGTTAGAGTGAAGTCCGAGCTGATGGCAAGAATATTATTCGTAACCCATTAATTACTGGTTCAAATACTAACGTGGGCTTCTGCTGGCGAACTCTTCAGTAAAGCTCATAGTCTTGATTTGCTGTTTAAAACTGTTCAAATATATCTTTTGATATAAAATGTGGAAATTTGCTAGTAGTAATTGTATGGTTTACCCAAGAAATAGGGTTCAGTGACCCTGCAGTTAACTTTGGTGTCTGGTGTTTATAGTTTGTGATCTGAAAGCAAGCCTTTAACTCTCTCTCACTCACTCTGTGTGTGTGTATGTGTGTGTGTGTGTGTGTGTGTGTGTGTTGCTTTGCTTTCCCTGTAGCCCGAACCCTGCCTTATTTCTTAGAGCCT
>JABJVR010000089.1:708343-737721 GCA_025773905.1 Chitala chitala | reverse complement strand
TGTGTGTGTGTGTGTGTGTGTGTGTGTGTTGCTTTGCTTTCCCTGTAGCCCGAACCCTGCCTTATTTCTTAGAGCCTCCTGAGCTGGGTACGAGGTTTTAAAATGAACCATGTTTAATATCTTACTCTTTCCTGTTCCCAGTTGCAAAATCCTCTTTAAAAAAATCCCCACCACCACTGCATATTGCCTAAAGATAAAAAAAATGAATCCATTTCTGTCTACTAGTGTGTTATGGTACACACGGCAGGAACACAGACCGGCTGTCCACGTTCAGTTTTAAACTCATTACATTTGACCCAACCCTGACTGTTTACCACTTGGTCTGCATAATCTTGTTTTCGCCACATTTACTTAAGTCAGAAACGCACTTTTTAAACGCTGTTTTGTTCACTTTGCATGGCGATCGGAGTGTAAAGACGGCGTGTCTTGCAAACGCAAAGTGCGGAGGCGGCGGTGCATTGCATGCTTCCAGCAGAGCTGTGATATGCGCCGTGGGTCTCTGGAGCGCGTGACAGCGGTAAGCAATGGGCCACAGATCACGGGTGCCATCACACCGAGCTCCTAATCAGCCTTGCGCTCCATTGTCGTAACTCACAGCAGCCCAGAGAGAAGATTACAGAGAACAGGCACACAGAGGGAGAGCAGACCTCAATCCCGCCAGCCTGCAATGAGTCGTGTTTTATTGTATGAAACATTACCCAAGCTTGTCTTGCTGCGTTTCGAAAATATGTCATAAAGGGCAGCGTAAGCCAGTTACAGATGTTTAAGGTGAAACTGAATTCCTTGTGACCCAGAATGTCCGTTACAGTTTTTAGGTCAAACCATGTCCAGTGCAGGAACTGCGAGTTACATCGTTATTTAGGATTTAACCATGAAACCATCTGGTTTAAAATGCAGTTTGTTAATGATTGTGCACTTTCGGAACATGGTTCGAAGTTGGCGTGACTGGGAACTGCTAACAGTCCAATAAGTGACTTATATGATGGCAGCCAAGTTTTAGACAAGCTGTGCAAATAAACTAATTACCGGGGCAGTTAGCCAACAGTGATAACATCCTTTAATGTCTTCTACAAGTTTTATTACAACTACTTTGACTGTTGTGAAGGTGCAGAATGCAATTAGGAGGGCCTGGATCACAGCCGTACACCGGTGGAAGACTCAGACCAGAACTCCAGAACAATACATGTTGACTTCCTTCATTGGATAATGCATGGTGCAGTGGTTAACAGGGGCGATTATTGAACACCGATATGTCGGCTCCAAGATTCATTGAACACTTACTGAGGCTGAAGCTAACTGTAAAATGTCTAGTTAGTAGTTACTGCCAGTGGCACCTCAGTGCACACACAGCACTTCACATGCACACACATTTCACTTTAACCTGCAACCTGTCTAAATTCAAATAAACTCTCTGATCTGTTACAAGGATGGAAATAGAATGCATTAAAAATCTTATCACGTCATTATATTAATTAGGATCCTCAAACTTTGAAAGAAACCTTTTCTCCTGTGAACCAATGTTATCTGCAATCAAGTTAATGGCGTGTGAAATATTTTAACAACATACATAATAACCATGGCCCCGTTTCGTCGATAATGGGCATAGTCATCCAGCTTGACAGGTACCATCATTTGCTGAAGTTCAAAGACAGTCAGAAGACAAATGGGAAACCCAGATGAGGACTGACAGAAACAATAAAGTTAAACAAAATTCAAAGTCCCTCGAGGCGACTTGTACTCTCAGAAGCCGTTGTTTGGATACCAGGTAAAATATATCTGAGTGTGGAACATGCATCGTTTTGAAGTGAGTTGCACGCAGACACTGTTCCAGAGAAAACGGCAGTTTATTGAGACAGTGATCCTCACATCTAATATACATTTCTCCTTCTGTAGCTTGTCATGTTCCTTGCCGATTCATGAATTTAGAACACAGACGTTTACAGCAGTGTATAGGGGGTGTCGGTTTATTTCACTTTTGAGCACTGAAAACGATCGAGAGACGACATGAAGTCATCAAAAATAAACGAACATATAGAGAGTTTAAGCTGATTGCGCTGACTCACAGACCAGCTAACTCTTCCGATGACTAAATGGTGCCTCCAGTTAAGCTCTTACTACACTGGGAGTAATTTCACTGAAAACATATTTCACATGTAATCTCTGTACCACAGCAAGTAAACCGCATTAAATTGTTGCTAAATTTCCGACAAAGGGCAAAGGACTTTCCTTCATTTAATTTCTATAACATGCCTAATTAATCCTGCAAATCTCACTTTATATCCTGTACCTCTTAAATATATTCTCCAGGTCGGGAGATTCTGAAAAGTAGCTTAAATTTTTAACCCTCCTCAATTCTGCATCTACGCTTGAGCACACTAAATGAGGCATTCTGCTGCTCATGAGATTTTGGTAACATATGAAGGGAACATCTGCTTTATTCCTCAAGGTCATGCTCCACAACGACAGCAGACCTGCTGCTATTTCATACACACCCATTTGTAGAAAAAAAATTACTTGTAATAACCACAGGTATTACATGTTAGAATGCATCAAACTTAATTTGGGGCTTTTTGTGACTGACCCAGCTGAGTGACTACAAACCCTTGCTGTTCTGTTTGCGTGCTGTAGGCAAGATTTTGATTTATAAATCGACATTTTATATGAACGCATGTGAATGGCACATTTGTGACTGCGGCAGGTGGTATTCTACCTTACCAAAGTTCTGTTGATAAAGTTTCTGTGCGGATAAACAGTAACTCAATATTAATGGATGGAAACGGTGGCATTGTTTTATTTAAAAATGTGTTTTTATAGTTACTACAATTAACACACAAATTGCATTTTAGGTGAAGAGCTTTTGACATCGATGTGACTAATTGCTTTACGCTGTACTTCCTGACACAGTCGCCAGACTGACAGGATGCCTCACTCATGAAAGCGACTGCAAGGTTTAAATAAAACTTTTAAAAGAGATATACCTGTTACCATATAATACAATTTACTAGTACAGTATAGTATAATATAATACCTCACAGGATGACAATCCTTACATTTATTATTAGCCAAAATCAGAGTCATACTCTGTAGGAGAGGAGTGTCAGCTTCCAGGGGAGGTGAACCAGGAGGCCAGCAGTCCCCTCTCTCCTCTCACCATGAGGAGTTTCAGAAACTCCTGCACATCTATATCACAGCTGAAGCTAAGCTGCCCAAAGCATGGCATGCAAACTGTCTCAGGTTCAAATGGCTCTGCACGGAGGGCGGAGAAGGAAAAACACTTTTTGAGAAATTTTACGGCTGCGAAGGAAGCTGTGCTTAAGCACAGATTGCTGAGAAACGGTTTGTTCCTGATTTCCTGTCCCCTGAGAATCAAGCTCCATTGCTGCAGTTCTGACACCCATCTTGTTATGTGCATTTATGGCACCTGTTGCTTTTAAACACGCACAGATAGATCCCAGAGGTGCAGCAAAAAGGGCATAAATTAAACCAGAGCCCGGTGATCTTCAGAGGTCGCTCTGTTTTGCTGTCTGTAGACTGCTGGCTATTCAAGCGGATTTAAACAACTTATGCCCACTCTGCAAAGACCTCCATTTAACAAAAGGGTGTACGGTTAATATCCTGTGATTTGACAGTGATGAGTTTTTGGTTACGTTTAACCTTCCCTGAACTACCTTGGTTTCATACATATTGCTGTCTGAGGAGACGCAGTAAGGATTGGAATATGCTTCTGGCACTACCCTACTTTACTGTGCAGGATAATTAGCAAGCTCCACTAAACTTGAGCTGTGGTTTTTGCAATAAACGGCCTGAACATTTGTACAGGGCATCAGGTCCAAATGGGCTGCGGCTTGTACAACCTCCAGAACAGCTGCTGAATATCACGGCTAAAAATAGACCAACATGGCTGCACGCTCCATTTCAGCTACCAATTCTCCTGAAGTCATGATAACACCCCCCCCCCCAATCCACTCCAACCCCACACTGTGCAGAACCTCCCCTGGGGACCTAGGCTGTATTGTAAAATTTCTGGGCTTATCCAGTCAATCCACATGCAAGATACTACTCTGGGTGCTCTCCGACGTAAAATCAAAACGACAGCTTGTGCCTCGTTCTTCGCTCGCGCCGTCTGTGCTGATAACTCGGGCTGACGTGCCACGAGATGTTCGTGCACACTCGGGCTATCGGGTCCCGCGGTGTGGCGTGTGGAATTGGACAGCTCTGTCTTGTCATCCTCCGCTTGGACCCCTGTGGCTACAGGCAGCCAGCACCCTTTATGGGCTGGGCAACTGTCTGAGACCAGGGACTGGGCAGTCAGAAGCTGCTTGGTGATGTTGGAAACTAACTATAACACCTTAGCTTCGCTCACCAAATCAGCCAGTGTGTTTTCTTACTTCATAGGAGCCCTTGGATTCAGTGTGTGAATCGTTGAAGCGATCCTTCAATCAAATTTGGTTTAATAGTTCACAATTTTACAATCAAGTTGTCACAACTCACTTTGCACTTTTTTTTTGTTGAAAAATTTGGGTTAGGATTTGCAGGTAATGTTGACAGGCCTAATTTCAAGACACATTTCAGGCAGAAATTTTTTGCTTACCTGTTTCTGGAATGACCTCTAAAGTGAGAGAACCACCTTTGCTGGCCATCACGTCTTTAACCATGTTCAATGACCCAGCTATGAAGCTGCTATGTTTAGACCTGCACTTCCTGCCTCATTTTCATTGTGTTTCCTTCCCTGCACTCTAAAGGCCATATCTTTGTCAAACATGAGCCATCACAGCAGGTAATTGTCTGCGGCTAAGGCAGAACAACTTCCCAATTCACTCAACACACCTAGGGGGTCATGACTGATGTGATATAATCGCTTGACCTTTATTTCTGACCAGTGGCTAAATCATAATCACAGATTGATTTGACTCGATATTATTTTTATGATGCCTATTCACAGTTTTCTGTACAAAAAGTATTGTCTTTAAAAGCAAAGTACCAAATAGCATGTCTTGTCTTTGCTTTTGAATGCAATCCCAGATGTTGCATAACACATACATTATTTAATATAAAAAAAAGAAATTAAAAACAAAGTACTGTTTTATCGCAATATATTTCTAAAGGAATGCTTTATACACAAAATAACATCCTCTGTTAATGATAAAATACATTTCAATTTATATACACAACAAACTGTTAAACACACAAATTTATGGAGAAATCAAGCTATCAGTTTTTTGCATTTAATATGCAATGACAATGTGCTGTATGACATACACGTTAATCGACTTGGTTGTATAATAAATCAATTTAAGAAAAACCACTGCCTGGGTGGTGTCAGATTACTTCATGAGTGATGAATGACAGATTACATAGATACAGTGCGGTCATGTTAACACACAACATTTTACCACTTATTTTCTTTCTTGCTTGGAGCTGTAGTTTATTTGCCAGAATTCCTGAGTGTTAAGCCAAAGTCGGGAGAGTAAAAACAAGAGCATCATAAAATGCAGAGATGCATATCAGATCAATGACTCCACCTGCCCAGCTGTTTGCAATTGTTTCTTTGCACTTTAAGCATTGATTGATGTTGGAGAAAGGTACTTATCTCTGTGAATCACACCTGTTACAGGAAAAACAAAATGGTGGCACCATATTAAGATCCATGGAGAAGAAGCTGTGCGTTGGTATGGCCTGCATGCTGCACCAGCTCCCATTGGGTGACCTTAACACCCTTTTCATTTCTAAGTCCTTACTCAGGTTCCCGCCCACCTCATTCTGTTCTGCATACATGCTGTTAATTGCCCTCTCCACTGACCAATGGGGAAGAAGATTGCATGTCAGTTAAGAGGAAGAAAGAAAGCAACGAGGATTGCCATTGGATTCCATTTGGAGGAACTGTTTGTGTGGGTTCTGTGGCTTAGCCAAAAACTTTCATTAAATTGATACAGAGCCAGATTTGGGGTTGCCAACCAAAGATGTTCTATGTCATGGTTAACAGCCTTTTAATGTGCTTTATAAAATTAATTATCTTAAATCTGAGAGCAGTTATGGTATAGAAACACATGTAGACATATACATGTGGGAGTGTAGAGGTTATCTGAGGTGACCTGGTGGCTCAATGGGTAAAACATCAGATTGGGATGCAGAAGCCTCCTCGCTCGGATCCCAGCCCAGCCACCATGTATGTGAAATGTTATAAGTCGCTTTGGATAAAAGTGTCTGCTGAATGAAGGATTAATTAATTAATTATGTTATCGCTAATAGAATAACTTGTATTGGTGGGTGTATAATGGATCAGAACTGGAAATTCTGTAATAGATGGCATGCTAACAATATTGACAATGTTTCATTCATAATTTAAACATTCACTGGTCAGTGGCATAAAAATCTTTCAAATTCTTTTAAGTAAAATGTCAGACATTATGCCAGGAAAAATAATAGAAAAATATAGGCTACGCTTTTTAATAACTAAATCATGCAATAAATTGAAAATTGGAAATAATCAAAAGAAAACATTACTGCCTTTCAAATAGGCATTCTGTGTGTAGGTATTCACAAATGAGTTAAAGAAAAATGGTTCATGGGCATGAAAAGTTTAATCATTATTGATACAGCCATAAACTCAATGTATAACTATAAAGACAGCATGTAACTATTAAAGCATGGACAAGCAGGTCATGTGAGGACCATCTGATGGTTCCACATTTCTTGAACACGTCTTTAGAGACTGATTTCCCTGCCAATGGTAATAAATGGATAATGAGCTGAGATTGTTTGCCCAGACCAGTCCTCATAAAACGTCTCTAATGCCCAGCAAACACTGCAGGGTAATTGGACTTTTACTGCAGTTTCAAACAGCTGTACTGACTGGATGCAACACAGTTATGCAATACAGCCATATAGTGCTAATGGAGACCATTCTCTGAACGTTTTATGATCTAGGTGTATATATACCATTTTAGAAAGAAATCTGAACAAATCAGACAAACAAAGCGACAGATGTCCACTACAATAACCCTTTTCTACAATTTTTTTGTTCAGATGTTTTTAATAAGGCTCATGCGTTATTATTTCTTATTGTCTGCTGATTTGGTAAAGATATGGCAGACACTTTCTTTCCATAAAGTCGAGATAAGACAGGCATTCGCTTTTAATATTTTCTGTTTCGCAGGAGACAGTGGTGTAGTCTACAGATTCATCACTGACAGCAATACAAATTTGACAATATAGGGTACAGCTAATTGTCTCATTTGTGGCAGGAGATAAGATCACGCACAATGACACTAACTGAATTTTCCACAGAACGTCCATCCACGGTATGGATTTGGCGAACACAAGCTTTTTCCTTGTCCTGTACTGTCAGAATACCCGGCAGTTCGTATACCGATAATTGCTGAATAGTCACGTGACTAGTCGGAAGCTCCGCCCGTCTTTGACAGTAGGCGGAGATCGGATTACCGCACATTAACAGGCATATCCACAACAGTGTCCTTGCATCAATTTCAAGGAGAAGTGAAAATGAGGGTACAGAAGGCAAAATAAATAAATAAGCAGGGAGACAGTGAGGTATGAGGACAACCCTGGAGAAGCCAGGTTTGCCCTTGTCAGCACAGGTGAGTTTGGCTGAAGCTGGAGACAGACCGTGGCAGCTGTTGGAGCAAACAGTACCCTATTAACATTGCATGTTAATTAAAACGTCACCGCTCTTCCGCGCACATACACTCCACTCCTCTCGTGGATGTTTGAAATATGCACGCAGGCACACACACAAAAACACAAGTCACTGGAAGTACAGTAAAAAAAAAAAACAATGTCACGATAGCCCAAAGAACACGGTCCAATTACCAGAACAGCAAAAACAAGATCGGCGGACTTGACAAGTAGAACAGCGCACACGTGGACGTTTTCTCCAAACGCCAGCGTTGCGGGCTTTGATCTCTCCATGTTCTCTTAGAATACCTGAACAGACCCTCTGTGATCAGGACAGACCTTTGGGGCTACAGTGTTTGTTAACACACTGTCTCATTGCTTGCGTGCCACCCTCAAAACACGGAAACACGAACACTACAGCCAGTATTTGTCAATAAAATCCTGAGTGAACAGCCCCCCCGCCGTGCCTCCCCAGCATCACGTTTCCATCTGCGGGAGGCGAGCGTAACACACGCAGTTTACAGCGATAATCACAATATTGACTTTCCTGTCGTTATAATCATGAACGACGTGCAAAGTAATTCAAACCTGGCTTTTGTTAGTTTTTTTTTAATAGTACAAATTGTTTGCGTTATCTAACGTTTACACGTACGTTATGACCCTGTTGTGAGCTTTCCTTTTGCTCTGTAGTAGCAAACATGGGGCAAAATATATGTTAATCTCAGACATGAGAATCTTAGGGTATCTTGTTGGGTACATCTGATTTATGGCTTGTCTTGGCCTCATCCATTATACTGACATAAGTACATTTTCTTAAAACATCTATTGTGCTGCACGTCAGGACACAGTTAATACAACGGCATTAGACGTGGCTCAACACAAATAATAGATTGCGTTAAATTTAAGATCCAACTCTACAGAAGACTGTACAAAATGCTGATTAATGAAAAACAGCGTGAAATGTACAACAAAATACCGCAGTGCGACGAAGTACCGTTTACATTTTTTAAAAGTAAACCCTTACAACAGAAGCAGCTGAAAAATAGTTTGACAAAAAAAAAAAAAGACAATTCTTTGGAAAGTTTAAAATGGATATTTAATGGACTGTAAATGTCCCTTTTAAAAAATAGTTAAGTGCTTCAGTTTGTTTTAGGCTGCTTGCTGTGCTCTTTATCTATGTGCAGGCACTTACCAGTAGTACAGTTTCATAACTCTAAATTTAGTTATGGTAAATTCTTTTGATAAATTCTGCTGTCCTTCCTGCCTGTTGGTTCTGTTCTTTCAGTGTCTTAGAACAGAGCAACACTGTAAACACATTCTAAAATGTATTATTATTATAATTATTTTATGCAGAGAAACAGACAGTATCTGTGTTGTGGAATTTTAGTGACACTGGAGTTAAATTTAGGGGAAAAAGACAGTTCTACACAAAATTAAATTAGAACTCAAAGTTGAGCAAAACAGTAATAAAAAGAAAAAAAACAAGGAAATTTGGTTGTTCTGTGTGTCTGGGTTGTTGGTCTGCTTAGAAATTATTCTATACATATGGCACGTGAGATGGGGAGTAGGTCTGACTAATTAACAGTGAAGAGCTCTTCTGGGGAAAAATGAACAGAAGAAACATTTTCCAAGACAACAGAAACAGACACTCTACGCTGAGAATGTGAGTCATCCCACCTTTGTAGTGTTTGTCCTAAACTGATATTTTCCAAGAGAACAGAATTGTATAATTTCTTATATGTATTGAGCAAAATGCAAATTTTATACCTTAAAGATTGTGTCAAATTGACATGGACTTTCCCAAAGAATTAGCCACCAAGTTATCTGTGGACATTCTTGGGTCAAGCAGAAATTCTAAAATATAGCTTCACACTGAATTCAGAATGGAACTTTGGTGTTCACGATTACAGACAGTGCCTCTGTAACACATCCCAAACTAATCAGAGAGGTAGCAGTGTCTATCTGAAGAGAAGAAGCAAGGCATAAATTTAATAGTTGCAGTGTGGCAACACACAAATGATTGGTTTTCTCATTCCTCATCTGAGGTCCTGGTCTGTGGTCCTGACAGCGTCAGTCTCCTCGCTGTCATGAGCCTGCACTGGTTATCAGAAATAATGTCCGACCATTTGTTATGTGGCCCTGATGGAGGGGGCGAGGAACGCAAAAGTTATGAATTACAGTCCCGGAGACAACATGCATCTCAGCAAGGTGATCTCAGACAGGAAAGCTGCGTAAATTCTGGGGGAAAAAAAATCTGAAGCCATCAGCAATATATAAAACAGCTCAATATTTGGAAAACCTAATCAAAGAAAACTTGAAAACATAATCAGTGAAAAAAGGTTATATCAAAGTACACTTGAATTAATAATGACTTTGGCAGAAAGCCAACATATAGTAAGTCATTTGTTCACCTGTCAAGGGTGATAGTTTTTGCCTTCATATTACTGAGTAAAATTTTCTTACACCAAATCCAATAAAATGTAAAAAAATTAAATGCACATCACATTTCAGTGATGATTACTTATTTGCAGCCTTAATATTGATTCAAAAAGTTAAGTGATGTAAACTAGATAAATACTGTAAAAAGAGTCAAGTTCGGTATTTCATGAACGGTTAATCACTGTGGCGATTGCAAATACATCCTATCAGTTCTACTGCAGACCTGTTGTCTCTTGTAGTTTTATGTTTACTAATTTAACAACATAGTTGCCCTAATCATAGCCTTTTAAAACAGTTATATGCATAACCATAACTGAAGAACACCAGGCTGTTGGGTATTAGGTATTAGCTACATACAGAATGGTAGTCAGGTTGGTACAGATACAATCCCTTTATATAGGAGGGTTTTCTATGAATAGTTATTTTTTCCACCCATTATACAGTTGTGTGTGTAATAATATCTGACATCTGAATGTGAGTGTATTTGTGTTCCGAGTCTTATTGACTGCTGAAACCACATTCCTTTGATGGTAACTTTTGGCAAGGCCTGCGACGGGTCGTTGTGATGTGCGCATGGAACACCGAGCAGACCTCTGGCCTGTATCCGGTGGCAACTCCCTCTATTGACAAATAAACGACACTAATATAATCTTACCGGGCCTTTTATTCTGATGTAATGCTGGTGGTATTTCTTAGTAAAACTACAATGCCCACTGTTTGTATCCTACCTAGACCCTGAAAAAGTCCCTCCTCTATTCTCATATTAAGCAATTTTTTTACAGTGGAAGAAGTAGAGAACTGTGGTCCTTAGCCCGGTTTTTAGAATGGACCTCACTGGATTATTCTTTGTTATCTAAAACCGTCCACAAAAAGACCGAAAGGAACGTCGAGTTTCTGATCACCAACTAAGCCTAAGGCATACCACACAGAAGAGACATCCGCACATTGTGTCCTGACCCAGATCAATGGTCTTCTCTGATAATAAATTTGTAGAGCTGATATCCTCTTCTAGCACCAAGCAGTTTTTCCATCTTCCCCATATTTATTTGCTAAACAGATTGTATTTTTTTTTTTTAAATCAGGGTTTCACAGCTCCATCCATTTATACTCGCTGTGTCATGGTGACACGTATTAGAAGAAGTGGAAATCATTCACAGATGTCTTACAGCAAACTGAAGACGATTCATCTCAGGCTGGAATGTACACAGCAACCAAGTAATAAATCCTCAGTTCTGTCACAATGCTGACTCTCCAGTGAGTAGCCAGTGTTATTACAGGACACTCGTTCCTTTTGACACATTAGAGTTTGGGTATAATAATATGCCATAACCACAGTATTTTAAATCAGTCTGAATAGGAAAAAGAAAATAAGAATATGGCGAGGAATTTTAAACAACAGGCATTGTGTGAAAAATGCACTGATTTCCCGTCCTGGGAATTTCGTAGAGGTGACACCACTGATCTTGAATGTTAAGCCTGTCATGCAAAAGTAAGCGCTACCTGCCCTTTCACACTCATACTTGTACACAGATAAAGCGGCCCCACTGCTGCCCCCCAAAACTTTGCCCCCACTGTGCCCTGCCACAGGGATCTGCTCCGGAATACAATAACTCTTGGTGACACGTTAACCTTTTGCATTGATGGAAACGAAGTCGTCAGGTCAGCGGGAAGGTAATAAACACAACACCCTGTCACAACATGGGGGGCGGGAACACGGGTGGTGTGTTAATACCTCCCAGCGGTACTGGCCCGAGCTTGCACCCTGTGTTGGCTCAGCGTGCTCAGTCCTGGGCGCTCCTGTCAGCACACAGGCCATCAATACAATTCCCATGACTCCCACCTCACCTGGACTCAACATGAGAAACCCTGCGTGGCTGTCTGCATCTGCACCATTGCATTGTGGGTGCACCTGGGAGACCCAGATCATTCTGTTAGCAAGGCCAGTTTAAGAGATTCAGCCTCACAATAGCAGTCATTGTGCCCGAGTCTGAGATTGACTGGCATAGCTAGGATCAACTTCATATTTTTTAGGCACTGAAATCCATCAGAACATTTCAAAAATGTTGTAATCTGACAAGAGTAAATGTCATGTTTTTAATTAACAAGTCTGAGGACAGAAATCAATTCATGCTGGACAGTTTTGCTTGTAGTGACCTACTTCTCTTAATTTACATAAAACGTTAAGGACAACATGCTGTGTTTTCTTTCATTATGATTCTAGACTGTGTCTTCATCCGTGGAGCATTCAGAAAAAAAACAGCAACCTAATATTATTTCATTTAACAAGCCCAGTTCTTTTGAAACAGAAAACCACATCTCTATTGATGCACTGTATACCTGTCCTTACAAAAATTCTGCGCTGAGGATGAAAATACCTGAATGAGCAGAACAGTTTTAAAGGACATATATAATCTTTTATTCTGTTTAAGAAGAGTTGCTAACCAGCCTGCCCTTACAAAAAAAGGGTTTGCTTGCCTGCCTGTTTCCAAAAACGAAAAAAAAAAAGATAGTTCATGTGATCAGCATTGCTTGTTCTATGAAGCTGGCCTTGATGTTGGTATTTTAATATACCCTCCGTGCTGCTGAACAGAAGAACATTGAATGGAACATAAAACAATATGGCCCAAAGTTCCTAAGGGAAAGTGCTGGTTGGAATAAAATCACCCTTATTTGGTACACAGAGCATGTAAGGTACATATGCTTTTAGAGTATTTACTCTGAGCAGGAAGTGTGTACTGCATGGTTTGCAGGATGTTACTGCAGACTGTCACTCTGTATAAACACAATGCACACCACAGTTAAGGGTGTTTGTCACTAGTCAGTCTTTCTGTCATTTGTCAAAGGTGAAAAGGATTAGATTCAACTTTACTCTCATTGCACTAAGTCAGAAGTACTCATACAATCATGTGTATAGTATACAAACGCATTAATCAGTTCTGTATTTTGTTATGTACAATGTGTATTAATAGGCATATTATCTTTGGCTGATTGGCGGCACAGTGGTTAGCATCGTCATCTCGCACCTCCCACCTTGGGTTTGTGTGTGTGGAGTTTGCATGTTCTCTCCGTGCTTGGTAGGTTTTCTCCAGGTTCTCCGGTGTCTTCCCACAGTCCAAAGCCATGTAGATTAGGTTGATTGGCATTTCTGAATTGCCCATAGTGTGTGCGTGGGGGTGTGTGTGTGCCCTGCATTGGGTTGGCACTCTGCCTAGGATATCCCCTGCCCGGTGCCCTGTGCCTCCTGGGATGGGCTCCAGGCTTCCCATGACCCTGAACTGGATAAGCAGTATAGAGAATGGATGGATGTCTTTGGCTGTTTATGCATCACTTTTAAGCCCTTTTCTTATATATTTCATTCATCTTATTACTAGGGTCACTGGTGGCCTGGAGCCTATCCCAGGCAGTGTATGGCACAAAGAACTGTACACACCAAAGAAATGCACGAACACACACATGCATATAGAAAAAAGCACCATTATATTGTTCTATTGTACAGTCCACATAAACCATGTGTCTTTGAACTGTGTGCAAAGGTGAAACATACTGGTGAATCCATACATGTACTTCCTGTTTATTACGGTTATTCCTTGATATGAAAAAAGCTGTATAAATACTGTGTTTTGTTCATACCAATTTGTTTTCCTCAGAGGTACTGGTTTTTATATCTAAGAATTTAAATAAAACATGATTATAGTTTATTATCTTAAATTTTTGAGAGAGACATATAACATTACAGTGATCATTATATGATTTTATAAATTATAGACAAACTTTCTACATTGGTACTCAGCATGAACACGTGCATTTTAATAAAGTGCAAGACTGTATTGTGGACATAAAGTGTTGTTATTTAGTACAATATTCTCACATACTCTACAACATTACTCCAGAAAGTGTTACGTTTTGTCGTAATATATTACAGTTATTACAACATTTTAAAAATACTTATATCAATGTTAGCGTGTCATACGTTCACCATTGTTTTTTATTTTGCATATATTAAAATGGTGATGCTCAGAACTAATTTCAGAAAATTGTGCCATTATATGTTTTTAAATGTTAGCAAAATAGCGTGATACCGAAATCCTGGCATCCGGAGAAGCACATTGACACAATGTCACTTTGTATCGGCAGATGGTGGTGATGTCTTTTGCTGCCGTGTCGTGACTTCTGCAGAATTCATCTGGAGTGATAAATTGGAATTTCTAGATGCAGTCTTGTTCAAAATGGATTTCACCAGTCTGTTGTGTTAAAAATAAGCAATTCCTCTAGGCCATCAGAGAATTTCTTTCCTTTTATCGATCTGCGCAATAGAAACATCAGATGGGTCTCTGACTATCTCATTGTGTCTGGGTATCTACTTTGCAAGTACTGTATATGGTATTCTTTAGCAAACTAACAACGTAAAGCATTGCAGTTTAACAATAATTAAAAATATTTTGTCACCCCTCAACTTTTGCATGTATCAAACTGACAATGTGCAAAATAACACAACTGAGAATGAATAAAAACACAATTCAGAGAAAACTTCAGATTTCCCTTATTACATTGAGAAGCAATTACAAGAAATCACTGATTCTCACCTGGCAAATAAACATATATGTACAGTGTACCTTCAGTATGCATACATTTCACAGACAGGATACAAAACATATTTGGTTTGATTGTACTCTGATGGGCTTTTTAGAATAACACTGAGATGTCAAGTTTTCAAGTTTTGCCTATTCAGTTTTTTTTTTTTATTGCTATCTTGTGTTTGTTTTACGTAATGAGATAAAGTGCACTGCTTTTGCAGATGTTCTTCCACTACAGCAACAAGCTAACGTTCAGAAAGTTAACAGTTGTTTTCTCTGTTTTTGTAAAAGTGATAACCTAAATAAACACCATACATTTTTTATTTTGTCCTTAAAGAGCTGGAAAAAATCATACTGTATACACCACAAACTAAAGCCTGACAGCCCTGAGCTTGGGTCCCTTTCATGAAGAACCACACCCCAATCAACATGGACAGCCACCAAAAAAACCCTGACGATGATTAACGGTGAGTAATACAGCACGACACTGCTTGCTCTCATAGGTATTATGTTCCATTCACGGGGATTACTTAAAAATCAGCCAACACTCTCATTTGTCTTCCACTTTGTTACCCAAAAGTCCCATCTGGCCAAATTCTCGAGTCCTTCTTTTGCTGTTTTGTGCTGTCTTTGTCCAAGACTGACTGCACCAGCTCACCAGACTCTCAAGAATTTATCTCATGCCAAATTTTGGATTAGTCTTGTAGGTGGAGATATTCTTGAAGAAATGCAAAACTCTGCGACTGAAATTTCTGGTTATTCACACCCTCTTCATACGAATAAACTCTATAATGCTTATTTATATATTTTTAGTAAACTAGATCTGTGCAGCACATATCCCCTGATCTGAACTGATGAATGGAAAACAGCTTTTTTGTCCACTAGAGGGCATTACGAATATGTAGTCATGCCTTACGGACTGGTAAATTCACCCGCAGGTTTTCAGTTCTTTGACCAGGTCTTTGGTGACAAGCCAAACCACTTTATAATTGTTTACATACTTGTCATTTAAATTATATTCACCATCTCTTTATCAGTATGTGTAACGCGTCCGTCCGCTTTTGCAGAGGCTCCGGAAACTGGAGCTTTATGCAACGGCTGCAAAATGTGAAATTAACTCCTGTTCTAGATGCTTTTGGGCTACATTATTAGCCAGGGGAAATTTGATGAAAAATTTAAAATAAGAAGATTGCTCATTGCTGCCCCCTGGGGGATGAGTTATCATACATGGCGCCCAGGGAGCAAGCACTGAGCGTCTTGCTCAAGGACACACTTGGCTGGGATTTGAACCAGGGACCAGGAGACTTCTGCCTCCCAGCCTGATGCGCTACCCAATGAGCCACAAGGCCGCATCATTTATTGAAAACATCTATGTTTAGACCCCCTGGGTTTTCTGTCTTTGTGTGACTTAAACAGCCTCTCTGTTCCACAGCAACCATCAAGCAGCCTGAATCCCAGTAAGATGTTTATAGCAGAAGCGGACACAGCTGAAGCCGGAGTGGGAACTGTCCTATCACAAAGACACAGCAGTCCAAAAAATATTCACCCATACCCCTTTTTTTAAATTATTAAAGCAGATATTTTCTTTCCTATGCAGTGGATCAATATCCATTTCATAGATGCCAATAATAGTTTATTTTGATGGAACTGATTGTGAGGTTTCTACTGGTTATTTTCTTCATGTAGAGATAGATTATTCAAATTCACTACAAATCCATTATGACAGAATACTGGGAGTAAAAAAAACAAAGTTAAATAAGATAATTGTAAACTAATCAGTCAAACACATAAATTTGCTTGACCTAGAGTGTGTGCAACCCACTTTTGCATTATTACTTATTTTTTGTACCACGATTTTTTATGAAGCAGTAATTTATCGGTCTGCTTAATCTGTAGGAAAGTTTTGCATTCTTAAATTTTACTGCTTTTTTAATTTCTCCAGAGAAACACAAAGTACCCCATTTTCAATTCTCTAAGTCTCTAAATAATTGTAGCCGGTTCTCGGCACGCTGTGAGACACATTAAAAACAAAAACAATTATTCAAAAATCAGACCGAACGTGACGAGAACAGAAGATTTCAGATGCTGGCCCACATGATCCAGGCAGGTCCCTGAGAAAAAGCTCCTGATATCACAAACCACATGGTGCCCTCACAGGTGTAAAGTAAAGATGCCATGAAACTTCAAGAGCCTGTGGAGATCTATTTCGCTTTTACATCCAGATGTGCCTTCTTTTGATTTATAGGGGTGATTTCTCAGGAGGAGAGTCTGACGTGCTGTAATTCTTATCTTGGCACTGCAGTGGCTTTCAGTTTATATTGGAAATACCACGCAGACGCCCCCATTTCAACACTTAAGTAGGCGTCACACTCTACTCCTAACTGTCTTGTAAACCCTTCATTATACGTTATGAAGCAAGGACATAAAAGAGCCGCAGTGGACACAGACGGGTGTACGCAGATATTTCCCTCCACAAACACACACACACACACACACACACACACACAACCATTCTGTCCTACAGCATAAAGACGTGTTTTAGGTGAATTTGGAACTCTGAGGTGTCCCCAAATTTTGCTATGGTTGACTAATGGTCTTTTATTTGGCTTTATTGCCCTTTTAACAGCCTGTATTGGACATAACTTTAAAAAATAGTAAATGACTGAAAGAATGTAGAATTAAGTCATGCTCGTACCAGCTCTGAGTCTGCACAGCTGCATAAGTCCGCTTTCAGCATGTGCTCGTTTGTAACCATGGAAACGGGTGGAGCCTCATCCTCACGGGGCGGCCGTCGCCCGCGAGGTGTCGTTTCCGCTCCGCCGCATGTTGGCGTCTAACCGGGAGGCCCGCGCGAATCTCCCTGCCAAAACGGCAGCTTCCTCGTGTGGCCCGTGAGCCGCGGAACAGGACTGGCTCCCAGCGGAGTACAGGCGTGTGCTTGGCTGACTGCTCAGTCACGGTGTGGCGGTTTGTACGCATGAGGTGAGCTGCCACAGCCTTTACCTGGGTGCAGGCATTATTAACAGTTCATTCATGACCCGTGGGAAGCATATATACTCACAGATTAGTCAATTAGAATTTGCATAGAAAATTTAAAAATTTAGAAATCAACAAAACATGTTAGAAATGTATTATTGTTTTGTGTTTTTGTTCCTGTCCTGGAGGCTACCCTGTAGCCTTGAATAAAAATGAGCTGTTGTTGTTCGCCTAACATGACTCTGGAATGTCATTTTATGTAAAAATAATTATTATGCTTCCTGACAGCTCAGAAACAATATATTTTTATTAGTATTTATTAGTATACTGGAATTTTATGTTTTTTAAGTGTCGACAGATAAAAGTTTTGCTTTGAGTATTTTAAAGAAATACAGCAAAAGTAATCACAAACGAAACTGCAGGATGCGGTAATAATCTTAAAACATTTTAATTATATTAGGCATAAGCAGATGTAAAGACAGCTTTAATGCCACAGTATACAGACAACCAAGGTCCCATGCCCAGATTACAACAACCGGACTGAGTATCTCATTAAGAATTATGTATGGCCAATTTAATGAATTTAAGAGGATCGAGGGAGTTTGCAGAAATAAATAAATCCTGTGCATTTGGGATTAGAATCCGTGTTATGAATTTAGCACTTTCCTGTAGGGAGAGAATTGTGTATCTGCCTGTATTGCTTAGTTCAAAGAGATAATAACTCCTTTTAATTGCAAATTTAACCAGCAAATTGCTGTCCTGTGGACCAGTGATGCCTTGTGGTGGAATTCTACCCCACATTACATCACAGTTTATTAGGGGGACGATCCAGATGTCACGGCAACAGACAGGAGTGACATGCAAACCAATGCAGTGCAATTACTCTGCAAGACTGAGGCGAGACGTGAGAGCAGTCAGTTACAAGCCATTCTAATACAATTCCACACATTTCCATAAAATAGCTGTTTGATTGAGAGCTTCATGACCATGCTGTGGGTAATTTCCTGTGATTGCCATGTAAATTCCAGGTGTAAATTCGACAGCAAACCATTAACCTCATGAGGCATCGCGTGTGATAAGAGCGGGTTTTCATCCCGTCAAACGGTATATTTTTGGGACCAGACAGACAATTTGTCACAATGCAGTCAAACCTTGCTCTAGGCTTTCTGTAACCTGTGCTACAGGTTGTCTTAGAAGTTGAGTGAATCGTGATGAATTATGATTCTTCAGATGGCCTTTATTTCATTTGACTGTCTTGAAATGATATATTTCTCTCTCTTTCTCTCTCTCTCTATATATATATATATTTTTTTTTTCTTTTCTTTTCTTCATTACATACAAACTCATGAGCCCTAATTCAACCGTTCATTGGTGCAAAATTCTGCTCCCACATTATTAATAGCACATTGTGAGAAATTATTAATATGTCCAGAAGATACAGGACTCGGCCATGACTCTGAGTCATTTCATGCAACACGTTTTCTCTTTGTATTTTACTGTGTTTGACATTTCTGCACTTGAATCTTTGCACTACCCTTGAGCTTATTATATTAAATGATTGAACAAATCAGTTCCTGTTTTAGTATTGCAGGAGGAACGGGGGGGCATTAAGAAATGGTCAAGTTCTCAGATGCCTTTACAAAAAATACAGCTGATCAAAACATCCATAAGACCTCACCCTAGAGCACAATGAAGTCACTCAAGTTTTATTTCCTAAACATTATAGATTGCTTCACTAATTTCTCCTATTCATCAACAAAAGAGCAGCCAACAGCTCAGAAGCCGCTGTCCTTTCTTCCATTATCTTAATTCCAGCATCTGACAAAGTCACTGAATTAGGGAGGCATGAGAAACTGCGGCTATGGAAATAAGGTCACTGAGAACAGGGACCCCCTGTACATTATCACTGTCTATGTGAAAATATCACCTTGGCATGGGGGGCGCGTGATGATCGTCACCCTCATACCCAGGGGGTCAGCTCTTTAAACTTCTTCATCCTCCCATTGCAAGGAGCCCATCTCACTTTACAAAGCAATCTTGTGTCCCATTAGACCTGATTAATGCCCTGCTAATAGCTGCCGCTGATTGATCGCACCTCAGTCCTACCTGGGTCACACATAGCATTTCATAATTTGACAACCATAAGCATCCAATTTAAATAATGACGAGCCCCCTTCATCCATGTACATATTGAGATTTTCATTGCGTTTAATGTAACCGTTGTGCCCCCCGGGGTTTTAATAAGGTAGAATAGAGAAATGTCAGCAATACCATAAATCATGCAGGGCACAGGGGTGTAAATGGAATGTCTAATTAAAAGTCCTACCCCTAGCTCTCGGCAGACGGGGCCGAGATCATTATGAAATGGTTCTGGCACAACAAGAGGAGAAACGCAGAGTCAGTGACCTTTCGTTTGCTCGCTGCTCTGCGTTGGCTGAGCAGCCATCATTGAGAATTTTCTACCAAGTTTGTGGCTTGATAAACATCATGGGACGTTTTTGCTCCCCATGCTTCGGGTCCTGTAAGTGTCGTCAAAGGTTTTTGACCGTAGACTGTTAATATGGGTGGTGGGGAGGGGAGAAAGTGCTGAATAGGCTTGCGTTTGATTTCCTTTATAGTTCTTTGCAACCTTCTCATCTGCTGGCAAACCACGGCAGGTTTTGCATGAAATCACCCACACCAACACAATCTTCTCCTCTGACAGAATGAAAATTATTTGAAAGCAATGTAATTTATTCAGTTTGCTTGGTTAGCACTTTTCTCCAAAGGAAGTTTAACGGTTTATACAGTGGAATATTTTAGAACGCTGGGTTACACACTGCGATATTTCAGTGGACAAACACAGATTACATACTATTCTCAGGGGTACGTCACGAAAACACTTCCTGAGTTGGACCAGAAATTCAATTTCGCAAGTAACAGTGTTACACATAAGAGCCGTTTGCATTTGAGTAAATCGTTTAAAATTCAGTTTTAGTTTATTACTTAAAAAGAAAGAACGCAGAAATTCACAAAAGGTATGGTATTTTTTTTTTACCATTTGCCTCATGGCTGTTGGATATAAGGAGGAGTGTGCAAATTATCAACAGTAATTTACAGTATATCAGTTAACAAAATCATTTAATTTCCTTGAAAGCAAGGGAGAATTCACTGTTACCTCTAAAGGTTTCAAGTCTTTTCATGTAATTTAAATTTCTTAAATATTGTGTGTGGGGGGGTCAAAGGAAGTCTCACTTTGCTGTTTCACAGTCGAGGTCTCTCTCAGCACACGTTTTGGCGTTACTGATCTTCGCCGTCTCCTCATTTGCGCCACATATATTAAGGGCCTAAAGCCTCATAATTGAAACACATGCGGTTGAAGCTCCTAACTATTAAGGCTTGACATCTGTCAATCCAGAGAAAATGTGAATTCAAACGGATGTTTCGATTCACACAACAGGGAGATGACATAACAAATATTACATCATTAAAGCAGAGTATCATGTATTTTTTTTTTACAATAGTTTGGTTTTGAGCATCATATGTTGATGCATAACATGAAATAATCTACGTGTAATAGTGTACATACCTGAAATCACATATGTGGCCTAAACATGGAAAATTCAAACTAAGTCTAAAATAAAAAACAAATGTAGTTTGAACCTATAAATGTAAAGGTTCCAGAACTTCTACATATATTTTTTTATCCTGTACATTACTGTTGTTAAGTATTTTGTTTCTAGTACATCATCTAGTATATTAGCATTACTTAGTATGTTAGTATGCTGGTAGATAATAGTATATTGGTGTATCTTTCCTTAGTATGTTATAATATACTAAATATACAAAAGATATATCTTTATTAATTTATTTTTTATATTACTTTTCTTTTTTTATAGCACCTTAACATGTATATGTCTATGTCTCTACCTCCCCTGTGGTTCTCACTTATGGAGAGATACACCCAAATTTCGTTGTAACTGTACAATGACAATAAAGGAATTCTAATTCTAATTCACCATCAGCTTTTCCCATCCATCCAAATTGGAGATGGAAATCTGGTAAAGGGTCACTAAGGGTTGAGGGATATTTGTACTGATCATGTGGTCAGTCTGGAGAGTGAGACAAAAATGAGGTCATCTCACCAACTCTATCCATACACTGGAAATATTACTTTTACGTCACAGCCTGATTATACTTCCATTTTTGCTGCCACAGTGCCAACTGCTTTCGCCTAGCCCTATAATATGGGGCAAAAAAGTGTGCAAAAGGCTTATTGGTCATTCAGGCACTGAGACAGGCATAACCAGTGAGAGGGACATACATGTTAATACAGCGAGGCTAAGAAAACACCTAGCAAGAAACTGATTTCCGTAGAACTTCTCGTAATGTATTACTAATGTTACCTTTCAGCATTTGATTATGCTGGAAAGACAGATGTTTCTGTAGAACTCAGTGGGATGAGATGAATCAAGAGCATGTCTTTGAAGGAAGAACAAAGGAATACAGAAAATAGCCTCTCTTAGGGTGGACATTGTATGCGGTAGCAGAATGACAGAGCTTTAAATCGTAGGGCTGTTTTTCCCTTGGAATCCTTATTGCCTTCTCAGCTTAAAGGAAAGAAGACCCAGCTTTATATTAGATATTCTATCTAGACAATTAAACGTTGTCCTTCTTGTTCTAAGCCCCTGTCCTTCTTACCTCCTGTCTTCTCTATGCGGCAGCCCTTTGCTCCACAGTTTGCTCATAATAACACACAGGCTCATCAACTCACAGTGTCAGAGGAAGAGGCATTTTATGTTGCAGTATAGAAACGGAACATTCTTCACTTTAGTGGTTTTTACTGTGTGCTCAGAGACCACACCAAATAATACAATTTAGTGACTTATTCATCCTTGCCTATGTGCTCACAGCTGTTTCCCTTCCAGCATTAGCTGTAGTTAACAAGCCTCTTGTTCGCACACGTGGGACTTTCGTCCCAAATCAGCGAGCTGTTCAGGCCAGAGGCACACAATGTAAAAATCTCTTGACTCTTTCTTCCTTTTTCCCAAGGATTTACCTCATGTATAAATACCTTTTCTGTGGTGGGTTGGCGCCCTGCCCTGGGTGTCCCCTGCTCTGCGCCCTGTGCCTCCTGGCATGGGCTCCAGGCTTCCCGTGACCCTGAATTGGACAAGCGGTATGGAGACAGGAAGGATGGATGAATGGATATATATATATATATATATACACCTTTTACAGGTGTACTGTCCTTCATGTTAAGTATTTTCACTGATACAAAAACAGTACATGTATTGCTTAAACCGTATAGTTATTAACCTGTTAGACAGATCATGACAAATAAAACTCTTTTTCTGTACCCTCTCCAGAACACTTAAACACATTTTTTTTCACTTGTCTTCCAGGACAGGGATACGTTACCACTGTCTTTGTGATCAATGAACAACAGTAGTGTCTAAACAAACAGAAATGCCGTAAATGCAGATGGGCAGCGAGTAGAAACGTGGTGCACTTCGGCAAGCCCACAGAACAGTTTATCTGCTGGGCTTGGCCAGTCTTCTCCACTTCGTTAATGTCATGCATTGCGGTGGACCACTTTGCATCCCAGCATTAATGTCCAGGACGTTCTGTGTTTTCTGCATTAAGCCCCCTCCCTCTTTCACTCCCTCCCCACGTTGCCCAGAGCAAAGAGACCTCAGCTGTTAAAGACCGGGGTGGCAGCAAAGCGAGACGCAGCGGCTGTGACGTGCCCGCAGAACAGGCTGAGGGGATTCAGCGTCCGGCGTGACAGGAGCTGTCGCGAGCATCTCTCTGGCTCCCGCGGCATTCGAGTCGCCGCCGTGCCTCGCCGCCACATCCGGCCGTGGCTGCCGACACATACTTGTTTGTTTTCATCTTCCTCCAACTCCACGTCTAAAGTGTAGTAACAAACGTCTTGTGCCAACACATTGCTAACGTTTTAACTGGTCACGTGGCTCTGATGGTCGCCATAGTAATAATACTCACGTTTACTGTTAATAATACCTGAGAACCACTAAACAAATATGTACCATATCTGAAATTATTACACAGTCCTCACTTAAAAAATAAAAACCAAATGGTATTTCAATTAATTTCTGTATAATTTTTAATAATTCTATACTGAAACATGAAGAAAAACATACATGAAAATTGCTTTTCCCTTTAGTTTATCGTATATTTTCTTATCAAAGATATTTCTATATGCCTAGTCGGTAGGCATTATAGTAGACAATGCAAAATGCTTAAGTTACCTGTTACCCATTAACTTCAGTTAATAGTTATAATGTTTAAATTACATTAGCTAGTTAACTCATTGTCTTCATTTTGAGATGATTTTCCAGTGTATTAAAACACATAGTAAATAAATATATTGATGTGAATGTCTTCTCTGTGTGCTACGACCCAAATGACTTATTTCTCTGATAGCTCAAAGAAGCAAATAATCATTCTCAAGGCAGGCATAAGATGACAATAAAGAAACCTCCGTGTGGTCATAAACAGCCATCTGCAGCTATAAATTAAATAGTTATAAACCCACTCAACAGATGCAGAAGGTAGAAAAAAAATCATAAAACGAATCTACAAATAATGCTGATATGTACTGAAAAAAAAATGACTTTATGTCCCCTTGGAATTTTTCTCTCCAAGAAAATCTATGTAAAACGGTTTTAAAAATCCATGTAAAATAGAGTTACCAGGAGAAGGGACCAAATACGAAATATTGCACTGGCGTCGACAAATGCAGTGAACTTTTGAGGCGTAAATCGCCAGAATTTCATTTTCTCTCCTTTTATTACTGTTTTTTCAGCTCCGAGGCTAAATGATAGCAAGACGACCGATGACTTGGTCAGAACGAAGCAGAGCTGTTGTAGTAATTACTAGACACCGCACTCGCAGGGCATTACAGAACAATCTATCAAACGTAAATGCCAGGCCAGATCATCACCAGTGACAGAGAGCCCCCAAACCTAACATTGTAGTTCTCATCTGTTAAAACCTGTAGCTGCTCATGGATGGCCATCCGTATGGATCTCGGTTTGCGACCCGCACCTGTCGTAAACTACACGTGTGTTGCTTTGTGACTCTTGGTGCGTGCTCGGGGACGGCCTTGCGGTCACCGCAATAGTTAACATGTGCAGCAAACGCCGCAAAATAGCATTTGACCAGAACTGTTTAACGTCCGCTCCCTGAGCAGGTGTTTAAATGTAACATCTGTTAGGGCAGAGCAGAGAGGGAGCCACTTTTCTCCTTTCAGAGGGGACGTGGTTTGGAACACACCAAATTCATGGGTAGGTGTACCGTTGAGGTCATCCTTCCATCTCCCAATGTCAAGCTAATCCACCCCCCCCGTATCTGAATTTGCAGCTTTGTGGCTCATCAGCGTAACTCAGCTAAATGATATTACCCACGCACACCTGACCCGTGGCCAAACAGAACGTGTGCCATCTCTGACACGACAGGTGAGCATCTGTCACAGCAGAAGGTTGGAAACTAGGCGGTCAGTTTATTTAAATTATTTTTCATGGTCTGGATTGAAAATAGGGCAAAAAATAGGGAAGACATGTGGATAACAGATTGTTTAAAGTTATGGAATTGTTACATTTAAAATAATTCCGTTGACATTTTATTTTGAAATACTGTGCTGCATGCCATGTTGAGTTTGCCCTCTCAGGTGGTAAATAAGTGGTTAAACTCTTTTCTTTTTAATTGTAAACATGTAAATTCAGGTCTTTTGAAGTAACTTCACAACACATTTACTTTGCTCAGAAATGATTTTACTTTTTGGCAACGCTGTAAAAAAACTCTATTAATAAGTATAGAATAGTGTTAAATTCTCACCAGCTATCCAGCAACAGAAACACAGAAGCCCTCTGCCAGTAGAGTTCACAGCGTTTATGATCTGTGCAATTAAAAATTCATACAGGAGCACCTAGCCGTTTTATTTCACGGAACTTCATTTGCTTTGGAAACCAACATTTATCATTTTTGTGTCCTCTTTCTCTCTCTGTCTCTCCCCTGAATTTGTTCTTCTTTTTCCTCTCCCTCACACACTCTCTCTCTCTCTCTCCCACTCTCTCTGTCTCTCTCTCCACCCCATTATTCTGTGTCCCATCTCTCTCTCCCACTCTCTCTCTTTTCTCTTCCTCTCTCATGTCTGTATTTCTCCCTCATTCTTCTCCCTCATTCCTCTCTCTCCCCTTTTCTCTCTCTCTCTCTCCCACTCTCTCTGTCTCTCTCTCCACCCCATTATTCTGTGTCCCATCTCTCTCTCCCACTCCCTCTCTCCTTCCTATTCCTCTCTCACGTCTGTATTTCTCTCTCATTCTTCTCCCTCATTCTTCTCTCTCCCCCTTTCACTTCTCTCTCTTTCTCTGTCTCTCGCATCACAGCAGCAATACAACCCCATGCACTTGTTATCTGATGAGTAATGGCCTGGAACATGCTGCAAAGGAGTACAGAGCCGGGTTCAGGGAAGGGTGCGCAAGCCGGCGCTTTTCCTGGCAGGCCCAGCCCCTCCAGCCTTCATAAATCACACTCCAGGAACTGCTAAGCAGGAGACAGCAATTAGAGCCCATTCACAGAGCTAAAGACTCAGAGAGATACGCATTCCTGAGTGCCGCTCAGACCTAGGTGCTGACAGAATCGCCAGGCACATGAATTGGTGTCGTACCTCAGGTCTGACATGCAAATATTTCTGAAATCAGCAATTTATTTAACAGCCCCGCCCCCATCTCCTTTTAAGGATTACCAGTTTTTAATAATCCAAAAAACTTTTTAGAGGATAAAGAAAATATATGCAATTACAACATTTCTAAATCCATTGAAATAATTGTTTTCCTGTCTATACCTGTTTAAAAACCCATACACGAAAATGTCCTTATTTCTGCAGAAGATGTCAGGGTCCACCTCTAAATCGAGGTCCACCCCTGACCTCTACAGTTTCCTAGTGTGATTTTCGCTGCTGCTAAACAAAAAAGATTATTTGACCTAATCTAATGTAATCTAATCTGCTCTCACGCTTGGACAGAGAAATCAGACAGCTTCCATCGATGACCTCTGTGATATAGAGACCTTTGTGATGTTTCTGCCAAGGTTGGCCTCATTGGTATGTGCTTCCTAAGCCCTTCCCAACCCCCCATCTGTCTGCCGCTCTTTCTGAAGCCACCAGAGAAGATGAGAGGTTCAGGATAAGGCAGTGCATTCTAAACTCTGCCTGATTTTAGTCGCTCCCCTCACAGACCTCAAGTCTGAATATTTAGACATATCAACGAATACCTTAAGGCCACAAGCTGGTTTCTTAAACGTTGCCTTAACATAAGTCAAAGAACTGTTCGATGTTTCTGATACAGCATCGCTTTCCTGCTCATTGACAGCAAAGAAGCCATATCAATGATTTATCTGCTTTCCGCGGTTAACTCGTCGACAAGACAGAGCCCATATTTCCTCTGTTCTTTCTGTTAAACAGAACACGTTAAGTTGAGCATTTCTTCCAATATGGACTGCAGTGAGCACTGAGACAGTAAATTAAAGTTCTGTCTATGCACCCTGAAAATTCAGCTTTGTTACACGTCAGATTTTTCCTCCACTGGACCTTTTCTCTTTTCCCGTTCATATTTATGTAGTTAGCGATCCATCACACAACACATGCCATTATAACGAAGGCTCAAAAATAACACACTACCTCCTCAAAGGAAAATTATGCAGTAAACTCCCTTGTATCTGATATTTAAACAGCTGGAACTCTCAACCAACCGGCACATTTTCCTCCAACTGCCACTAAATCAAGAATTATATAGAGAGAGCAAAAGAGAAAGAATGCTTAAGTTACTGTTAAAACGATTAAATAAAACAGTTACGTGCAGTTTATCATGACAGAAAATGGCTAGGTTTTCAGTGAGGAGGGACTGCTGTGATTAAATTATATTTCCCTTTTTTATTTAGTATAATAAAAATATTTAGCAATCTTAAATAAACATTTCACAACAGTTACAGCAATACAATTCCTAATATTTCTTTCTAAAGAAACATCGAATACATTTCCTTTTTGTCTTTCTGTAGACAGCTTTTTTTCCATTTTCTTTGTAAAGTGGAGTAACAGCCCTACCAGTCGCTATTGTTTATTGGTAATGAATGTGGGAATGACAGTTCAGGACACACGTACGGCGTTTTACAAGGATATCGCTCATGCAACCAGCAAATTCAAACAACAGGTAACCCTTTGCTCCCATGGGTGCTGGTTATGAGGGATTTTACTGTATTTGTTGTCAGTTACTTAACCTAGCAGAGATAGTAGAACATTTCAACACGTATATCAAAACATATTGTGAAAGACGTACATTTTAATCAATACCCGTCTTGAGTGAGACAAACAGAAGCTTTCATTGAGATTCCTGGTATGAAGGAGTCTAATGAAGAAACAACCTTGAAGCAGAACTACAGGCCACAAAGCTGCCCCTGCATTGATTTCACTTCATCTGAACATTATTAGGGTTTCTGCCCCTGAGCTGTAGAACCTATCAAGATCAAGGAAAATTCGTATTTAATTTCAGCCCCTCTACAAACAGAAAAAACACCCCAATGCTTAGGTTTTACATACCTGCACATCTAGATGCACGCATTACATGGAATAAATTAAAAAGGCATAAAAAATAACTGATTTGGATAAAGCCATCAAAAAGCAAAGGGCACCAGATATATACACCGCACACTGTCATGTTGAGACACGACTGAGGCCCCAATAGAGGAAGCGCTCGTGTATGGTAAGTGGGAATACACAAACACCGGTGCCACATTCGAACCCACATCACCAAGGACTCAAGAAAACAACACTTTGTTGAGCTCCAAAACACAATATAAATCACATTATGACAAAAAAATGTTATGCAGCAACTTACTTCAAAATCTTTCTTTTCCACTTCAAAAAAATGTACAGCTCCGATTATCCGAATGCGAGTGTCATTGAAAAATGTCAGGCTATAAACAGTTTTTGAAGCTTTGGTCCTGCTTGACTAACGAAAAGCCTGTCATCGTACACACGATTATTAATCACAATTATAAAAAAAATCCATTTAAAACCTTAGTTAACTGTTTTAAGCAGCATATGCATAGAAATGGCATAAATATTCAAACCGATATTTCAGCTGAGGCAGAGCTTTGGGAGGGAAAACACGGTGCTACTTAAGAGAAACTAACTGGCCAAACACCCAGAGCATCATAATACGGCAGTTTAAATAATCAAAGCATTTTGATTAATTATCTTTGACTGACTTGTTTTTCCTGCTTGTGTGAATTTGACAGATAGAAGTGGAACATGAGCCCAGGGCATGTGAGAGTACTCTTTGGTTTTGTGTAAAGGGTGTTTTTCCTTTGTGTACAGAAACATAATCTAGAACATTCTACAGACATTATGGGGCCATACCACAAGTGAAATACAGGAAATCAGAAATGTTCAAACGTGGTCTGTATGAAAATCGTCCATTATCATTCACCATTATGCATCTTTCCCATGAACACTATCAGCACTTCCAAGGAACCATAGATATATTGCATTCAGAGCTATAATAAAGAATAAAATACACATTTCAAGTCATTTCTAGGGTGGAGAAATTTAAAGTATACCAAAGCATTATTTTATTGTGTTTGATGGGATACAGCTACATCTCCACAACCTTAGAAAGTCCAGAGTTGTTTAGATCGCATGAACCTGCCTTTCTGGTGTCTTTGAGTGGGTGAGTGAATGTGTCCGTGTGTGCG
>JABJVR010000089.1:671686-699824 GCA_025773905.1 Chitala chitala | reverse complement strand
GCAAATTTCCCCACGCCGTGCCAAATTTGTGTTGTTTGGGTTCTGTCCCTGGTGGCCTTGGTTTGGGTGAGTGGAGATCCTGTGTCAGCTTCCAAAACTGTCCTTCATATTTAAATTGGGTCCCCCCCCCCCCATCGAATGCATTTCTCGCCGGTATTTTTTTTTTTTCTCCACCGCGCGAGCTCCCGGGCTGTCTTTATTGTTGGAAATCGATCCCTCAATGGGTATATATCGTGTTTGTCAGCTAGATTAACGGTGTCCCGAAATAAAGCGAGCAAAGTCAAAAGAGCCGGAGAGGGACTGCAGCTTGTTCTCCTCCGTGGCGACAGAAACGAAAGTGACACTTTAAATCACCGCGCTCACAGCTGCTCCCCCCCCCCCACCCCAGTGCGTGACCGAGAAATCACGGAGGGCACAAAGGCGAGGGTGTAGGGGGTGAATGGCCAAGATGGGCAGCCATAAGGGCAGTTTGTGTTGCTCTCTTAAAGCCAAAATGTGAGACTGACAGGGGCAATATTGATGGTCATGCTGTTTTGTTACAGACCACCCAAGCCCCCCCAGAATAGCTGTCGCTGCAGTAGTCCCACAGTGGTGGGCTAGAAGTGAAATGATATGTACATGAGGTAGCACTCCTTCAACAGCTGTGCAAATATCTCCGTTTCCTTGTCTGGCTGCATGACAGTGTAGCAGCTTGCTGAGTCAATACCCAGCTTATGGTGAGAATCCCGTCACTCCGGAGTCTCAGCCCACCACGGCTTCTCATTCTAATCGTCTGCTACCGAAAACAGCAAATTGGTCCTATACACACTTCTCGTCTCATACTGCGAAAGGCGATAACTTTTGATAACGGTAAAAAAAAAAAAAGAATAAGCAATGGCGCTGCATTGATTTTGACACAGTGTGAAAATGCAAACGTCAAACAATGTCCAAATTTGAAACAAGCAAACAGTAAAGTGTAACCCAAATATGGCCAGCGACTAAAGAAGCTGACGCAACATGTAGTAGAACTTCTGAAGCTGAAGCATGAAGCTGGTGAGTGTTAAAACCCAAGTGGAGTGAAGTTTTTTTTTTTTTTTTTTTTTAAAGGCAATCTCATTTACTTAAATGAAAAACTAAACTTATATTTAATAATGATTTTAATGACAGGACAGCAGTTACTGTTAGATTCTTTAACACTGTTTGACCTCCTTTGTGACATGCACGTGTACTGTTATTCATTGTAAGTTGCTTTGGACAAAGGCGTCTGCTAAATAATAATAAAATGTAAATGTAAAAATATTATGCCAGTACCATTACAAGAGCTCTGAGCCATATGAACATCCTGCAAAGTAATGCAATGAAACGTTTCCTGCTTTTGAAAAACAGAGCAAGTCTGTATAAACATTCAGTATGACTCCTAAGCTGCCATACCTGTGGCATAATTCGAAAGATGTTCACCTTAACTCTTTATTTAGTAATAATAAACATATGAATCTACTGTCATTACACAACTGAACATGTATTATATTTATCACAAAAATAACTGAAATTACACAAATTATTCGTACTGGTTAGGTGTCAGGGGAATATAGTCTTGATCTTTTTAACACGTGTCCCTGAAGGTAGTGTTATTCACACCTTATTCAGTTAGTCAGTTCTTGTTGCATTTGCAACAGGGCCCCCGTATCCATCAATCCGATATCCGTGCACCAAGTGCGTAATGTACAGGTAAGCGTAAAAACGATGAGGAGGGCACGCCAGCTCTGATTCATCTCCTTTGTTTTGGTAACAGCAGAAGCTGATGTGGACTGTGTAGGGTGCTTGTGTGAAAACAGCACCAGGGAGTAGACTAATAAGGACAAATTTTGGTAGAGAAACACGATAAAGTTCTGTTTGCTCGTGAATCAATACAAAGTGATGGATAAACAATAGTGTGTACAATGGCTAATATACAAACGAACAAAGAGGAAAGGAGGATGGGGATAAAAATTTAACTAAAGCAAAGAAAAAAGAAAAGAAAAAAAGTTTAAAAGTCCAAAAGAATCTGTCCAAGATGAATAAAAACGTAATAGGAGAACAGGGTGCAGGATCCTACAATTTAAAACCCAAAAGGTAAACTGGGTAGTTGTGATGACAAAAGACAAGGTTGCTGAGAGTACTGAGAACTGCTGCCATGGTTTACAATTCCTCGCTGAAAACAAAATGACCCTAAGACAATATAACAATGTAACAAGTTTAACAAATAGCAGGTATATCTTATACTCTTGTGAGCTAGATCAGATCCAGGAAGGTGTATCGTTGGATGTTATGCATGGTGTTTCTGTTTGAAGACAGACAGCAGTTTTGAAAGTGGCTTTATGTATACTTATTCATATCAGATTCCTTACCTTTTGCTGTAATCTCAACTCACATTTCAGTACACTGTACTTTAATAATTGTACTTCAAACATAATTACAAGATGCTGGTGAAAAGTGATGTGTCATCAAAGGATACCATGTCTCGTTCACTCCTGGTTTCAGATCCCTGATTTTAGAAGAAAACTCTCCTGGGTTTTGGATGTGTTCAGAGTAACAGGCATGTGAAGGCAACTCTTACAGCCTGCAGATACCCAAACTGGCCCTTTGTTAAGTCAGTTTCTAGATCCAACAAAAGTACAGCAGACAGAGCTGATACTCAGGATCAACTCGGGTCATTCTTTACGTGTCTAGTGTGTCAAAAAAAGATAAAAACCATCTTTGGAAAACACCACATACATGTGTTTTTCAAACCCACTAACAAGCTAAGGCAGAAGCTTGTCCACCCAAAGGACCAGACACCCAAACACAAGAAGTGTGTTCAGAGCTCTACATTGGATAAACCAAGCAACTTCTACACAAAAGGATGTCCCAGCAGAGGAGTGGCAACACCTTTGGACCAGAATCAGCAGTGTACCTTCTTCTAAAAGAAACAGGACACTCATCTGAAGACAACAATATGCACATTTTGGCTAGAGAGGATAGGTGGTTTGAGAGAGGATTGAATGAGTCAATTTATGCAAAAATTGAAAATCCTTCCCTCAATAGAGGCGGAGGCCTCAGACACAACCTGTCTCCTATTTTTCATGCAGCTCTTGCAGCAGTCCTCAAGAAGATTAAGACCACTTCACACGTCCACCAGGTCAGCCACTCTCGACGACTCTCTTGAGTTGACAAAGGGAGCAGAAGTCAGGACATCTACATCCCTGAGACTCTCTGCCTTTGCACAGCTAACGAGCCTATCCAAGTGAGTTGAGTACTGAAACCACCCTGGAGGTTAAATATGGGGTCCCTGACCAATTTCATCTCAGGCTGAAGAAGCTACTTGGATGAGTAGTAAAACATTCCCATCAAGAAGAAAGAAGTCCAGTTGACATGATTCAACTTCCATGATCTAATTCGACCACAGTTTCCGCCATCCTTGCTGCACATGTTTAGGTCAGAGTTCAGCTTGGCTTCGTTTATGGACTGGCTTACGTGACCCATTATTTGGTAAACCAGCTATAATTGTATCTGCTAAGTTACATGAAGAGTAAACAGAAAGCTGCCAGATCTAATAAATTTTTTGATAGAGTTAATGCAATAACAAAAGATAGCAGAACTCAGTCTGTCTTTTAATTAAACCCAGATGGCAATCAGGTCAGTACCTCCATCAACCTTGGCCTGCCAAAGTAGTGCCTTAGAGGGTGGGACAGTGAATTAAAAGCTCAGTGAAAGCTCTGGACCAGGATGAATGGCATCCCATTGAGTGAAGTCAATGGGAAAGATCACGGGACAGTCTGTTGTACCAATGTATATACCAAACAGTACCAATGTTTAACCAGTTATGACGTGTTTCAGAAGCAAGTTGAGTTATAACTCGTTGACAGGTTTAGCTTATGAATCCATTTAACTTGCGTCTCTGTAAGGTCTACATTGTGACATGCTGTTCTACAGAAATAAATGGGACATCTGTCTATCATGTTGGAAGTTCCGAGATCAAGATACAAAAAAGGTGTTATTGGAAGTCATTTTTAGATTAAGCATTAATAATACAAAATTAGATTTTGTTATCTAATTTTGGGTTAAAATAAATTTGGATTTCTGTTGAAATATCCTAGAGAGTTTTTAAAGTCAATTTAATGTTTAGTAACAAAGCTGTCTACCTTCTGTGATGTGCGTTTTATACTTGTTTCTGTTTATGAAAGGCTCCGATTTGAGTTTATAAAGATGATGTTTTAATTTAATATTGTTCATTTTAAGAGAGCAAGTTTTAAACAGGTGTGTATTTTGATCAATGTCATTGGCACTGTGTCATAAAAAGGATCTTTTAGAAGAGCCCTTTTTCTCTTCATACGCTCAGGGAAAGCAGGACAAACCAGAAACCAGAAGTGCAAAAGGTGACAAGATGAGAACAATATGAGGAGAACATGAGGACAAGATGGGGTCAGGCAGGGGACAAGATGAGAGAGTATGGGGACAGAATCCTTGCAAGTTTGGTGAGAAGATTAATCCTGGCCAAGGCAATGCTGTTATCTTCCTACAGTGACAAAAAGCCTCAATAACACAAAGAATACATATATTATATATAATATCAGAAAAACAAGTAACTCCAAGCCAAAAGAGCAAGGATCTTCTGGCTTTGGCAACTGGCAAATTTGTGTGGCCAGAATGTAGTGGGAAGAACAGTTGTTATGTTGTGAAATGTCACAAGCTTTCAGATGAAGACACAGCTTGTACAGTAAATTCCAGCAGTGATGGAGGGCAGCTATTGTGTGGCTGAAACCACCGATGGGCAGGGTGGGGCGAACGCAGAGCATCATGTGATTATTATTATTACTGTACACCTGCTCCTCCACTTTAATTGACTTTGGTTATGCAAATCAGCTTTATTGCATCACAGGATCCTGCCTCCCCTGAAGGAGGAAAAAAAAGGGTATTCAAATGCTGGATTTAATTACAAGAATGAAAGGTTGGACCACTGCAGGTGAGAGGGGTATAGAGAGAATGGTGTGATAGTGAAAAAACGGCCAAAAAAAAAAGTCAGGAGGGTCTGATCGACAGATGTGACAGGCCGCAAACACAGAGATCCATTAAAACAAACTGGAGAAAATCAACGGGCTACAGGAGAAGGAGGGATTAAAAATGCAGGGGGCTCTAAGTAACCCCTCATCCCCCCCAGCGTTTGACATTTCTCCACTTCCTCAGCTTGCTGGCAGTTATCGCCATGCCAACGCTGATAGGGCTGGATTGATGAGGCTCGTTTGTTGTGTGTGTGTGTTGGGGGGGGGGGGCAAGGGTTGTCAAGAAGGTACCTGCACAACACAGGGGTGGCACAGTGAGAGCCCAACCGGGAGTGGCTGCTTTTCATGTCAGACACTGACCCCCTCAACACCTACATGATAACGGTACAGTTTAAGGCCCCTCTTTCGTTAATAAAAGATTTATGAAGAACATTTTTAGAATGGGGAAAACCAATAATCTTTCTGCTGTAGGTACTGGATTGTATTTATTAAATATCTGCATGCAATACAGAGCTATCATTCTACTTTCATTCATCACTCCATGTGAGGCCAGTGATAAAAGACTAATTCTCAGTTGTTTGTCAATCATTTTACATATTTTTTATCTCTCTTTTCCACCTCAGAACCTTTGCATGAGTCTGTGATTCTACATCTGCGGAATGAGACATGAGCGTGTGCTAAATCCCGGCTGTCTGTCACACATTCACAGGATATAAACTCTTACTTGCGTTCACAGTGCATCACCGGGAACTTCATGTTCCAAATAAATTATTTCTACAACCTGGATGTGTTCACAACTACTAATTTATTATGGCTTGTCCAGTGAAGAATAATTCATTAAAATCGACATATATTTCTTTAGTTTCACTAATTCACTTAACTTGTTTTCAGGAAATTCTGTTTTTCCTTAAATATTATTTTAATTGGTTACGTTTTTATAAATTCCTACAAAAGAACCTTCTCTCATTTCCCAAAAATAACCATGCATATTGCTCTAAATAAAAGATAGATTTATAGAGTATGGGGAAAAAATGTTGGCAGAGTTGAACGCCAGAAGTTACAGAGTTCATTTTCCTTATGTAATGAATTAAAAAAAAAAAAAAGATTTAGAGAATATTACTTGTTCACTGTGTAATTTTTCTGTGTCCAGCTTTGTTTTTGTTCAAATGCTGCGTGGAAGGAAGAGAATAACACCCATTTTCCTGGGTTTAATCTTCTTGCTTGAGGTGATTGATTGGGAGAGGAATGAGCTGTTTATTGGATGCAAGGGAAACAAATAGCTGTTTTAAGTGTATGGCTTTGATAGCCAACGTGACTGAAGATGGGCCACTCACTACCCTGCATGAAGAACGCAATCAGCAGGCTTCATTTGGAGCTCTGCCAGATTAATCCATCCTCTAAACAATGACTGCATGCACAGAACCTGCCTTTCGAAAATTAATTTGTGCCAGTAGGCTCTGTGTTTGAACGTGAAAATAAATAACGGAGTGAAACACGTTTTTACGGGACACGGAAGCCACGACCCTTGAATGGGAAACATCTGAGCTTGGTACGAACTGCTAAAAATTAAATCCAATTTACAACCTTCTGAAGCATGTTTCCTCTAACCGTTCTCCTCATTAACCCCTGATGACCGCGTACAATTAAAAATGTTAGTGTGTAAAAATAATACGAGGCGTTTTCGTACAAGCTGACATGCGGTGTTGTGAGGAGGGCGGTAAAAATGCTAAGTGGGGTGTGAAGTCCTAACATAGGACATCAGATAAAGTGGAGCAGTAGGTGTTGCGTTTTAATGGTCATTAATGTGTCTGGAGCCTCCCTGCTAGCGTCTCGTCAGGGCCGCAATCTGCTGCGTTGCCCACCTGAGTCCGAGCCACATCACCCTGCAGGTCCTCCGACTGAGCCGCAGATGATCTCCTGGCCGCAGTCCTCCCTCGCCACAAATTCCGCACTCTGGCCATGTGGCGGGATCCATATGGGCATGGCTGCGATGTGCCACACAGCCTTTATGATTCGGCTGGCACTTCTGCGGGTGTGCGTGCGATCCCATAGGTCCGACCTGCCAATCAGTAACGCCACCACACAAACGCACGCAGGTAAAATCCCAATGGATTTTTTTATGTGAAAAAGGCACTAATATTAATTAGTGTTCTCACTGTATGTGTTAAAGTCCTGGTTTTCAGTGCATTATTGTCCCCTTGATTTAATAAAATCAAGGCACCCCCAGCCCCAGCTCTCATTTTTTATTACTTCTGAAACACACATGCCCTCCCTCGAGGGCTTTGTCACGTGACCTGCTTAATGACAATCTGTCTTCTAGCGTGCATTTTTCCACACGAGCTCGTTATTCGATGAGGGCCAGTGCCTATTGTTACCCTTAATCAGAGATTAATGTATTTACTTTGGGATCAATATACTTCGTCAATAGTATCACTAGGGCCTGTTTGATAGTCCCTCTTTCTCATTTGCATAGATGGTTTATTAATTCGAGCTCTCAACGTCTTATGCCTACGTTGAAATACTTAGCTACGTTCATATTGTGTCGTAATTAGTATGCATCCCGTGCAGTGTTTAACACAGTCCTGCACTGCCAGGTGAGATTTTGGTGCGAATGTTAGCACACATGCTTTGTGCTTAACATACATTTCTAACTCCAGCACAATTTTTTCTATATGTAAGAAATGAAAAAAACGCAAGTATAGAACTAAAATACTTTGTTTTATCGATGTATTTTTTTTGCAAGTTCAGAAAAGTGAAAACTGATTGAAAAATGTGAGAAAAGTGGAGAAGAAGAAGTGGAGAGCCGGAATTTTAGAAGTCCCATTCTGCCACTAGTCTATGCTCTTGCATCACTGTACCACCATGGTGTTGCTACTGAGAGCTGGTTTCATGTTTACTTCGGTGGATGATGCAGTCCGGTCTCATGGTCCCCACATGTGTAAACCTCTGCTCGGAAGGGCTGGAAAAATGCACACGCTTCTCACAATGTATCCACACGCTTCTTGGATGAGTCTGTAAACTTCAGTATTCTCCTAGGAAGCATATTCTCAATGGATTCACCTAGGGTGAGAGGTGTAGAAAATTCTTACGTTTTAAGAACAAAGAAAATATATGTATTTCTGACTCAAAATATATACAAAATGTGTTTAAACTGCTTATATTATTTCTGAAAATGTTTATATAAGATTTATCTCCAGTATTTTTTGACATGCATGAATTTTTATATAAATGTGTATAGTTATGGTTTATTAAGCAGCTGATTAATTTAAAAACAATACATGTTAATATGAAGCATACATTAAGAATCCTGCCATCATGTCTAGGTAGAACATAAAAAACCCCACACCAAAAAGCATTGATATGCAAAAATATTCAAATTAGTTTGTAATTAAACATCTACTCAGTTGCAACCCCTTTCATGATAATTTATGATAAACTCTGCTTTAATGGAGATTGACTTTTGGTGCTGAAAAACCGGCATGAATACAAATCTGCCCCTGACAGAAACATTTTTATATACTTTACCTATTACTGAGTAAGTAATTATATAGCAATAATCTTTGAAAAGTGTACAAATGCATGTTCACAGAACGAACCCAGAATTTAAGTGCACTTACAACAACACCAAGTAACACAAATACTTAGAAATTAGTTCCTGTATTTTGAGTACATATCTGATAAATCTTTCTATAGGTGCTGACCTTTTTGCTGCAAGAGATGTACATTACTAATCTGAAGCCTTGTTGTGGCTTCCATTTTTACGAGTAAAGAGCCATTAACCATGATGTGCATTGCAAAAATACAGAGATCTGCAAAGAATTCACAAGTGCCTTTGAGGAAGTGACCAAAAAAAATAAAAAGAAAATCGGCACCAACAGGCAACTTCAACACATGCATATGTATCCTTGTGTACAGTAAATCTGGCAGAAACTGAGCTTACTCTGTTTATCCCCAGGTCATAATGGGCCACCGGTGGCTAAGTGAGAGCTGAATTAAAACACACTGCTTACATTACATGTTACACTTTTCTGGTAAACCAGCCACTAATAGTCTTCAGAGCTCTTCGATGCAATGTTTATGATCTCACGGCTGTTTTGTGAAGCGACTGAGAGGGATCTAATAAGCAAATAAGCCTTGTTAATAAATGGCTCAATTCCTTCAGTCTTTCCAGTTTAACGAGGCGAAGGATAGCCAGGACTTCAGTCACACGAATACTGCATTAGGCAAAATAATGCTTTTCATCTTTTAATTTGGTGCTCTCACCATTGTAATGGAGCTGTCTGTTATAAAATATACTGTCTGTTTAGTTATGGCTCAGGTGTGTATTGCATATATTACAATGATGATTCATACAAGTGCAAATGGCTAAAGACTTTACACAGCGTACGAAAGAAATGACACCATGCAATATGAAATATTATTCGGATTATTATATTGCAATATCATATGAATATTATTTATGAGTTAATAATCAATAAACAATCTGGAAGTTAATTCCAGGTCACATTTAGCTAGCTAATGTAAAGTAGTTATATTTATACAGACGAATAGTTTCCAAGTCCTGTTTTTACTGGATTCTCAGAATAAATCGCCCTTGTCCAACTGTTAACCAACAGCAAACAAAAGCACCGCTCATCTCCATCAGTTATTCAACCTGCCACCAGCTCTTTTCCTCATCTTTCAAATGAAGTTGTTAAAGCCCTGAACTGAGGGAAAGACCCTTCCCCACACACACACAGACACACACACATACACACACACACAAACAAACACACCATGTGTGATACACTGCAATGCTGCTCATCTGGCCAATTACTGGTCTTTCGGAAAGGTTGACGTGGAAGGACAGGTGACAGATTTTTGGGCCAATCAGCTGCTTTTTAGCTGCTTCCCTCATTTGCGATTCAGAGCCATCATTGCCTCCTTAATTGTGATCAAGTCTGTGAGGGCAGATTACAATATAGGCCATAATGACAGGCCAGTCATAAAAAAAAAATTATATATGTATAATTGCATATGTATTTTTTAAAAACCTCTGAGATAGGATTGACTATGGCTGAAATTCCAAAAATTATAATTCAGAGGATGACAAAATGACCTCTGACCTGAGTCTGATGTAATTACAATCCGACAGCAGGTGTGTTTTACTCTAAATTAAAAATTAAATACACCAACGCGGTACTTAATTATGCAGAAACAATATAAAACATTTAATATTCTGTTCAGAACCTTGTGCATTAAAGACCTTTGTTCATACTAAGCCGGTTGATCAGAACTGTTTTACATACAACTTGCCAAATTTTCCAGTGTATTCCTTTCTACAGGAAAACTGAGCCACGATGAATGACTAAGGTCTTATTTTGTTTCTTTAAGGATTGTGATTATTAATCGGTGCAGACGCTGACCAAAGACACACACACACACACACACACACACACACACACACGGGTTACACAAAGATGTTTAATACAATAAACCACAAAAAAATAGCAGTAGTAGTAATATAATTTTATACAGAAAGGAATCAATGCACATAATAGTCTGAACGTTTTCAGATGTGAAGCTCTGTCTGGGTAAAATGTTCTCTGCTGGAGGTAAAAATGACCCCCCCTGCAGGGATGTGTAATAGCACCTACCAGGGAAGGCATTCTTGGCAGAAATCGTGAAACAAACGAAACTGGCAGGTAACTACCGTTGTTGTGCTGTACCAGTGGCATGGCACAGGTGGTTCAGTGAACACCTGGCAGGGGGTGCCCATTGAAACATTGCTGGAACACGGCGGTCAGCCTTTGTGTTAGCCTTTTGGTATGCTAACCAGATGGTTTCCTTCTCAGCCTACCTTAGTGCAGGTAGAGCCTATAGTTCTGGTAGGTGGCTAAACATTATTTAATTTATCCAAGATTTACATAATTACCATGTATAGACATCTATTTAAAAATAAATAATTACTGGGCTAAAATTCCATAAATATAAAATTCTATTTAAAATTTCTATTTAAAATTGTGCTAAAATGAATAAATGTACCATTCTGTGCTGTAAGTCTTTTTGTTCACAAAATGATTCGTATTTAAGATTTTGCATGGAAGTACAAGTTTGACTGAGTCTGTATTGAACACTTAACACATGAAGAGGGAGACTGTGTATCAACGTTGTTTTTTTCTTTTTTTGGCAAGTTACCTATAAACACGATCAGGTTTGGTACAAAGTCATAAATGTGTCTGCAGAGCTAGTTTGATGAATCTCTGTCACACAAATTTTTATTAAAGATTGACAGAGCTAATGTTAGAAATCATTTATGTTAGAAATTATCACAATTTCCAGGTCTTCACAAGTGGAAAACAAGTGCTACTGCAAACCACCCTTATTTTACAGAACCATTTAATGACCACAAATTACTATGCTAATGACATGGATATTCTTGCTTAACTCGAATTTAGTGAGTTTTACAAATCAGCTTTTCTGCATGAGAAGAATACAGTGCCTCCAACTGTATCTAATACTAAGTGTCAATAATAGTTCATTTAATGAATTAGCCAACATTTCAAAGTAATTATGTAATTAACTCAGTTGTGCCCTTTCCTGATGTTTTGAAAAATGTTTAAATTGCATTATTCACATACTTCAAAAAATATATATGGCATTAATCAATGATCATTTAACTGAACGATGATCTGATTTTTACAATTTTTCAGTTAATGAAAATCGCTAAGGTAACACATGAAAAGTCTTCCCCTCAACTTATTATTGCCTTTCTATGTTAAATCTTTTATTAGAAAGGCAGGTGTGTTCATTTAATTAATTGCAATAAGTTATTTCATTAGTACATAGTTCAAGGCCCTAGAAAACATTCATTGAATAAGTAATGAATTTTCTTATACTAATTACCTTTAGGCACATGCAATTAAACATGTTCAGGGAACAAAGCCAATATTATCTTTCTTTTACTTCAAAAAAAAAAAACAGTAATGACATATGTCTGTCACAAATACCCAATTAAAGATAAAAGTGAAGTTCTATGAAATTCCAGCACGTTTTTATTACATTTACATCATAATAAAAACCATATTAAAATAGATTTTAAAAAAACCAACAGATTGATGATGCATTGGACCCACAGAGAATGACTTAGATATAAAATATAAAAAATTTAAAGGTTTAAAAATTTATCTCCATCTAAAATTAGGAATATCAGTAGCATTAAAAATTGTTTTGTTGGTTTTCACAACTGAAATTTGAAACTGTATTACAGCTATATTGTCACGAACAGAAAAGCATGTTGCTGCAGTTTCAACATATATTGGAGGGTGTGGCAGCAGATGGTGTAATAACCAAAGATATTGACTCATACCCTGCAGGTTGCCAGTTTATATCAAAAGTCATTTTGATGTATCACACTGTACAGAGAGTTAAAACTTTATGTCTCGTTGGAAATAAGCATTTACTACTAAACAAAGAATATTTGACTTCTTAAACAACTTAATAAAAAAGCAATGTTTTATGTCATAAAAATGAACAACCACTAGTTGCAGGTTATAAAATGAAAAGCATCAGCAACAGGACTTGAAAAAAAAATTTTTTTGGATGGTCACATTGGGGAACGCAGCAACGCTAACAACCATGTCGGGGACTGGGACTGCGAGGTCCAGGCAAAGGAGGACACGTCCCCAGCCACCAGACAGAGGGGCCGAGAGTGTGTGGGAACAGGAGGCCCAGTAATGGAATGTCACGCTCCGGTGGCTAGACGGTCCGCAGGGTTTAAATACAACGCAGGCAAACATGCGGTATGGCGAGTGTCAGCGGTGGGATTGCGAAGAACGCACGTGTGCGGAAATGTGACAGATAAATTCTACAGTACATCAACATGCCTCTGATCTCTGAAATAATTAAATTACATATTTTTTCATGAAAGAAACGCAACAACGCAGACAACTAAAAGGCACACGCTACAATGTTACGGTTGTAAAAATTTTGCCATCCAGTGCACACGTGGATTGTTTCTTAAAATGTGTGTTTTTTTGATTTTCTAGCATGATTGAAAAGACGCTACAGTTCTAGCAACAGAGGAAAGTAAAATGCATTGAAATAGGCCTCAGGTATATAAAAAAAGATAATGCGAAGATGAAAAATAAATTAACTTCACAACTGCACACTGCTAGTATAAACTGTAATTTTCAGCAAAAACTAAATTGCTCTCAAAATTAATTTTTGGATTGTGCAGATATATTCTATCTAAATCACAAGAAAAACTGATTAAAATGCTGAAAAAAAAACTCCAGATGGAATCTGTTGAAAATGACAGTTTTTGATATAGTCCAGTTATTTAAAAACTGGTTTGTCAGAACACAATAAAAATACACCAGTCAAGCTGTCAATCATGGCTGCTTAAACCCATTTGTTATAAGACAGGTAAAGACGTGGATATATTAGTTTTTCATATTTGGATCAAAAAAGCATCTTAGTGTAACATGCTGACACTAATATAAACAATATTGTGAGAAGTCAATCATAAATTTTTATTTTTATTCTTTTTTTTGAAGAAGGAGCACTAATATTTAGTTTGTGACACATAAGCGTGAAAAAAATAACAGAAATATAGTAGTGAAATGTTATCTTCTGATACAAAGTCTTACAGAGATTCACATTTACTTTGTGTTGCTTTTTGTTGTTTTTGTTTTCAAAACAATATAATTATGAAACAGTTGCTGTAGGCAAAAATCATGTAGATAACAGCAAAAAAAAAACACAAAGCATTGCACTACAGTGCACTTTTGCTGTGAGCCAGTTCCTGTTTTTCAGATGACATATAATCAGTGTTATTTTTCCAATAAATGCCCTCGCACTTCTTTTATCTGGATCAGGAATCATTGCTGGTGCTTTTTAAATGAGGCGGTTGAAAAGCTTTACTGAGAAGCGTCTTGTGTTTAATCTGTTTATGTGCAGCAGAAATACACACTGTCCCACAAGGCCTCACATAAAAAATGTATAATTTGTCAAGATATGACCTGATTGGCCAATATGAGGCATCAAATTCCTTAATGATCATTTTTTGTTTGTGTACTGCTGGCTTATTGCAAAATTGGCGTCATTTTCATTTGTACAGCATCTTAAACTTATAAATCCAACACCGTACCGACCTGTCATTTTGTGCCAGTAACATGGAAAATGGAACAAACCATTGTGCCACTAAACTCAGGGGGAGATGCTTTCCTCTAAAAGCTTAAACGAATGCACGTTTAAAGAGTGAAAAGGACGTTCAAATCAGAAAGCAACAGCTTGCAAAATATGCTGAACTTTAACTCCAGGTTAGGTGTTGAAAACCATTGTTAGATGCTTCAGGCATGTACATCGTGTCCAAGTTTAGTGTTCCAGTCGTGCTGAATCATCACTCCACACAGCTGAATACCAGAAGAGAAAATACTGGAAATCCACAATTGGCGTACTACGGACATGAAAGGCAGACTCCGTGCCCTTGTAAAAACGCAGTTTGTTAGCGCATCTTAATGTTATTTCTTTGTCCCCTTCTAAATGACAACTACCCCTTTGAGTAGATGTCCACAAGAGCTATATTCCTAACCCAGAAGACACATTGGTAAAAGAAGCAGACGTGTTTCAAACAGTAATAACCCATGTGTACCCTGGAAATCATAATGACGTTGGCCCTGCAACCCTGGTAGCTAGTAAAGGGGAAAAAACGAAAGGCAAAAAGAAGTATAATGTGCCTATTGTAATCCATACTGGGGCTCTGTTACCGCTGGACAGAGCACATTAACAGACTCATTATCTGGTTCTGTCCATATGGACTTTGGCTGGGGGTGGGTCACTCCGATTGGCATTTGGGGACGCTCTACCTAATTATGACGATTACGCCATCTCAATCAAAAGGAGCAGTTAGAGAAAATGGTGTCCTGCCCTCTCCAGATTGCTGTCAGGCAGCAAACGCTGTGGACTCGCATGCCATGCAGCTTTAATAAATCAATTCAATCTCTGAAATATTAGGAGGCAGAGAAGGAAAAAAATTTAATGCTGAGCATTTGAACTACAATATAAGAACATGTTCAGTGTGTCGTACATTTTTTCTTATGCACACAAAGAATATATATAATATCCTAGTACTCAGTGTTATCTCACTTCCGTCTGCAGTTATTATGGCGCTGTGTTAAATGTATTGTCTTAGCATGCCAACCATGTGTGTCCTTCAGATGCCTCTGTCATTGTCAAGCTTAAGCAGAAACACACACCGTAGCCCTTGCATTTCTCAACTTTTCATGACAGATAACTTTGTCCCTTCAAGTAATTTTATGTACGCAGGTCTCCTGAAAGTTGCTCTTTAAGGTCGAGGTTTGTTAGCGACAGCGTTGGGAAAGCGCACTCAAGCTCAACACGTTCAAATTAAACGTTCTGTCTGTAGAACGGTGACACCGGTCTCGCGATTTTCAAAACGTGGACGCGGGTTTGACTGATCCGGCCAGCCACGCGAGCTGCGAGTAATTACCCTTAGCGCGCGGTCGCCTGCGCTTTCCGTTTCATTATACCGGTGTGCGGCCCGTGCCCGGTCGTGTGAAAGATGGTAGCGATTAGGGTGAAGGAGGCGGCGGGCCCTGCCATCTGTGTGTCCCCCAGCATATGTCTCCACGCATGGGGACCTGGCTTTTCTGGGGCCTTTCAGAACACCTGTCCTCTAGCATTCTCCAAGCCCTGATTTAAAAAAAAAAAAAAAAAAAAAAAAAAAAAAAAAAAAAAAAAAAAAAAAAAAGCATAGTTGTGTGTGGGTGTGTGTGTGTATGAGCACTGAAGGTGCTTGAGTTCACTCATGTCATTCTGGCTTTTTGCCAACTTGAGCACCTGCACAGAAACCTTGTTACAAAAATTACAGCATCCAGAGTCGTGCCTTGAAGTCACGTGGCGAAGCATCGGACGTCGACATTTGTTTGTGTGGAAAACAGGACGACGCGGGTGGTAGATTACATCTTGAATATGTTGCAGGTGCTAAAGATGCTCAGTTATGAGGATGTGTTGTCGATACTGGTTTTACTTTATACGACCTTCTAATTAACGTTTTCAAGCCCAGCTTCTAATACGGCTACTTAATTAATTAGACAACATTTAAAGAATAACTGAGTGTGTTGCCCTGTGGTGGGTTGGCGCCCCGCCCTGGGTGTCCCCTGCCCTGCGCCCTATGTGTTCTGGGACGGGCTCCAGGCTTCCCCGCGACCCTCGCCAGGAATAAGCGGTATAGCAGGTGACTGATGGACTGAGTGTGTTGTCCCTTCAGCCTGTGTTTCTCAGGAAAGCAAAATGTTGTGCTGGAAAAGGTTAAAAAAAAAAAAAAGATAAAAAAGGAATTAGGTTTCACAGGGTCTATTGCCAAATTTAATTACTGTGATCAGTAACTTAAAACTATGTCGAAGAATTTTGATGTTACAGTGGGACATTTTTGTTTTTTAAATTACATTATGCAGGTCTGCACAAGATCTTTAAAACCACATGCCTTCATCAATTTATTAATGACAGCAAGTGAAGAAAATGAGGTACAAGTGGCATAAATGAATTTTTAGTAAATTTAAAAACGTCCTGGCGGCTATTGTGCAGCAAAATGCTGGTAAGCCACTGCCAATTGAAGACATAAAACAGAAATTTTAAAATGTAACGTTGTTATGGCACATTAACATATCGCCCCGCACTCATTAACATTAACCTACATTTGTTACAATTATGTTATATAACATATTCTACTCTTTTCCTTAGAAAATAATTACTAATTGTTAATTAGTGTAACATTATGCCATGCAGCCAACTCCTTTTAATATATGTATGAACACAAAATAAGGATATTATATATATATATATATATATATATATATATATGTACAATACACAGTTGAGGACGGGTGAAATACCCATAAGAAATTCATGTAAATGAATATGCTCTGCTTTATGTGCTATTTGATACTACAAGGCATTAACATGAGGTCTTTTTTGCCCTCTGTGTTAGGAGCCCATCATGTCCTGGTTTTCCAAAACCATGGCCAAAACAACTAGCAGCCCCTTTCAATTCAACTATCACCATTCGTCTGTTTCACTTATTCACGATTACTCCAAGTTTGTATATACAGCATTACGGTTTCAATATACTTTGTTTGCAACTGGTTGTGTTACTTGGCTCGTTGATTTCTTGCTATTTTCTTGCATTCGGATTTAGGCTTTTAAAAAATAAGCACTTTAGACCTCGACTTCGTTTGCTGCATACTTCTGCTTAAGGGTGACTCCCCCGTGACACAGCCAGACACGTGACATTTTACCTTGCCAAAGGTATGGGATAGATATTCAAGGGTGGACACATTAGGAAGAAGACAGCAAAGAGTTTTAACATCAAGCATCTCAGAAATTTTGGATTGCAGCAACGCCAGATGACCTGATACAAATCCTGACCATTTATTAATGCTACAGGAGTTTCCATCACAAAATAGACCTCCCTTGGAGTTATGGTCATGTAGTCATCTTCACATCACGCACTGTTTTTTATTGTACATATCAGTGCTGCGTGTACAAGAGCAGCAAACCAAAAACAACCATGCCAAAACTCCCCCTACTCTGCCTTTTCCCAGAAAACCCCTAGAGTGATCTGGCAGGCTCTCTCTCAGGCCCTTCACCCCACGCATGGTACAGTGGCAGGTTGTAGGGTGGAGATGAGAGCTGACTTATAGGCAGCAGTGTTGGAGTCTCACAAAGGGCTTCTTTATTTACATTGTCTATTATTATGACTTGGGGACAATCCCTCTTTCTTCAAAAGCAACTATAGATAGGATAAAAGCAACTCATTGAAACCAAAAACTCAAAGAGAATAGGAAAAACTGCCACTTTGCCTAGAACTACAAAACCCTGCATCTCCTCACCTTGGTCTCACTGGCCCTGAATCTGCCAAATTGACCCTGTTTGAACCCTAACAAGGCAATTAGTCCAATTGAGGCCAGCTGGCTTTCATTAATTGAGGCATCTGTGAGTGCAGGGCTGCTGATCAGTTACTATGGAAGCGCAGTTAGATAAATCCACCACAGTGCTGTTGCAGTGTGTTGTAGAATGTTTTTTTTTTTTTTTTTAATACACTTCCCAGCTGCATAAACTTTAACTTTATTCACACTTTGATCTTCCCAGAAGATTTACAGACCCTTAAATGGAATCATAACCTTAAAACTGATAGTTTATACTGGTGTTGTGTGCAAAGCAAAACCAAATTCAAATGCAAAGACTTGGTTGTAGAGAACCGTTTGTTACCGATTCTGTTCTGGTGTTTCAACTCATGCTTTATTACAAACGAGCATATGGATCCAAAACTGAACAACATCTTTCTGTTTTATTATCATTTTTGAAATTCCCTCCAAATCATTGTTCGGAAAACTGTCTGCGATGAACACTCTGTCAAAGATGTTAATTTTCCAAACCTACTTGAGCATGTTGTCAGTTTTCAGTCCTGACTATCTGTTTATATATATACACACAAGAAAAACACTCTTTGTGTAGAGTTCCCCTTTGGAACAAACTAAAAGCCTCTTAGAGAGATCTCATCTAGCCACGAAGGATGTAGCCTGACTACTTGGATTTGTTTCCATGGAGATCAGCAAGACAATCACAAACCCTCTGTTTTTTGAGACTGTGTTAAAACCATTTATGCTACCACAAAGTGCCCTTGTTTTAATGAACAGACATTTGCAGAAAGAGCGCAAGGCGCTAAATAGTTTCAGGGCAGCAGTAAAACAACAATATAATGATATTGACAACAGCTTCTTCATCTCTCACCTGAACATTTAAACGATAAAGTCGCTGAGATATGTTAAGGAAGCCTTGTGCCACAACCTTGTCATATCCAGTGACCGTTCTTTCTAATACATTCAACACATATGCTATATCTTTATTCGGAGACTGTATCTGTGCAGATTTATAGTTTCTAATGTTCTTTCCTTATAGACAAACTCAGATATAAGCTACCTGCTGTTTTCCATTTGAATTACATGTCAAAGGTGATATACAGTCTCAATATGATGTATTATCAGTGAAGAATTTTTTCCATCTTTTTTATGACTTCCACAATGCATTTGCCACAGTTGACTTTATACAGAAAATATTTAGTACTTTTTATTCAATAGACTTTTACTAGAAGCAACATTATTGTAAGTAAAGGTTTTTTTGTGTGAAAAGCACTTCGGTTGTAAGAGTCTCAAAAATTTATTATTATTGGTAATTAATACAGTAGTCTGTGATTTACTCTGTTGTGTACGAGTATAAACTCCAGACCACCCACTTCCCATGACCCTTTGCAGAACAAGCAATGGAAGGTGGATGGGTCGACAGTTAAGTAAGTACAGTAAAGTCCATTCTAGGTCTTTTATTTCTGATATTAATGTGATCGTTTTAGCTTATTTGAACTTCATACCATTTTAATGTTATTGATAACAATAAAGCTTTTAAGCTGTTGCCAGGTTTATATTAGGTTTTCATGCAACTCTGAGGACTTCTAAAATAAGAATCCAAACCACGAGATCATTCAGAGATTGGTACAGAGTAATCCCAGCTGATTGCTGTGAACCTGTGCATTACTGCTTATAAGAATAATGATTTTTTTTCCTCACAGGTGATTCATTAAATTCAGTGTAGTAGGGGAAATGGAACGCGGTTTGGCGATTATTCATTTTGGTTTATTGCGTTATTTTCATACAGCATTTGTGTTGCTTTCCTGAAATAAGCAATTTCACCTACCAGCTTCATTGAAATGTAGTCAACTTTATTACCCATTTTAAAACCTATATTGTAGGGCTCTTTTGATAAGCGCTACTCAGTTCTTTTGTTCTTTGTTTCATAAAGTTTGTATGCCTCTACTTTTAATGTTGACTGTTATGTTTTTGCATATGGTGGGTTGTTTGCTGTTTGGTCCTGCCTCATCGTAAGATCAGCCTTTGATACTCGGCTTGGAAGCCACGTTTTCAACGGCTTTCCTCCTTACAGTGAGAAAAGGGACACTCTGCACTCACGGAGGGAACCTTTCCATAGTTAATGGGAGATTTATTACCGAAGAAATTGCTGGCGAGCGGTGTGAAGTTCAAAGCGCGGTATTGTTTGATTATGGCAGCCAGCTCGCGCTCCCACAGGGAGACGGATTTGCTGCAAGGGAGTCGTCGCCCTTCCTTCTGCTCCCTGGTGCTGGGGAGAAGCAGCGGCCGACGGATGCGTCTCGCTTTCTCGTTGTTTTTTTTTTTTTTTTTTTTTTTAACCGTCAATGCGAAGATCGTGTTTAAAAAAAAAAAAACAAGGTTGCACTTAACGTCTTAATCTTTTCAAAGAAAAGAACAGCGTCAATGTTTTGTTTAACGCAAGATGTGACATGGAAGTTCAGACCCGAAAAGAAAATTCAGGTAAATACTTAAAAAAAAAAAAAGCTTGTTGACTGTACATGGGAATCTGATTAAAGAGGAATATATGTACTGAAGAGGGTGTATTTACACTAGATGGCAGTTGTGTAGTGCAGTGCACGCTTGCACTGTGTGTGGGGGGAGAGGTCTGGGGTACACGGGCTGCTCTAGAGGTCCTCTGTACAGCCGGCAGAGACCCCATGCGCCACGGGAACATATGTTAGCGATTTAGGCACAGACATTTATTTTTTTGTTTTACTGCCTGCCTCTCCTGGAGAAAGTGTTGGGGCCGGGTTGGATGCTGTCTGGATCGTGTCAGAGGCCGTAAGGATCAGGTTCCTGGGGCAAAGCCAGACATGGAAGGAGAGGGTTATGACTGGAGGGGGGGAGTAGAGAGGTAAAAGAAACTGACCCCCGGACTCCCCCCCGTGTTTCTCAGAAAGTCTCCAGCTTCTCCGAACGTAGGTTAAGGACAAGCTGGGGGTGCGTACCAGCTGGCAGAACAAAATGCCCCCCTCCTTCTGTAGTTCATTTTTACTATATGAAGCAAAAATGTGCACGTTTGCCAAACTGAACATTTTAATCGGCAAAGGAGCCACCGGATGAGTGTTCCAGATTCTGAGAGCTGGTACCACTCCTCCCTCCTTCCTTAATCCTCATACTGCTTCTGTCGGCCTTCTTAACCCCCCCACCCAGAACGAGCACGGTGTGACCTCGAAGCTCTGCTTTGCTCTTTTGCTTCATGGCGGAGTCGCTTGCATGGTTGCACGGAAACCTCGAACAGTTGAAACGACCACGAGAAAAAGCTCATTTTCACTTTTTATTTATAGTTACTGCAAGCGAGAATGTGGCGGACAAGAGATGCAGGGATGTAGGAAGTCCGGTTCTCCCGACTCCTGACTCCTGTCCAGTGTGACACGTCATTGTTTGCCAGTTTGTTTGGGTTTCACTTGTCAGCGCCGAGTCCAACTGGATCTTCAGGAAAAGACCAGGAGCACGAATATTTTGTGCCAAAATACGCTTCCAGAAAAACTACAAGAAAGGTTCTTTTCCCAATTCCCACGAGGTGGGTCACAGCCGGGGCTGAAACAAGAAGAAGACGAGGTCTTTACTCTCAGCCTTCCCTGTCTTTACTTTCTTGCTAGCACTTTAATGTCATGACTTACTTTGATACCACTGTAATGAGATGCAAACATTGAAATGGCGCGGGCCGGCATGCGGCCCTCTCGAGCGCGGGAGTCACAAAATTGACTACCGCACCGAATGCCCCGTTGCATCTCCGCTGCGCTTTATGTGTGTGACAGCTGGGTAATGTGACTGTCAGCCGAGAGGTAGACCACAGTTCCGCAGGGTCAGTCACAGTGCATGGTCTGAGTGCGTGCACTCTTAGGGGGAGGCAGGGGTGGGGGGGTTCTCTTCCTTTACTCTTCACACCTATGCTGCCTGTCTGCCTTTCTCTCCTGCAAAGAGGGCATGCACAGACAAAACAGATTTACCTTTGACAGACACACGGGCTGAAGTCTGGGAAGAAGTGAGGGAAAAGCCCATTCAGAGCTGAGATGAAGCATAATTAAGTTGCTGTGTGAAGTTTGTTATTCTGTATATATGAATTTGCTAAAATTTCTGAGAGTCAAATGAAGTACCGCTTTTATCTTTTTAGTGTTATTTCTTATGGGTGCTATAACAGTCTGTCACCTAGTTGCCATTGTGTTCTGAGCCATTCTGAATACCATCCTTTTATAGAATGAAAGGTCCAACAGACTGATAAAAGGAAAAAATGGCAGAAGTATGTAGCAGAATCAGAAATCGCATGACTCTATGGTGCAGGTCATTGCTTCAGGGGACACTGGACTGAGCTCTGGACATTCAGCGGGTCTGAGCTAAACAGCTGCCTTCCGACCAGCACTCCGTGCCTCTCGGAGTGTTTCAAAGTACGGCAGGGACAGGCTAGCTCAGAAAGATGCGATACGTGGGGGTAATGAATATGGCATGTGCCGGGCTATGGGTGGAGGGGGGCGGTGGTTTGGGGATTCTCTGGAACAGAAGCACATGGGCGTGCTTTTGACTTGAGCAGAAGCCATTGGGTTGTTGCTCTGAGAGGGAGAGAGAGAGAGAGAGACAGACGGACAGACAGACAGACACCACTGGCTTAATGGAGACCAGATGCAGGGACTTCGGTGCACAGGGGCTACGGGAGATTTATTCGTCTAGGAGACAAGGAGATAGTGATGTTTGTGAACCCGTCCCGTGACCCCTCCGGATACAGTGCGTTCTCATCCTACTGTAAACTGTGAACTTTACAGGCTGGACGGGCTGCACTAAAGCCTGTCACCCCACAGGGAGGGAGATTTACTAACTGATGATCCTACACCTACATTTGTCAGTCAGACTAAATTAACTTGCTTATTGCTTTCATAGTAAATATTCCTTCAGTGTCACAAATCAAGCCTTTGTTTTAAAGTACATGTCTACACGTCTACACAAGTTAATTGTACCTATAAATAATTTGTGGTATTTGTAAAATGCCAAAAAGGTTTTTTTTTTTTTTTTCTTCCAAACACCAGCCCGGTTGCCTTAGTGCTACTGGAAGGGCAGGTCCGAATCAGATGGAGTACAGTGTGAATTGATGTACAGCTGTGTTTTTGGGGGTCAGAGGATGTAGGGCACGGTCTTGTTTTTCGGTATCCGTATAGCGACCGCTAGTTGAATTCAGTTCCACTGGTGCGGTGTCAGAACTGTCGGCTCAAAGAATAAGCTGACTTATAAAAATACTCTTGAGGGAAAGAAACAACCCTCTGAAAATGAGATAAAGACAAATGACTCACGATCTTAACACGCTCCACATATCTATCAGGAACAAAGAAGTCAGTCTCTAGTTCGGGTCTTCCATTGCAAAGGACCTCCGGTTTAGTCAGACCGCTTAATGTCTTACGTACTTCTTTGCCAAGAGTTCTCATACGGTCACAGGTCTCAGTTTGAATAACGTCTTCACAGTGCAGGGAGGCCTTGAGGTAGGACTCATATTTTGTGCTCGCTGACTTGATCCCAGGGGTTTCTGAGGAGCATCTGTCATGGGGGATGGAATTAATCTAGAGTCGGATTGGCTAACGTGCTGTCAGCCAGAGCTGACATTGCAAAGTTCACTGGAAGCACAGCGGGGGTTGGCTGAACGCAAGAAGGTTCTGTTGATTCGAGCAATTCAATAATGACAGCGATCAGAGTTAACATCCTGGCAAGCAGGGAACGTTCCCAGAACATTTGCTAACGTCCCCAAAACATTCTGGATGTACTTGGAATGTCCAGGGAATGTTCCCTGTTTGCTGGGATGAACTATGGCGAGCTGTCCGGAAAGCATAACAGCTCACCTGGGGAATGTACTGCTGTTTTGATGGTCGTTATTTCAAGTTTTCACCCTTGACGGTGTTTGGTAAAACAGGTGATGCAGGACAAACAGATTGACTTTAAATATGTTTGTCGATGCAGCTCGAATGTGCCAACATCAAGGACTGCCATGTCTATAAATATACAGTATTATGCACATGTGTACATGTATTAAAGAAGTCGTCGAAGTTATCATCAAATGAACCACGAACGTGTCCAGCTGTCCCACGCTCAGACGGTCCACTCCTGGTGCAAATGGAAAATATCTGTGCTAACACCAAAGGCAACGGAATTATGGTCCCCTGTCACCTTCTTTTGCAATCATATGTTTTAAAACAGAGCTGTGCGGGGCATTTCCTGAGCACAGGTTAAGGCATTAGCATTAATATTACCCTAGCATGCATCATTCACAAAGGCATGCAGCAGCGAGCGCTTCGGTTAGCGAAAACTTTCCGAGGTTTATGTTGCCTGCACCTGACCTTACCAATGATCACTGGCCAAATTTAGGTTGGCCGGCTGCCACTGCGGGAGAGCTGCAAGGCGTAATTAATCAAGGGCCCCGCTCTCGCTAGGATGCAGGTCAGGAAGGGGTGCGTCAGGCACAGGCCGCGGCGTGCCGCTCTTGCTTTGCACCCTGCTTCGGCCATAATTATTTATGAAGTTCAGCATGGCCAGCGAGGCCACCGGGAGACCAGGCGCTCCGGAGTGAAGGGTTGCACGGAGAGCACGGTCCGCTCCGGATGTCGGGTGCTTGTTCTTACAAAGTTTGCAAACTGGTGCGTAATGGGACAGGGAGGGGGCTTCAGATTTATTCTTATTTAATCTGTCGCTTACTTGGTGCAGATACACACACAATTTTTGGTAGGGCAGACCTCATCTGTGGGTTGTGGTAAATACTGATAACTGTTGTACAACACCAACAGGTACTTTTTTTTTTTCATATGTATCATTACAATACACGACACCATGGTGTGGACACTTTCCAAGGACTAATGCTTTGCTCAATGTAAAAAATGGAATAAACATCTAATTTCAGCTAGTCTGAAAGTTTGGTGCATTTCATGTTTGTTTTTTAAACCAAGACCGTTAAAATTGATATGACTTATATTTTCCCCCTCCTTTTCCCAACTAATGCATGTTTCTGTGGACTTAAAAACCAATAAATAAATAAACACCTTTCATCCCCAACTTTCGCCCACAGAACTGAGGCAAGGCTTGCAACAAAGGCATGGATCTGAGGTACAAAGAAACACACAGCAGGGCTGAGCAGAGCAGGTTTGCTGAGGCGGATAAAAAGCTGAAGTGAAGGCCACAGAGCACCGTAAAGGAACCACGGTCCAGCCGCTCTATTACCTCTAGACATCTCCATAACTCATCAAGTGTAACCCTGAAAAGTCAAGGAAGTCACTCAGCAGCTGCATGCTGGGAAGTGTACCATTTGTGAAGGTGTGCCTGTTAGTTTCAGTGCCACCACGGACGATGAGGGCAGAATGGAGATTATGCCGTAGGTGTTTCAGGACTTTAAAATGAAATGGGGGTGATGTAAACAGAAGGAATGTCAAGTCCATACTCAGACAGACCACTAGCCGTGTATCTCGGGATTAGATAAACAGCAGGTTTTTACTCACACGTACTGGACAGGTAACAGTGCTGTCTGTAGCAGGATTACTCCTTATTAGTTAATTATAGACTTAATTCCCACTTATTGGTTTTGTGTAATGTGGAATACTAAACTGCAGTTTTTTAATATGTATGTTAACTTGTTTTCTCTGATTTATCAGAGGCAACGTTGTTTCTGCATCATACATACATGAACTAAAAAGTTGAAGATATAAATCACGAGGAACTATGGACGTGAAAATTACAAATTTTATGTGGATACAACAGTCAGATAGCAAAACCCTCAGCTGGTATCTTTATAAGGACTTAGTCATATAACTACAACTCAGTGTGCCTGCTGTTTTGCTGGAAAGCTTGCCTTAATGCCATAAGCTTCATATTTTGGAGTGAGACCCTGAAGTAATGGACTGTGACTCATTTTGAAAGTCACAGATGAAGAAAGCAACAGTTTATCAAATTTATCAAAGCAAAAGACTGACATTAACAGATGCCAAGTGTGATCTGGATAAAGTAATGGCTGAAAAACATTTGAAAGCCATTATCTGTTCTTTATGGAAATATGTAATCCGCTGAAATGAAATTTCTCTGACATTTTAACGGCGTCGAAAGGAGCCACAGTCTTGATTTTTCACTTGAAGTTGAAAACTGTCCTACGCTCAAAACAGAAAATGTAATGAAACGTGGTGAGCTCCTGCCTCTCTGTGTTTCTGTCGACATCTTCAGACTTCCTGAGAATCAGACCTGTTTCGCTTCTCTTCTTTAATTTTTAAATAAGGGCATAATATAGATCTCGCCGTGCTAGACTATTCCTCTGTTTCACGTCCAAGCAGCTGGAAAAACTGATATAACGGCAAAACCAGTTAAACAAAATAGCAGTAAAATGGTAGTAAAATGAGAACAGATGTCATAAAATTACTTTAAATAAATTAATTATTCCATATCTTATGCTTGTCTATAAACAACACGTCACGCTGTATTTTTTCCACGGCGCGTCGAATATAATTTTCCATTCGGTGCCATTGAAGCGAGTCGAGAAACCAGGACTGCTGAAACCCATGACATGTTCCTCAAAGCTGGAGTTAAGTGGAAGCTTCAGAGAATGTGGCAGGGCAGCGTCGTGTACACCCGGACAAACTTGCTCGCTGTCATTTGTAACGAAAGCGCGTTGGCTAGGGTGTAATCCGGAGCTACCCTTCTTGGTTTAGCCATTAGTTGACGGGTCACGTTGAGTGCCTAGTGATGCTACAGTTCATCGATGAGGGATACAGCCAAGCCAAGAGTGAGTGGATGCCCTTTTGCCCTAATTATAATGAGGTCTTTTGGAAAGTGCACCAATTTGAATGTTTGTGTTCAAACCCTTAGCTGGGATGACCCTGGGTTTTTTGCTGTATGCGATGTGACTGGTTCACATAAAGTATGATGCCAGTTCAAATGCCAAAAATGACTCAGTGGGCTCTTCATACTGTTTTATGGTACCTTTAATTTCCTTTACAGTTTCCACTGTCCAGTCTGAGCCTTACTTGACTGGCATCATCCACAGAGGCGTCCTGTTTTACATTACGCTAAGTAGGTCCGTCTGGACATAGATGTGGGAGCCTGGGTAATGCTACGCATCGAAAAACGCATAGCTAATGCTGGCGCGCTCCAGAAAATCACAGTCCGACTTCCTTACGAAGCTTACTTCAACAAACAGAGCACCTTTTTTTTTTCCACTCCCGCTTGCTTCTGAACTTCAAACGTGTTACAGCTTTAATGGGTTAAGTATGTGTTCCAGGGCATTAATCATGTGGGGGGTGATTGGCAGGTGATTGAATCTGGCCTGGCTTCACTGTCTCCTGTCAGGATTGAGAGACCACGGGGTCGCATTTGCCAGGCCGGTGGATCCAGCTGCAGTCCTGGCCTTTTGACTTTGGCATAAACTGTTTTGAAAGGTTTAGTCTGGAGAACAGATCCGCGGGAAAGCCGCTCAGTTTCATTTTCAATCGCAATGTGAGGGCCGGGCCACCCCCCCCCCCCCCCAAACCCCGATCTGCAGGGTGAAACCAACGAGGCTGTCTATGTTGTCACTTCTGCCAGCCTGGTTGTTTGAGGTGGTGTCGCTCAGCGCGTGGATGCAGGAGGAAAGACGGGACTCACGGGGCAACATGTGGTCTTCATGCCGGGAAACGACCTCGCTTAATTTGCATTAAACTGTCAGCTTTCAAAGTCATGCAACAATGAGCCCAGAAAGCTTTGCAGTGTAAAATCAGGAAGCTAATTAATACCAGTAACACAAAAACGTGACCCTTCGGTAAGTTGAAGGCACAAGACACCCAGCAAGTCAAGCCTCTGTTTGATTTAACTCAAGGTTTTGAAGACAACCTGTGAATATGGAAGGATAACAATATCAGTCCGGTCACATGACTTACATTTTCCATGTACACTTGCAGTTTTTTCTGCAGAAAGTAGTCCTTCACTTTGCCCAGTTTTTTTTTGATTGATACTTTGGTATTTTGCTGAATGGTTTAAGGCATCTTCTTTTTTAGTCCAAGCTTGGAAAAAAAAAAAAAAACTTTTGGATGTAAAGTTAAAGTTCTCAAATGCTGCACTAAATCATACGTGTGACAATGTGAGTTTGACGCATCCAGCCAGCGGTTTGGACTCCTATTCCTTCTCAGGTTCCCACATTACTTTTCTAGTTTAATTTTTGGAATGGACAGATTTTGCTCATAGCTTTAATAAATAACACATACCACATAT